>JAQFVV010000089.1:4489018-5089018 GCA_028023455.1 Epiperipatus broadwayi | reverse complement strand
AATGCACCTACTCAAGTTACATTGACATAAAACATCCGTACATCTATCCACCAGCACTGATCCAACTACGAACCAATTAGCCCAAAATTAACACACCTTAAACTAACGATCTTACGAATCTATGCAGCTATTCATGCTCACTTTAAATAAATTTAAAAGAAATTTACGAGAATGGAAATGATATTAAGTATATTTAAAAAAAAAAACATATAAATAATTTAAAATTTAGTCAGATAAGAGATTTCTTTTAAAAGTTAAGTGACACTTAAAATACTGAAAAAAAAATGCATTATATGATTAATGTTCATACTTCATTTAAAAGAAAAGTTTATACTTTCCAATGCTATAGGTAAAGTCCATCTTTGTAATCCTTGATGCATGGTAGAATTCAAAGTTCTTTCCATTTCCTATTTTTTTAGATGGAGAGAAGTCCGTTGCTGGCTATTTTCCCAGGAACCGTCCTATCCTGGGGACCGCTTCAGCTGCTGCGAATACGGGGAACGTAAATTATTGCTGAACCCTACATTTTGGAGATCCGCAAATACATTTCAATATACTTAGTAATAACCAATCAGCAATCTCAAGAATCCTTTCTCCCTTCAAAGTTTTTGTTCTATATCTCTCCACTCTTATCAGCAGTATTTTATGCCCAAGGGCTTGTTTGCAATTACCTCAAAATAGAAAATCATTTCCATTCTAAGAATAAAAATAACTAATTAATAGCATTCATTCTTTTTTAAAATTATTTTATATTAAAAAGAATTTTGTTTTTAGATTTTAACTTTAAATTATATAATTAGTTTGCCATCTGTGCATTATATATATTAATTTAAATCAAATTATTAAATTCCCTTTTTTTTATGCATATATTTCTACACGAGTATAATTTTATATATATATTTTTACTTCTATTTGAAAGAAATGAAACGGTATATACTTATTCCGTTACAGATGAAATGTAACAATGAGTGATATCATTAAATAGTTTATTTTATCCATGCATGCACAAAAAATATATATTTATGAATATATATTTTACAATTTATCCAAACCGCTTCAAACATTTTTTATTTCATTGAATAATATGTTTTACACTTTGTGGATATTATATAATTTGTTTAAGAACTAGGGCCCCCGCCTATGATTAAGAAGGGAATGCTCATCCACACGCATTCGGGGTGGGAGATACTCTTTCAATTAATCTTTTATGGCCCTACTTTACATAAATTGCTCCCTTACTTTAAATAATAATGTTCTAATTTTCCTTCGACTTAGGAATTATTTATTTTGTAAATTTATCAAATAATTTTATCACATTCCAACAATTGAGTTATATCATTTTCAATAAACATTATTGATAAATTATTTAGGTGACATTTGATTAAAAACGATTACTTACCACTTGCATTAGAAATCTGTATTGTTATAAATACATTAAACAGTGCTATTAATAAATTGGCTGAAATATGTACAATGTATACAAACACACCTCTGTAATAAATGTTTTCTTTTAAATACAATTACTTAAATATTAAAATTTAAAAACATGTTTTTAAAATTTTTTATGCCCATTCCTGATATGAGATCTGGAATGTCCGTCTCTTATGTTTATGCAAAAATCCACCAACTGCCTAGAGATAAAAAAAATCAATTTATATTCTACCCCTAAGAAAGGGAGTCTTGATTCAAAGAAATAAACTATCAAAAGAAATTACAGCTATTTCCAGATGTTGAAGCTGGTTTCAGAAAAGGCTACAGAATATGAATACACTAATAGATGAAAATTCCAGACTTCTCAATTAGGAGTTATTTAGTCTAAATGATCAATTTCAGAACCATCTATTGGATACTAGACAATTGTGCTTTTTAGATTTTCAGAATAGTTTCTGGCTACTAAACTAGTGAGTTATTAATACTACTTACTTTAGATGGCTCTAGAGCAGAGTGAATTAATGCTTCTAATGAAATTTAATACTTGGTAGATATATATGTTTAAAATATATATTATGGAATGTGTCAAAAAATATTCTTGTTAACTGTATGGTAATATCACAAGTAATAATCAATAATTTATTTGTTTTAATGTATCTTTTTTTTACTAACTTGAAATGGAAATTGCATCAGCTTTCTATTAATTATTTACATAAAAAATACAATATGATCAATTAAAAAAAGATATAAGTTTTTACTTGAATTTTATTTTTTGATAGCTATTTAGAAGAATAAAAAAAAAAAAAGAATTATTCAAGAAGTTGAACAATTTATTTTTGTGGTTATAAGTTTCAGACAAGAAACACATGCCGTCATTAATCAAGCATATTAATTTATTTAAGAAATTGTATACTTTTTTAAAATTTAAAAATGTATCTACTTAAAACTTTAATGTTTTCATAATTTTGTCAAGAAAAAACGATGCGTCTAAGTCATAATTTTTAAGAAATTCTATATTGGATTTATATCAGTAATTCTTTGGGTTTCAATATATAGGAAGTAAAATGTCAATGCAATTATAATCAGCTATAACTATATAGTATTTTTAATGGGAGTTTTACTTCTATCTTACTATCATTTCTTTTGATATAATTCATAATAATCAAATATTTGTATAAAAGGAATAACTTTTTAAAAAAATTGCAAGTAATTTAGAAATAAGACTTTATGTGGTTGGTTTTAAGGAACTGATGAACAATCACATACATGGATCTACAACAGTGAAGAGGATATTATGGATTAAATATCTTTTGTATGTTTATGCATTCTTTTATTACTATGGATAATTCTTTGTAAAATTTACTTCATTTTATTGTCTTCTATAGAGTCTTTTTGTATAGTCAAATATCTAAAATAGTTCACATCATTTAAATAAATGCATTTAACATTGTTATATTGCATAGTGCAGGAGTAGTGTGACAGACTTGAGAGCTAAATATTCTTGAATTAAAGCACAATTATTTCATTAGTGCTTTGAATGTCATATGACCTCTCAAGCAATAATAGATTACTTTATAAAGCAAAATCTTTGTACATTGTTGATCTTTTTTTTCACTTTAATTAAAAATTTTAGATTGTTTTATAATTTAGATATCAGATTTTGGGATAGATTTTATAAAAAAAAATAAAACTTTAAAATATAATGAACACATTGTAGATACATATACAAAGGCTATTACAATATTTATTTTATTATTAATATTTTAAGTTTCCAGTAATGTATTTCAGAACACAAATGATAAAACATAACTATTGAATTATTTCTACCTTCTCATCTTAATCTAGCAAAATCATTAACAAGGGGTTAAAAACAAAAAGTGCCTGATTAACAGTACTGAACCTATATTCAATTAAATGAAAGTTATCATTTTTATAATAGCACTTATGATTAAATTAATCATCATAATTCTTCTTCTTATCCTCCTTTGTTTTCTTTTATTATCTTCAGTCACTTAGGTTAGTGTAGGATCTGATCAACATGATTCTTTTGTGTTATTACTCATTTCTCTGCAATAATTGTGACAATAAAATTATGTTTTTGCAACTAAATTTTCATTTCTTAATTATAAGAACAACACACAACATCCTTTTCTTCTTTTTTTTTTTTAATTTTTTTATTTTTTCTCTTTTTTATTTTTGTGAAATATGAAATACCATATTCATTTAAGAATCTGATAATGATCAAAAGAAATAAAATATCAATGTGAACTTTAAAGATTACAACTTATTTGACAATGCTAAATTATAGAAGGTTCTTAAGAAAATAAATTCACCAATGCATCTTTTCATTCTTATGAGAGATTTATATATTACATTAGAAGCTATGGCCAAAACAGGCTATAATACAACAAACTTTTATATATTTGCAAAATATTAGATAAATTTGCATAATGATGTAATACATATTCAATTTCTAGAATAAATAAGTAATCAGGGAAGCCAAATTAGACACACAATGCACATGATTGGTGAAAAAATCAATAACTTAAATATGACAACATATTTACATATTTATAAGTAGAAATGGAGAAAATTTGACATTTCCTATAAAGGGTTAATAATGACAGAGACTGCAGATGGATTCTAAAACAGATAGTGAAAACGCAGAAACTTATTAATACATTAAAGATCAGCCTATCAAGCTATTGTGCATGCGCTTTTTACGACTGTTAATAATAAATGAATACTTTGACTCCCAACACAAGATATAGTATTTAGGAAAAAATAAAATGAATCCACTTATTCTATCCAACCCAAATGCTTATATATGGTCAAATCTTAATTACTGGAAATGAAAGCCTGAGGATAGACCACTCACTTTAAATTACTGTTTACGATTAACAATTTTTGCCTCCTTGGATTATTTATCAACATCAACAAAAAAAAAAACCCCACAAAAATCAATGAAAGTCCTGAAAACATTTCAACAGAAAGATATTTCTTTTAAAAACAAAGATCATAATTGTTCAAACTATTGTGTTTAATCTCCATAGATGTAAAAGTTGAATACTATAGAAAGATATAGAAAATATTGATACTTAGAACTGTTATTCTAGCAATAGAATAACTTGGATACCAAAAAATATGAGCTGTGAATATTTGACCAGATTAGACTGAAACTAATAGTCAAATGACCAGACAAAGTTGAAAGTAAAAAGAGAATAACCAGTAATATAAAAAATTAAGACATCTGAAATAACAAAACAGATGGATCATTCTAGAAAAATTATATCACTATGCTTCCCAAGATTTGATCACAATTTGACAGTACATAAAAATAATGCATCTGATATTATTTGGTTTTCTCAAATATAAAATTTAAATATTGGTGATAAAATAAAATCATAACTGTATTCTATCTTAAATATTGTAATGATAATAATTTTAAAAGAATTCAAAACTATAAATTTCTGGAAATTTTTTTTTATGAAAATCATTAAAATTAAAATATTTCAATTTACAATATTGATAATTTATTAAACAATGAACATGATAGTCTCATATTAATATTTAAAATTTTTGTTTAGTGAAGGACACTTTCAAATTATAACTATGAAGAATTATAATAGCATGTTTGTATTGTTATAGAAAAAATGATTTGTGAATAAATATAACTCAGAAAATCCATAAAAAAAAAAAAGATTTTTTATTTTACATTTCAATTCTTCATTTATAATTAAAATATATTGATCAGTTGTTAAATAACATACATGTACATATAAGAAATATGATAATAGAAATAAGCAAACAAATTACACAATAACTGCTGTACAAGAGACTGTATATTAACTTTATCCAATAATTTGCATTATAAATAGTGAGAAATATTTTTTTTACATAAAGTTGAGAATATATATATATGTACTAATGATTGTTTCCAAATGATTAAAAATTGTGAAATTTTATACATTTAAGCATGTTTATAGAAAAAAATATAATTAATTATTTACAAATTGACTTTCAAATTTTCCTGTTATCATATAAGAAAAAAAAACATATATAAATACAAGCATATACTTATTCCCATGAAAATACAGTAGTAACTAAGAATACATCAAAGTATATCATATTCAGATATAAATGCACAAAGTGAGCAATGAGCATTAAAAAAAAAATTATAAATATGTCAAATAACATTCAGCACTGTGAAATCAAGCCAATTTCATTATGAAACATATTCTAACTAATAATGCATTATTTCCAAAAAAAAGGTTAATATTAACTTTTTTAATTTTGTTGATATTTTTATTTTAAGTTTACTTATACACATTTTATATAACTTTACATATTATTACATATTAACGGATATACATGCACATATTTATATACTAAATAAAACATGTTTGTAAATAATCAAATCATATATATGTACATATGTATTATGTAAAAATTCATACATTCTCATTTAGAATATAATTTTTATCCCATTAGTAATTTAACTGTAAAAAACAAAATCGAATATAATGGAGTATAATTATGGCTGGTTTCACTAATATTTTAACAATAAATGTTTATTTTGCTTTCCCTATGTTCCCATCAATGACTAAGATTGCTTAATATTTTCACTTTAATCGGAAATCCGCTTTTTTAATAAAAAATAATAATTTTTAAATAAGGCAGATTTTTTTTACTGTATTACGTGTAATATTACTTGACTTTACACAATCGATAAAATATTTAACATATGTATGTAATGTACACTTCAATTACTAATTTACTACAAGCATTTATTGCAATCTATATAAGCATAAAGATATTATAAAATATGTTTAATATAATGCTAATTAAAATTTATGAAGCTAAATAAAACTTGACAAATATAATTTTTTTAATTATTCATATTTAGCATTAAGCATTACTGAATCATCAAAATTGTAATAATACTTTTACTTATATTAACTTGTCTTTATTTGCTCATTGGAAAAAAAAATCAGTAAATAAATATTCAAAAGTAATAAATAAGTTTAAAATAATTATCTTTGGTCATTTAAAAACCAGCTAACACATTTGATGTGAATTACACAATATATTTGTTTGTTTAACTGAATGTAAAGAAAACGAAGTACTTTTGCATTTTGATCAGAAAATGGATTTTGACTGAGATAGCATTAAAATGAATAAATCAGCATATATATATAAACTTCGAAATTGGATAAAAATTTGTTTCAAATTTTGTTATTGTAATCAATAAAATATATGTTTTTATATTGAGAATAATTAAAAAATCTATACTATGGATATTTCATGGGGATGGGGTATTAAGATTTACTAAGTTTGTAATGTTCATCAAATATATATATATATATATATTAAGGCTTTAATTTGACTGTAAAATATATTGCAAAAAAATTTAATATATGATATATTATTTTGTTTATATGTTTTTGTTAATAGATAAAAATAAAAATGCTGCAATTGTTTTCTGAATTTATTATAATAATTTATGTTAAACAGTGTATTTGAAAATATTTGTGTTAAGATTTGTCATTATATAAAAGAATTCAATATATTGAATAATTTTATGCAATATGTTGTAAAATATAAATACATTCCAATGTTTTGTTTAATACAAAAAATTCCTATAATTTTGATGTTGTACATAAAAACAATATCATTATTAGTAAAATTACTTTCTAGTATCAATGTTTTTAGATTTAGCATTAGAAACTCGGAGAACTATCAATCTTAATTTTATGTTGAGCTCTGACCAATATATTACATTTTATGTTTTACGTGGAATTAAATAGGCTATGATAGTAAGTTATTTAATTAAATATTTATTGTTAGAAAATTATGTACATAAAGTAAACATCTTGTGTTATTGCAAAAATAATAGTCTGATGCTGTATTTTGGTGAGGAATTTTTATTTTAGCATGGGAAAATGTCTTAAATTAGATGATATGCAATAAAATATGAAAAAGAAATATTGTACGATATATGATGTAATCTAAAATTCTTTTGTTTGTTTTTTTAGGTTCTATATATGCTTTATATTACATTTTTATCATTTGTACTTTTTCGTTTTGGTATAATTTATTATTATTTTTTTATTAACTACAATTCTTATATAATTTACAAGGTTTCAACTTTTTGTCTTTTGGACATATGCACATTTTCACATTGTTCCTTCTGTATATGCCTTTTTTTTTTTATCTCAGCAACATACACAATCATGTTCATTAATAAATAAAAAAATTTGGTTTAGGTTGAAATCATATAAATTTTATTCTTCTTTTATTATCCTTTCTAAATTTCATGTGCAGTATTTCATATATCAAAATATTTTTCAAGTGTAATGCTAAGTTTTACAAAATTTAAAATGCTACTTAAAATTGATACTGAATTAAAAATATCAAAACAAGTAAAGAGATCACAGATCTTTAATAACAAAACTACTATTACATTTCTATAAAAGAACAAAGTTATTAAATATATATATATTTCCTAGAACATAAGTTATTAAATATATATATATTTCCTAGATCATATTTTAATTGCAATGAAAACCAACATTTAGCTATTCATTTTATTTAAAAAATAAAAATACAGTACAATAACTTTTTTCCTATTCTTATTTTTTCAATGAATGAATGAGTGAACGCACAGTAAAAAATATATAAATGTGTCCCCTTAATTTATTATGATTATTTCTAAAAAAAATTCTTTATATTTTAATCTTAATTTATATATGCATACTAAGTGTGTGTTAAATTGTACAATGAAAGGAGAGGATTTAGAACAAAATATAGTGTGGTTCCATTGTATTCTCAAAATCATCTTACTAATTCAATAATAACACTAACTCGTTTAATAGAAAAGCAGTAATATGCTAATATAAATGCAGTTTTTATTTTAATTCTGAATATAATATTGTTGAATTTTTAAAAATAAAAGCAAATTTCAATTGCTTACTTTTTAACAATAGTTCTCTTTTTTACATTTCTAAATTGATCTTAGACATAAAAAAGAAAACATTAAAAGAAATTTATTAGAAATACTTTTTAAAAATTATAGTACTATTCTATATATATATAAATTTATTATTAATAATTAAAATTTAAGTATAAGAAACATAATGAGCAAACTAATTATAATGTATGTGTACATACTTGCTTACATGGTAATAGCATTTGTACATCATTTCAAATTTAAAAAAAAAATCTATATAGAAAAATATTGCATCAGGACCATGGCTTCTCAATAATAGATGTGATAAAATAACAATAAAACTATGCAGCAACAAATAAAATATTTCTATCATGTTGATTCCAGAACCAAAAAATATAAATGAAAATGCAGAAAAATGATAGAAACAAGAATGATGAAATGAGATTTCACTGAACATAAATCAGAATAATGAAAATTTCCTTTTCTACATTCATTCTGAAATCATTTTTCAATTATATATATGACAATCACTTTCTGAATCTAAACTATGAACTCAATAAGGAGCTTCAATGGTCTGATTTTTATAAACCATAACTCACTCATATAATAAGTTATATGACTAGTTATATACATTTCCAATTATTAAATTACTCATGTATGAATAAATATTATTGCCTGCATAACTTAGTGCAATAGTAGAATAGCAGATATTAGGGCTCAAAAGTAATAGAATTGAGGCAAAATCTTTTTTGGTTCAATTCCATCACTCCTGATGCTCAAACTTTATATAAATTACTAAATAACAAACCATTTGATTATTTTTATTTTAACAGATATTATAATTAGCATTCCTATTAACTTTAAATAAAAGTATATCAGCCAATACCATTGGAATATATTTATTCTTGACTTGAAATTACAAATTCAGCAATTTATAAGAAAGTAGAGATGGTAGTATATCTCATTTTATTATATATAGTAAAAAAATTTCTACACATTATTGATTACTTTAACAAAATGTTTATTAAATTACAGGTAGTCTTAAGAACTAAAATATATTTTATATATATATTGATTCATTCAGAATTGTTGCATTATATTGCTTTAATGATTGTCATATTCCCAGACAAAAATCAATTCTAATTAAAAAATAGGATGATATTGAATAACAATATAATATAGACACATTCACAAGTAACAATTTTACAATGATTTAGTTATAATAAAAAACAATTTTAAAAAAGAAACTGTACAAAGTAAAAATAATATTGGTCAATCTTAGAAAAAGTGGTAATTATTATAATTTTGAAAGACAATAAGGAAATAAAAATGAATAGGTTTTTGTTACACATACATATAGAAATGTGTATATAACAATTTGTTGCAAATACTTAATATATAATAATATGATTGGAAAAAAAATATGTAAAAACAAAACAAAAAATTAAATATTATGATTATTTTTATAATGTAAATATTCAAGGTGCTTTCTTCAATTTTCTGAAAATTACAGATAAATATTTCTGTTTCCTCTTTGACTATTAACTATTTAGTATAACAATATTTCTTCATAATATATAAACTATACATGTATATACAATATACTCATCTGAAAAATTATAAGAACACTTACTGCTATAAGCATATATGAAAATTATAGATTTAATGAGTGTTACTTTAGTATTAAAACTCAAACGACTGAAGATCTTCATGAAAAGTATTAATCCAGAGTACATAGATAAATTAAAATGGTGCATTTTAAATTCTTCACAAAATATAAATTTATATAATTAACAAAGTTCTGGATACTCTATATATGCATACAATATAATATAAAGAGATAGCTAAAAATAAAATTAGATGGAAAGTAATTTTCTTATCATTAAAATGGTGAACAAGATTTTTGTTTACTTCATATACACAAATTATTTTCCAGTAATTAACTTAGCACCTTGATTGCAAATTACAAGACTATTTATAATAAGAGCAGATTCTTTTAGGATACTTATTTATTATAATTATTTTATAGAACATTATCTGTAAAAGATTTGCATTTTAAATGATAACTTTAAATCTTTTGACTAAGACACTATAATGAAGTTTTAGCACTTGATTATTATGGATAATAGTTTAGTGTGCATATAAAATAATAAAATCATCATGGTTTCAGAAATCTAAATATTTATTCTCAGAAATAAAATAAAAAAACTATAAGTTGACAATGACATCTTTTTGATCAAATGAAGAATTTGCATTACTTATGCACTTATAAATAAATAAATTATTCATTTGCTTGTTTGTAAATAAATTATTTTGTTGCATATTCCTATATTTCAAAATAATTCCAATGATATAAAGAGGTCATTAAAATTTATGATACAGCTCATTAAAAGAATAAAATAAATTGTTTGAAAAAAGTTTTTAGCAGTTATATATTATGTGTAATGCTGATCAAATTACATTATTAAATCATAGTATCTATTACCTGGATACCTTATTTGATTCCAGATAAAAAAACTCTATTCATATATAAGTAAATATTTATTTATTCATTTGTATTTGAATAATTTGTATTTTCTTTATGCCAAATTGTATACTTTTACAATTTTTTTAAACATGTTAAACTAAATTACTTATTCGTTCATTAAAAGTAATTACTAATTTATAAATAATTTCATTAATATTCTTTGTGAATTGTCAATAATATACATACAAATAAATCGGAGCAGAAATGAATTCTGTAGTTAAACTTCCATTAAAAATTTTCTTTCCCATATAAAAAACTATTCTTTCAAATGTTAGATTAAATAAATCAAATCAAAGGTTATCATATTCTGTTTTAAATTATTTGATATTTTGGCTTGCATAAATAATTATTTTTCTGAGAAACTAAAACATAAATTAACCCAAATGCCTTTTCTTATTTATGCAGATGGGGGGGGGGGGGCATAATAAGTTTTTATAATAAATAAATAATATAAATAATATGCTTATAGTAGCTTAGCAACTTGAAAAAATTCATTCAAAGATCTCAAGTAATCTATATGTTAGTATGCATATATAAGGTAAAATATTATTTCACTACATGACATAAACATTTCAACAGCCTTCTAAAACGGAACAGTGAGAAAAAAGGCATTGCTCACCATTAACAACTTCCAAATACTAAGAGTTTATTAAGATTTGCCTTTCTTGTTTTATTCTCAATCTAAAAATAATTAGATAGTTATTTATCAATCACTAATTAAATTGCTATCTTAGTTGGCTGTAGACCGATTATTTTTAAAAAAAATCCTAATCTTATTTGTCACTCTAAAAACACTAGCAAATTTCATTCAACTCACATTTGGACTTTAGGTAGTGATTATAGCAGATGAAAGCATTAATTACTATGAATGTATTAATAATCAATATTAAAGAAGTTGACTTACCTTTCATAATTTAATTCCTAAGAAGCATTTTAATGTATTATTATTTATCAAAAAACACTGGATGTATTTGGAAAGCTATTCTTTAATATCAAAGATATTTCTTTGAAAATGGTCCATTGACATCTTTTTTTTTTTTTTTTAAAAAAAAAAAAAAACTGTTTTAATCTTTTACAAATATTTTTTTTTTAATTTTTTACAATTTATACTTTTATTTGTTATATTCATAAATTTCCAAATATAATATTGCATGCAGAACAATAAAATTTTGAAAAATAAAAGGAACTTAATCACTTCCATTTTCAATAAATAATAACACAATTAAAGAAACATCTATTATCTATGACTTCGTTTTCAAATATATATAAATATAATCCCCCCCCCCCCACAATTTTATATACAAATATGAATATAGAAATTTATAAGTAATTATAGGGTTAGTAGTATATATATAAAAATAAAAACTATTTATGGTGTAGTGCATTTGCCATCTATACTTGAGACCTAAGTTTCAAATCTGGACTGAATTGATCTAAAATCTATCAATTCCTCAGAGTATCCATCTATTGATAAAACTGGCAATACCTTTCTCTTTTACTACGTTTCTATGAAGGGCTATGGAAGAAATCTTTTCACTGGAGTGAATTGTTTATTAACTTTATATATAAATATACACATACACATGACCATATACAGGGTATTTTAAATCTAAAATATATAACATAAATATAAATGAAAATTTTTAGAATTAATCATTTTAATTTCAATTATAATTTTCAAAATGTAAATCAATGTTTCCATAAAAGCTATCAATTGTAAATTTTTCTAACAAGTTTAATAGTAAAAATTAAGAATCCAATACAAATGTAATTAAACTAATATTTGATTAATAGTAATTATAATTTTTTATACAGTAAATATAAAACCTATTGAATTGAAACAAATTTAAACTGTTGGGGCTCAAACTTCTTATGAACTCCCAAGCAATAAATTATTCAATTTCTTATTTCCATCAGCTCTTTGAAAATGTTATGTAAAGTTCACAACAAAATGTTGGAAAATTTATATTTTTTCACATGATAAGATGAATCTCATGAAATCATACATATATAGGCAATTGCAGAAATTAATTAATCACTGAATGAATCTTGCATAATCATAATTAAAACTTTCAAGTAATAGTACATGATAAATTTAAAAATAATTTAAAACAAAATTAAACAGACAACTCACTATAAATAAATTTTAAAAAAGTATATAATAGCAACTTTGAAAGGGTTTAAATTGAAAAAAATGATAGGCTAACATTGAATGTAAAAAAAGCATTAGAACAGAGATTGGTGTAACATATATACAAGATATTAAAAAAGATTTTTAGAAATAAAAATAATACAAAAAATAGTGCATGGCATGGGTATGAAAATAAAAAATAGATTTCAGTTCCATATTCAGAACATTTATATAAGACATTGATAAAAGAAAAGTCACCTGATATTAAAATATGTTGGAAAAATAGTAAATCTTTAAGGAAATGGATGTGCAATTCAAAAAAGATGGGTAATATTATATATATATCAGATATATATATATCAGATAGAAAAAACTGTCATTGAAAGAGGTAAGGAATATGATAGGGCAATTAACAGAAAGGAAATAATATCAGGGCCATATATACATTCTTTGGATACTGGACATAGAATGAATTGTGAAAAAAATATTCGGGAAATAAAATATGTTAAAAATTACAAGGAAAGAAAATGTTATGAAACTTTGTATATTCAAGAAAATTTAAACAAATGTGTAAACATGATTAAAGGTCCTGCACAATTAGGGGGAAATGGGCATTGTTAGAGTATTGTAAACTTTAAGAGCTATATAATTTTAAAATAAAGGGAAAGGATTATTATTGTTTTTTGTTTTTTTTTTAAAGATTATTTTGCAAATATATATATATATTATTAAAAAAAAAAGGATTTTAATAACTTTAACCATTTTTATGCACATATATGTATCTTACTAATTACATTTATTGTAATGTAATGTAAATAATGTCCATTGGGTAGAGATGTTGTAGGATAGTTTGGTCATGTGATTATGTAAAAAGAAACATCTTGAAAAGGTTCAAGTAAAAAATAAAAGCCACGTTGATATTAATTTTTTTTATTTATTTATAGTGAGTCGTCTGCTTCAATTTTGTTTTAAATTGATTGTTTTTAATTTTATATATAACAGGCAACATTATGGTCAAATGTTAACATTGAAATTTGATCATTTAAAGTAAGTTTAAATTTATAAGGTTGCTATGGTTTCTGGACAGCTCAGACTTTAGCATTATTATCAGAAGTAAGTGAATATGCTTAGTTATATATGTGAATGCTTTATAAATATGTATGTAACATTAAATATTTTAATATGCAGGATGTTCATGCACAAGTGTATATTTGACAACTAATACTTCATAATTTATTTCTGCTAATATAAAATATATGTTCCTATTTTATTTGGCATAAATAATTGTAATATTAGTAACAAAAAAAAATTGTATATATATATATATTAAGATATAAATGTGCCAGCTTGATTTTAACTGCATTTGACATCAGATTTCCATATAACTCCGTGCCATCTATTGTAATTATAAGTAATCAATGATTGCCAATTGATGATAAGTGTCAAACTAATGACAGTCTATGGTTGAGAAAGCTTGAATTATCCAGCATCTGCCAATACTTACATTTATGATCGGTAGGTTTAAAATAAAATGGTGTAAATACTGCTATAATTAAGAAATAGCAAAGAGAGAGAGAGAGAGAGAATAAAGCTTTAATTCTAAAAATGTATTATTTATCTCATAAACTATCAGGCATGTATGAACAAGTAATTATAAAAATGTATTTGTAAAATCTGTGGCACCCCAAAATCAATTTTTCAATAATTCCATTTATATATAATAAAAAAAATATGAGTATATGCATGCAGACACTACATATATATATATATGGATATTACTACTGAATATACTATTTTTAATTTTGCAAATACCCATTGAATTTTTATTTCATTTATCAAATATTTTTAAGTGGTTTTTATTTTCAATTAGATAGATGTATAGGAATTTTCAGCAAACCTATTTTTTTCTTTCAAACTTTTAAATAGCAATAGATTTCAAAACATTTTCCAAAAAAAAATGATCAAATGACATTTATTATTGATTAAATATTTTACATTGCAACAATATGAAAAATCTAAAGTCAAAGCAGATTTTTTATTTTTTTTTTGTTTTAGAATAAGGATAAACAAATTTAATTTTTATGATTAAAACAAATTAAACTTATATATAATTTATTTAGTTTGAGATGGATTATTCCTACAATATTTAAATTGTAATTTTTTTTTAAATATTTTAAATTATTCAAATAATTAGAAATATTGGTATTTTTGCTTCCAATAATTTTTCTGCTCATCAAAATATTTATTTAAATATCAAATTAAACACAAAATTGCAAGTTTTTCATTAAATTGATTATTTTACTTTGTTAAATTAATTTCTATTTTTGATTAAATTATGAGCTAAAACTTCACCCACCCACCCTTCTCAAGATAGCTCGCTTTCATTAGCTTAATATTATTTGATAAATAAATATTGTTTTGATTTGAAGCAGATATTTATATTAACAATTATAATTAACTTTAGTTAAAGTTTAGTTCTATTAGTATAATTTGTTTAAATTCAGCAATTAATACATTAAACCATAAAGACCTGATTTTAGCAAGTTTGATATAATTCAAAGATTCTAAAAATATTAACAAAACATTAAAACAAGTTATGAAAAATCTGGAAACCTGGTACAAAAATTTAATGAATAATAAAGTTATAAAAGAATAAGAATTTTTTTTAAAATATCTATAAGATAGATTTGTTCTTGGAGTTCATTCCCAACAAACCTTTTGTTTAATCATTAAATCAAAATCAAACAAAAACTATATTCTTATAAGAAGAATTATTGACAAGTCAAAAAAACTTATGAATATTTAATAAAGATTTTCAATTTCTTTTTTTAAAAAAAAGTTTTATCATGATGCACAAAATGATTGCAGTGAGAAGTTATAACAATTTTGTTAAGGAGACAGGGTTTATCATTACTTTTTTTTTTCTCACTGTAGTAAAAAAATAATTACAATTTTCACTTTACTTTTGGGCTGCCTAATTAAAATGTTTATTTGATCTCTTGACTTTAAATTAAACAATTTTATTGTAAAATATATCTTTAGATAAATCATGATATAACTCATTTTTTCAGGTACTGCTTCTGATATGCACACACATGTATAAATAGTGTTTTTTTTTTCCCCCATAGCTCTAATAAAAATGTTTCTGAAATTAAACCAATTTTAAAAATACATATAGTGACATAATGTGATTTCAAAAGTCCACATCACTTTAAGTTTCATCCATATAATCTATTTAATTATAACTTCCATGTCATATTAAACATACTTTTAATAATATAAAAGTCACGAGTTTATCCAATCTAATTAGAAACATCAAGATATATAAATATACACAGTACATATGCTTTAAAAAATAAAAATACTACATTTTAAAATAAAATTATAGTCAACCTTAATTATAAAGGACTAACATAAAAAAATATCAATTATAAATCGAAGATGAGTAGATGTGTAAATTATTGAAAAAAATACAAGAAGTGAACATTATATTTTATTTTAATAATAATAATAATTAATAAAATAAATTTTCTGCAAAAAAATTGTTAAAAACAAACAGAAATAATTTTAGCAATATAAAATTTGTATGCTGCTTAAAAATAATTTTGCACAATTAAAAAATGTGTATGCATATAGTACTAAAAATCATCAAGTTTCAATATACTGTACATTAAAAAATTTTATCAGTTGCTGTTTAGTTTTGAGAAAAATTATTACATTTAAAGTAAACTTTAAATATATATATATATATTGAAAACTTTTTACTAGGCTTGATTAGTAGAGTTTGAGATATCTGTTGTTTTCCTCTACATCTGTAGTTATTTATGAATTTTCTGTTTTCTTACTTACGAACGGAAAGCCATTTTTGAAAAGAGAGGAGGAAAAACATATGCCATTTTATTAAGAAATGGAAGAGCTATGAAATTTGCTATGAATGTATAAATACATTTTTTTTTAAAATGTTATTCAATAAACTGTAATGATTGAATCTTTAAAATATATTTAAGTTCCAAGTGTTGTAATATTAAAATGATTACTGGGCAATTCTAAAAAAAATTTCAAACTTAATAAAAGCTGGGATTTTTACTGAACTTGCTCCCCCCCCCCCCCCAACAACACCGTTTCCTTGTTATTTGATATTTTTGTTTACTGCTATAAGACTTCATTCAAAAGTTAAAAGTACTTTTTTTATCAATAGTCAATAAAAAAAATCGATTGCTTAAAATTGTTAATGATTTAGATTTAGCTATTTTTGTTAAAGTGTTGATTTACTAGTCTCAATATTTAAAACATAATAGTTTCTTTGATTATTATTTCATTGTTAAAAATACTATGAAGTTTAAAAAAACCATTAAAAAATATTTTGGACAGAATTATTTTAACCTGAAACTAATGTTGGCATTAAAGCCACTCAATTATACATAACACCCTTTATAATAAGGTTTGTTATAATTAGGGTTGATTGCAATTAATATTTTTTTCTGCACAAACAATAGTGTGATAACAACACGTGGATTACACACATGTGATGCATATAAACACAATATATATACTAAAGTATATATATATTAGCACATACTTTTGTGAAAACATATATTAAAATATGCTTCACTGTGGAAATATATATATATTCATGCGAGTATGCATGAATGAATACGCATTCACTTTTAATGCATTTTATATATAATATATTGGTATTTAAGTATAAGTTACAACTTGATTATTAAATGATAACAGTAAAATAAGAAAAAACTACAATTATACACTATTTACAAATCTATTCTCTAATCTCATTTAGTCATCATCAAAGAAAATAATCGATATTCCGTTCACAGCTTTTAAAAACCGAGTACCTATACGTACATGCATACTAGACATATCACAGATTAAATTCTCATTATTATTTTTATTTCGTATAAAAAAATAAATAAGAATTATCCATATGTGAAAACAAAAAAAGCACACTTGTTTCCAATTCTATATTTAAAAATAACAGAATTTTTTAATCAGGATGAAACATATACATCTTCATTAATTATTTATATGATTACTGTATTTAAAAATAACTAAAAAAAAAAAAAAAAAATGGAAGTATTCTTGAAAACTATTTGTTTAAATGAGCACTAAGAATGAACTAATATTACAGCAAAATGAAAATTAAAATAACATTACCTGAGACATATGAATGTTAATTATTGGAAAATTTACTTTAAATATTTCCTGACTGCAAATACATAAAAAGGGGAATGAAATAGACTTAAAGAAGAGAAAACATTTTCATAGTTTACCAAGTTATAATTAAAATTTCATCATGTTTAATAAACTGAATGAATTATTACAAATACACTAAATGCAGGTAACACATTTAGGTGTTTACTGGAGAAGATACTCGAGCAGGTGTAGATAAAGCTCTTGTAGTCCTATTAGCAACTTCTCTCTGCAATTCTTCAACTCTCTTCTGCAACTGTAGCTTAAGAGCTAGCAACTGCTGATTTCTTAAATGGATAGGTTCCTATAAAAAATAAAATAAAATCATATATATATATGCATGAAATTATATATTTATTTATAAGGTTCTCTGCCAAAATACAGATTAAGCAATTAAGGCAATAGAATATTATGGAATCAGTAATATTTAAATTATTATCAGTAATAGTTTGTCATTACCTGAAACACTTTTTTTTTTCAGTTTAGTAAGGAATTTTATTGATAAAATACTTAGTATATTACAATAGAAATGAAAAAAAAAAAACAATATAAAGAACTTAATATACTTATTTACAATTTGTCAGAATTAGAAAAAAAAACTACACATTGTTAAACATACAAAATTGTAATAAATACAGAAGATAATAGAAGAAAAAAATAAGAAATTATAATTAGAATATCTCACTATATAGGTTAGAACACTGATGAATAAGTGACCATGTAGTTACAAATATATCTGAAGGAATAATTTTTTTGTCTCTATGTTTAACTGTGTCTAGTTTGTTTTTGAATGTGTTCATGTTACATATTCTTGCATCACTATTGTAAAGAAATGAGCACTTGTGCACCACAGAGCATAAAGTATAAATTCATGATTCTTATTTCAGCAAAGCAAGCTTTTGAAAAATAATTAATCACCGATTGAATTGTACTATTATTTTCTGAAATATTATTATGATGTATGATCAAGCATTTATTCACTCAACTTATAATAAAATTATATATATATAAATGATATTTTTACTTTATAAATGTCACTATTTTTAACAAAAACACAATTCATTATCATGAGAAATCACTCATAAATAAATATGGCAACTCTAACTTCATAAAAAACTAAGGTAATTAATAATAATAGAGATGCATTTTGTGATGACAGCAATCTATGAATTACAAATATATCCAAAAATATCACACGCCAGTCCTTTAATACAATTATTTGATATCTTAGCCACATTTCAACTTCTGTAGCAAACTTTTTGAAATACTTCAATACTTTGCCTAATTGTAGCTCTCTTTTCCATTCTATTACTGTATTTTGACAAAGAAAGCAATCACTATGGCAATTTTTTATAAAGTTGTTTAAGATAATCCTTATAAAATAACAAGGCCTGCACATCCTATAAAAGCCATATTCAAGTTTACCTTAAAATGCTTTTTTAGGAAGTTTTTTAATATTCATTTCCTTCAGACAGACTATTGAAGATATCCCTTTATGACAATAAATCCTATAATATCATATCCAAAAAGCTGAAGAACATAGGGTCTTAAAATATTCCTATCATATTTTTGGAATATTAAGACGAATCTCTAAATAAAATTGTTTTAACATCTTTGTGACATGTTAAATGACAGTTCAGATCTCATTTCCATACAAAAAATTTGATAAAATGACAACTTTACATAAAATTAATTTCAAGTGAAGTACTAATATTACTGTGATACAATATTCTTATCTTTTCATTTGTTAAATGCAGCAACACATTGGAAATTGTATCTCAAAATCTAAATCCTTTTTTTAATATGAAAACTATTAATATATTTAAATTAGTTTCACATTCTTAAGATGATATTATACATCCAGACCAAAAGTGGCAGAAGATTTTTCTTCCCTTACTGGCAATAAGTAGATTTTTCATTATTTATACATTGATTATAAAATAAGAACATTTTGTAATCATCATGTGTGTTGATAAGTATACTATTATTATAGTTCAATTATATAAAAGATTACTAATAATTTTTATTTTGTTAAAAAATACTATTTCTTTTAATCTTACATATAATGATTTTATAATGGTAATTTAAGAATTTTAAATTTTCTTCATCTACTGGATCAGTATAGTATAGCATTACATCACCATGCAGATTGCAAATTTACCATATACGTGAATCAGGATATTATTAAATTTCCATGCTATTTCTTTCATAAATATCTTAGCTTAGAAGAAAGGCAAAAATCTATAGTTATTTCTAAACATGATTTGACCAAATATAAATAATATTTTTTGCAATATCAGATGGTATTCTGATAAATATATACTATAATATCTATGCCAAGTTGCAGGACAATTGGTGTTTTCTTGTTAAAAACGACTGTGAGAAAATTCAAGTATGTTGCAATAAGAGAAATAACATATTTTCAGTAGTGAGATCAGTAAATAATGATTAATAATAGATGCCATTCAGTTGTTGGCAAAAGATTGAACTTTAAGAGAATTTCTAATATAAAGAAAGGAGCGGTCAAATTACTGATCAGAAAAGTTAATAAGTTTTCATAAACAAATTAAAATCACTAACAATAATTATTGGTCTCTGGTCAGATGTTAGATGCTATCCAACAAAGTTGAAACATCTTTACATTTACTAGAAAAGTATGTTATATAGATAGGCATAAAGATATATGTCCCGATTTACCTATGGGCATTCAGAAGCAATGTAACCAAGTCTGAAACATCTAAAAAATCTTATTTTCCTATCTTTTAGGATTCCTGGATTTGCTTATAAAATATAGGCAAATAAATCATTAGCAGTTTGAACCTCATTCAATGCTGGGTGTGAATTTAAAATTAATAGTAGGAAAAGTATCTATGTCCTTTCTAGATACAATACATTTTACAGTTTTTGCAAAGATGTGTAGTGAAACTTCAGAATGTGGATTTATTTTTTTTAAATACAGGGTATTTAAAAATATGGAACATCTTTTCAGCATTCTTCCTATTACCAATCAATAAGAGCATCTAGTTACTCTAAATATAATAATTCATATAAATAAATAAAAAGTATATTCAATAAATTAATGTACCAAAATACAAATGTCTTTGGCTTATTAGAGAATATTGTTTTTTTTTCTTTTTCCAGAGATTCTTGGGAATGTATATCTTATTTTGGTCATTAACATTATTTTTTATGAAGTATTGTCAACTTATCCTTTTTTATGCATTGATAAAATAATAAAAAATTAAATAAATCCACCTTTTTTATTAATGTTATTATGTTTATTAAAATTAATATCAACTTTACAGTTTCTAGCAATCTTTTTCAGAACTATAGGATATACATAAATACATACATAGTTTTTTGTGTTTTTTTAAGTGTCATAGCATCAGCCGGGACACGAACCCGCAACCCGGGCAACTGCCTGCTAGTGCAAGGCAGTCGCGCTGACCTCTCGACCACCAATGCAAGACACATAGTTTATCATTTAAAACAAACAATTTTGCATTATATACCCTATATATTACATATACAGACACAGGTATATAATAAGCCTGTGTGTTTGAGTTATTATATTTCTTTGTAAACTGACTTTTTTTTTAATATTTTTATTCCATAGATAAATATGTGTACTTATCAAATATATATATAAAATAATCAATTACACTATACATACATATATTATGCCCCATTTATATACATTACATATATATTTAAGGTGTGTATGTGTGTGAATATATAT
Organism: Epiperipatus broadwayi; assembly: GCA_028023455.1. Lineage (NCBI taxonomy): Eukaryota > Metazoa > Onychophora > Udeonychophora > Euonychophora > Peripatidae > Epiperipatus > Epiperipatus broadwayi. The sequence goes on along the minus strand of JAQFVV010000089.1, from coordinate 5,067,033 downwards.
GATTTATACATTGGGTATAATATTTATGTGTTGTACATTGAAATGGTATATTTCCTAGGTTATATACATTTCACTTATTTCCTCCTACAACCTCCATCTGTGCCAGGTTTAAACCCCAAAAGAATATCCTTTTAGATGCCTACATAGTTGTACAGGTATAGCCGCATAAATATATATGAACATGTATGTTTCTAATCAAACTAGTATAGTGAGATTACAACAATAAGTATTTAAAAGCAATATAGAGTAAATTTGTATTTTAATATGCTTAAAACACATGTATACATGTGTATTCCATGTATCACCATAATACATATATAGCGTCTTGTTTTTTGATCATTTAATATATATTTTATAAGTTGATTTAAAATTGCATTAGCTTATCCTGATAATTAAATCTAAAATTTCTTCAAACAATAAATGTTTGTCAAGAATATATCTCAGGTTGTAAACAAGATTTAGCCAAACTGTGACTATTGTTAAAATCTTGATGAAAAGATAAATGATTGAATAGTACAAAAACATCCTGTTTTGGGGAAAAGACAAAGAGAAAAAGTTATTTTTGGTAATTTAAAATATATGATCTTAAAGATGTTAATTGCCTAGCACTCCAAAGAAAATTTATTATTAAATAAATATCTTGGTTTGAGTAAGTACAAATAGTCTGGGTTTTTCTATACTAAAAAGACTTTGTAAAATTTAGGAAGCATCAGCTAACATACTTCATGTCAGTTTAAACTTTAATATGGCCGAGTAGGTCGTACAGAATTTGCAGTTTCCCAAGCTTGGGGAAATGATGATCTCCATCCTATATAACAAAGCAGTACATAGTCATCTTAGTGATGGAAAACATTCCTGTTAATAACTTGCTGCATTAAGACCTCAACTGGAAGAATGCTGCCTATCCTGAGAACAAGAATTGCTATCGAACTCACCACCAAGAAGTGTCACCAAACAAGATGTGCATAAGAAGTTTACAAAACAACTCCTAATAACACTGCAAAGAGATCTAAATTAAACTTTAACTTTAAAAGCTATAGCTATTCTTAAATTTAAATGAATATTCAAAGCTAATTTTTAAAACTTTATCTAAATTAAATGTAAAGCTACTGATAATTACTTGCCTAATTCTTTAAAAACTTAAATATGTAAAACCTCTAATACTATGTATATTAAAATGTAAAATTAATATTTATTTCATTATATAAAAACTATCTTTTACTTTCATGTGCAGTGAAACCTATAATAATTTATCAATTTTAGTTCTTAAAAAATTCATTTTCGTTATATGTGATAATATGCCAAATGTATCTCGAAGCAGCAAACATATTTCATTCTAATAATCCTATATTGAAGATATTCTATTTTATATCTTTGACTTAATAAATATTAATAATTGCTTATTTAGCTTAACTAACTCACTGTTTTGAAATTATATCCAAAATGATATTATGTTAATAATAATATCTGATCACCTTGTCACAGATATTATGACATAAATTAGTTTAGATTTATATTATTAAATAATTATTATGGTTTGCAAGATTATTGTTAATTGTAAACCCCCCAATATATCTTTTCTATCTTTCTGTAATATCTTATCAATGACACAGATTGTTAATTTGTTAAATAAGATTATTAATCCTAATTTTGCCCTTTGGTGTTGTAATTAAATGCTTAATTTTATGAACTGGCTTTCACTGGCAACACAGATAGTAGCTATCTGTTTAAGGGATCATTAGTTTAAGCTTAACATATTTATCACTTAGCTTTGTGCATTGCAGGTGTGTACTTACAAAGTGTATACTCACACACTAATGTCTTGCTACCTTTCAATGTTCTTATGGTGGAGGCTGTCCCCATTTATTCAGCTACCCTTATCGTGGCGGACACCAAGCCGCACTCAAGGAGCGTATCATTCAGGTAAGGCAATCATCCAAGTTCTGAACTCAATGTTCATTATTAGCAAGCCATTCAGTCTCAAGGTATCATACATATGAGATGTGAAATCCTGTGAATAACTGCTCATCAGCACTACCACATCTTTAATTATAATTAGCATGTGCATACAGCAAATATATGTAATGATAGTTTATCCAGTTCTTCCTTTGTAGAATAATTATTCAGAAATTGCCTGAAACCAAAAGAATCTCTGATTGATACACTTAGATCTGCATCATTCTCAAGTTTTATTTTTATGCTCGAATATTATGTAATTTAGGTAAACAGCAGCCATAGTAGCATGGTATTTAGTTATCTGTGGCTAGCATAATCACTCATTAGTTCGCAAACCATACACAAAAATAGTATTTGGCATATTAACTTCCATAGGCATGACACATTCACTGCACATGAGGTTATTAAACATCTTATAGTAAGATTGTACGCCATAACACTTAATCTCATTCTACTGTATAATGCCTGCATGCAACAAATCTTACTAATATATTTTGCTTTCTGATTGTATGTGCATCTTATTGTAGTTTATTTTTCAATTCTACTCAATTATTAATATTATTAATAAAACATATTTAAGATTTACCTCATCTTCCTTATCATTTAATTGTATTCCAATTAAATTATTATTGTTTAGATATAGGTTTGATATACATTGGAATTAATTATTAATATTACATTAAGTTTAATATTGTCAGTTTATTTAACCTGTCTGGTATGCGTGTGTGGTCAGTTCCTAAGTCTCATGTCTCTCCCTGTTCAGAGCCAGCTCACAAATTAAAATAAGGCCCATGTGTAACCTCAGAAATGTCACTCATAAGGTGTTAAACCATGGAGCTCTGTTAAATGGATTGAAGCTTGGTTGAATATGGGATCTCTCAATCCCATTCCAATCAGCTTTAGTGTATTTGACCCAGACTCTGGGTTTTATTATATGAAAGTACAAATCTGACTGTTACAATATAAATGGCGCATAATGCACATCTGTATAATATATATATATATACTTAGTATGTATGTGTGTATGTATATATATATATATTGTGGAATAAGATATTAAAAATGAGTCAATTTATAAGAAGACATAACTTTAAGTTGTTTATTGTATAACAAATTATTTATTTATTCATCTTATAGCTCTGAAGAAGATTGCTGGTCAATCAAAACTGAAAGGTTGATTGATTTTAATAAAATAAGCATTATAACAGTAATAAGAAAGGTGGATTTGTTTAATTTTTCATTAACATTATTATGAGAGAATTTAATATTATCATTTCTTTTTGACATTGTTTACTTATCTATTAGTCCAGCTATATATTATTCAGCTGAAGATATAAATTAGTGCAATGATCCTTTTCATCAAAAATATCAATATTATAAATTTTACAATTTAAAATCAGATAACAATGTTTAAAAAAAAATGACTCAAAAATTTATTTGGATATTTTGAAAGGAAAAAAAAATTAGCCTTTTTAAAATCCACATCAGTATCTAATTAGTTTTCTTGTTAAGACAATGAATTCCAACACATTTTAGTTTGAAAATTAATACCAAATTATGGTTGAACTTGAAGCTAATTTTTTATTTTGTCACAAACATTTCTGGAGCTAATGACTTTGATATAATGATTTTTAGGAAATATTAAAATAAACAATAATTTGAATAAACTGACAATATTATCTTCAACTAATCTCCAACAAAATCGAGACAATCTTTAAATTTGACCCAATTAGTCTGACAAAACTAATGTATATGTTTCTAAAAATTATATACATTCTTTAATAATGGAATATAATCTCTCTTTTTTTTTTGGGGGGGGGGGAGGAATTCTAATAAAAATATCTCAATATAAATATTTCTAAAGAGCTGCATTAAAGTTTATGGGAACCAAGTAAAAATTCGATATTACTGAAAACAGAGATGCTTACTTCTCTACTCCATGTACTATTTAAGCTTGATAATAAAATTATAAGGTAAAATTTTTGTTAGATATTCATAGCAATAGTGGGATAATGATCCTTTATTAATAAAATAAGACTGTTAATTATCTCAAAATTTATAATGAAGTATACTTATTTTATAAAATTTACTTTTAACTGTTTTTTTTTTTTTCTGCAAATCATTATTATGTATGACATCACAATTTAAAGTTTTACATAACGTATGTTCAATAGACAATAATGTTAATTACTTTATTACAACCAAAAAAGCTTCACTCTGCAAATCTACAACCATTGGAAGAGTTGTTAATATTCTTGAATTATATGCAAATTTGCAAATGAATCTTTAATTTTATATAAACATTACAATGAAGTTGAAAATACAAATAAACCCAACAATTTGGTTTATTTATTTATAATCTTTATCAAAAAAAATATCAATCTGGAAAAATTATGGCTATATATATATATATAAACAGACACATACACAAATGTGTACATGTACCATTAAATTATCCAATAATATTAACTATGCATGTATTTCATAAACATTTTTTCTCTTGTCAAGTGAGATAGAGGTATCAAACATCTGAATGTTTAAGCCCACATTGGCAGGTTAATATGTTTGTTTTTTCATTTAGTTTTAGAAAATTTTTGCAACTCTGGATGATTTATTTTTCCTCCCAATTTGGGATCAATAATCCTAAATGTTTTAACTACAATGCAACTGTGGCTGAGTTTTCACAATAATAACATTCACAAGAAGAGTAGCACAAAAAATATAAATGAAAAATTATAGTTGGAAAATATATTATGTCCAACATATTACTTTCTTGTGTTTTTCTGAAGGTTTGTGATGATGGTGTTCTAGCTGTATTTTTATATTGGACTATTTCCATCATCTAATATGTGTGTTGAATGTCTTTAGAAAAGTTTAATTTTAGTTAAATATTCCAAATGCATTCAACTGTTAGTAATATTACAGCAAATAGATTAGTATATGCACCAACTGTTAGTAATATCACAGCAAACAAATATTAGTAATATCACAGCAAGTACATTAGTATATGCACTAACTATTAGTAATATCACAGCAAACAGGTTTGTATATGCACAATGTTTCAAGAAGTATTTTTCTTCCCTCTTCTTCAGGTGTTGCTGGTCTGACCAGTGACAGTATTAGCATGGGATTCGAACCTGTGTCCTTAGATTCTTGATTATTGAAATTTAAGGTAACGCTCTAACCAACTGAGCCATCCTGCCAAAGGCAACAGTATGTAGTAATTTCATATACTTATCTATGAGGTTCCTCCTGATTTCTCCACTTTTTCCTCAGAGCAAAGTTGATTAGTGTTTTCCATAATTATGTATAGTCACCCTAGGTTGGCTTATGGGATTTTTTGCCATTGTCATGTGAGCAGCTTCTTTAAATTTTCTTCTTTCTACCTTTTCTTCTTTATCCAATATTTTTGTATTTTCCCAATCGAACGTATGTTCATCAGTCCATACATGGTCTGCTACCTTAGACACATCTGTTTTTTCTTTTCTAATCATCAGTTTATGTTCTTGCAAACACTTTTAAATGGGACAGCTGGTCTCACCAATATATGTTCTTCCACATTCACATGGTATTTCAAAGATGCAGTTTTTTCTTTGCAGCATTTCAAGTTTAGGCTTTGTAGATGTTAGAATTCCTCATAGTGTGGCATGGCTCTGAAAAGCTGTTCTGATGTTATACTGATTGCAGATTTTCCTTAATTTGTCTGCTATTTTTGAAATGTACGGATACACTACAGTACCAATAATTGTCTTTTCTCTTGATGGTTCTTTTTGTTGTCTATTTAATGTTTCCTTAATAACAGCTGATGGATAACCATTTTTCTTAAGAGTTTGTTCTATATAGATCTTTTCTTTTTTCAAATTGCCAGGTTTCTGAATAAACTTCTTTTGCTCTGTTCCACGGTGATAGTATAACTCCATGTTTTGTGTTTCTGGTGTGATTAGATGTATAGGCTAGGTATTTTCCTATATGTGTAGGTTTTCGGTAAACTGTAGTTTTGATTTTGCCATGAGGGAATCTTGTCACAAGAACATCTAAGAATGCCAATTTTTGTTCTTGTTCTGCTTCTATTGTGGATTTAATTGAAGGGGATATGATGTTGATGTGTGTCCAGAAAGTTTGTAGCAATGCTTCACCATGTGGCCATACAACAAATGTATTATCCACATAGCAAAGCCAAACTTTAGGTGGATAAGGAGTAGTTTTTATGGCTGTGGTTTCAAGTTCTTCCATGTAAATATTGCTAATCAGGGGAGACAATGGTGAGCCCATAGCCATTCCTTGATTTTGTTGGAAGAATTCTGTGTTATACTGAAAGTATGTTGTTTTTATACAGAATGTTAATAGTTCCGTTATGCTATCAATAGGAAGAGCTGTTCTGGTTTGTAAACTATTATCACCATTTAATCTTTTCTTTATAATAGACAATGCTTCTTCACATGGTACATTTGTGAATAAACTTTCCACATCAAAGCTTACCACTAAGTCAGTTCTTTCAATTTTCATGTTCTTGATTAATTCTACAAAGTGTCTAGAATCCCTGACAAATGATTGGGTCTTGCATGCCAAAGGACTTAGAACTTTGAAAAGAAATCTTGCTAAATTCTGGCAAGGTGAATCTCTAGAACTAACAATAGGTAGTAATGGAACATGATTCTTATAGATTTTAGGTAGACCATAAAGATGAGGAATTTTGCTGAAATATGATGTTATTTTATTCTTTTCTGAATCTGTGAAGTACTTGCAATGCTTTCTGAGTAATGCTTGTAATTTTGTTTCTGTACTTAATATCGGATCTTTTGCCACTTTTCTATATTGGCCTGCTGTGGAGTTCTTGTATTTTGTTGTCGTAATCAGTTGTATCCATTACAACTGTTGCATTGCCTTTGTCGGCAGGGAGAATAATTATAGATTTATCTGCTTTGAGAGATTTAATTGCTTTCCTCTCCCCATAGGATATGTTTGACTGCAATTTTTGTTGCTTGTCAAGTGTTCTTTTTATTCTCCAGCATAATTCTATTGCTTTTTCTAAAGGCAATTTTTGCTTCGCTATGTGGATGATACATTTGTTGTATGACCACATGGTGAAGCATTGCTACAAACTTTCTGGACACACATCAACAACATATCCCCTTCAATTAAATTCACAATAGAACCAGAACAAGAACAAAAATTGGCATTATTAGATGTTCTTGTGACAAGACTCCCTCATGGCAAAATCAAAACTACAGTTTACCGAAAACCTACGCATACAGAAAAATACCTAGCCTATACATCTAATCACACCAGAAACACAAAACATGGAGTTATATTATCACCATGGAACAGAGCAAAAGAAGTTTGTTCAGAAACTGGTGATTTGGAAAAAGAAAAGATCTATGTAAAACAAACTCTTAAGAAAAATGGTTATCCATCAGCTGTTATTAAGGAAACATTAAACAGACAACAAAAAGAACCATCAAGAGAAAAGACAATTATTGGTACTGTAGTGTATCCATACATTCCAAAAATAGCAGACAAATTAAGGAAAATCTGCAATCAGTATAACATCAGAACAGCTTTCCAGAACCATACTTAACTGTGAGGAATTCTAACATCTACAAAGCCTAAACTTGAAATGCTGCAAAGAAAAAAACTGCATCTATGAAATACCATGTGAATGTAAAACAGATGTGTCTAAGGTAGCAGACCATGTATGGACCAATGAACATACATTCGATTGGGAAAATACAAAAATATTGGATAAAGAAGAAATGGTAGAAAGAAGAAAATTTAAAGAGGCTGCTCACATGACAATGACAAAAAATCCCACAAGCCAACTTAGTGTGACTATACATAATGTATGGAAACCACTAATCAACTTTGCTCTGAGGAAAAAGTGGAGAAATCAGGAGGAACCTAATAGATAAATATATGAAATTACTACATACTGTTGCCTTTGGCAGGATGGCTCAGTTGGTTAGAGCGTTACCTTAAATTTCAATAATCAAGAATCTAAGGATTCAGGTTCAAATCCCATGCTAGTACTGTCACTGATCAGGCCAGCAGCACCTGGAGAAGAGTGGAGAAAAATACCTCTCAAAACATTGTGCCTATACTAACCTGTTTGCTGTGATATTACTAACAGTTAGTGCATATACTAACCAATTTGCTGTGATATTACTAACATTTGTTTGCTGTGATATTACTAACAGTTGAATGCAATTGGAATATTTAACTAAAATTAAACTTTTCTAAAGACATTCAACACACATATTAGATGATGGAAATAGTCCAATATAAAAATACAGATATTAATTTCTTGCTTACATGATCCCACCATGTTGTTATGGAAATATGCTAAAACAATTAGTTTTATTGTACATTATGCTTAATTTAACATTGGATTTTATAAATTTTACTCAGCATTAAGATTCTGGTAGTGTTTTGCCAAAAGCTACCTCAGTGCATTTAATTAGTTTATATTTTTTACACATTTTCAACAGAACTCTTAAGTCAATGAGTCCTTAAGAACTAAAATACATAACATCTGTGTTTAATTTAAAAAATTTCTAAATTTGGCATAGTGTGAAACTACTTTAAAGCCAGCACATTTATGATTAATAAATCTAAAATTTGATTCATTTTAATTTAAAATTATGTTCAAAGATTTGATTCTTCAAGCAATTCCTTTAATTTTTTACAAAACGCCTACAACCGTAATTGTAGAATTCAAGGCATTTGCCCTACCTACCTGGTACTAAGGACAGTACTATTTCTAAAAACCTATTACAAATGTATTAAAAATATTACAGTCATAAATATACCTATATATACATACATACTCATGAAGTATTAAAAATATTTTATATAAGCAAAACATTTGCATATGTAATTCTGTCTGTGTTTGTGTATATATTTTCACAACAAGAATATATATATCCTGAATATTTTTAATTATATGAATAAGAGTTTAATGACTTTTTCTGATCACTTAAAAATTTTCAAAAAGCTTATTTAAAACATCTAAAAAAAATAAATAGTTCAATCAACAGGGGATATATTTTCATTAAAACTACAGCAAGTAAAGAAACTACACAGTATATTAAAAGATTTCTTTTAATCAATTTTCAAAATCGTAGACGAAAAAACAGCAAAAGTATAATCATAATAATAAGAAAATATATTTCAATATTTTCAAAATTAAAAGATTCGATTGTAAGATTACAATGTTTAAAATAAATCAAAATATTTTCGATATATTTCACATTTAATTTTTTTTCTAAATTGCTCCAAATTTGGATCAATTTTAAAATAAGATAGCAGGATTAACATTCACAATTAAATAATCAATCTTCTTGAAACTTTCCAATACCAGAGACTATCTTTTAGAGTGTCACAGTTAATTAAGTAGCTACTAAACAAAAATCAACAGGAAAAAAGGGATTCAATACTAAGATAGACTTTAACACAATGTGACAATTTATCAATTATACATAGTAAAAGAGAAATTTTATTTTGTCTTATTAACTGAAATCTTATCTTTTTCTCTTTTTTTAGGAAAAAAGAGAGAGAGCGAGAAACAAAAAGAAGGGAATATAGTTCAAAATTAAGATAATCGAAATCAAATATAAAATTCAGTAAATTATGTTAGTAACTGAAATGCAGGCTTATTATATACCTGTACCTATATATGTAATATATAGGGTATATGAGCACAGACTTTCACACGACCCACCACTCACCACTCTATCTCATATCACTGATACACTTGAACAGATATATATTAAAAAAATAAATAATCACCAATATACGTATTTCATGCTAAACCAGCAATCATCAGTTGATCCAGATTATCATCACTACAAATGGATTATGTCCTGTACATGAGAGGTCTGATTGATTTTAGGTCAACATGGGTGTGACAAGAATCTTGGCCTCAGGGTGGCCATTTTAGCATTCCATCATCAGATTTTCAATTGGATGTACAGTTGAAGAGTTTGAGGGTAGAATGGATTGAAGCCTGTCCATTAAAGTATGGAGATTGGCTATTTTAATATATATCTGAGCACTTATTGCATATATGTGTAGAGATGATAATCTGGACCAACTGATGATTGCTGGTTAAGCATGAAATACGTATATTGGTGATTATTTATCTTTTCAACATATATGTGTTCAAGTACATCAGTGATATGAGATAGATTGGAAAGTGGTGGATCGTATAAAAATTTGTGCTATCCTATATTTGATAAAAACCAGAATTTAATACAATCAGTACATTTTTACTCTTTTGTAAATAGTTGATCAATAGAAGTGCTCTTAATTGCAATTAGTGTGTGTGTGTGTGTATTTGTGTGAATGAAAGGTGAAAATTCAGCCTATCACTTCCAGGGAGGTCACGTGACCTACAAAGTAATCATCCATCCTATTAATTTTTAATATCAACCAACATAAAGGTGCCTATCTCCCTGAAATAAACAATTGAGTGTACATATAATGTACATTTAAATAATTTTACTACATTTACTAAATTAAATAATGTCAAACTATAATGTTTTAAATTAATAAAGAAAAACTTACATAATTTATATTATGTCATAAAAAATCTGATAAGTAAAACAATTTGGTGCAGTTTTGTAAATGAATTCTTATTGAACATACATAATCTTCTTGAGACTCATCTAAATATAGTTTTTCAACCCCCCCCCCACCTCCTTGATTACTTTGAGAACATATCATGCTATCTTTATACCAGGGTTATGTTAATTAGACTACATTCATTTTTCAAAAACACATTTTTGATAGTATTTGCAAACTTGAAAAATACTTCTTTATTACAGAAATAGTCAGTCCTGGAATCATGTGTATATGCAAAACTCTTAACAATGCCAAACATGAGAAAATCCAAATATAAAAAAAATATTAACTTAAATTCCATCTCTGTAAAAATTTGTCAGGCATTGCTCAAGATGTGAATAATTATTTGCTTTTTAAATTATGTATTTATAAAGCATAAAAAAAATAAAAAGCATTAAACTGTTTGGTATTATCAAAAGAAAAGATATTTTACAAGCTTGAAGTCTTAAAGTCATAATCTATGGAGAAGCAGTATAATTAGGAGTTGAAGAAGAATTTTCAAAGCAAGATAACATTTCTGGAAATTTTGATAATTTTATAATAATTTAAAATAAGAATTAATATCTGAGTAGGAGATTTGATTTACACTGGAGATTAGATCTATTTTTATATTGGACTATTTCCATCATCTAATATGTGTGTCGAATGTCTTTAGAAAAGTTTAATTTTAGTTAAATATTCCAAATGCATTCAACTGTTAGTAATATCACAGCAAACAGGTTAGTATATGCACAACGTTTCGAAAGGTATTTTTCTCCCCTCTTTTTCAGGTGTTGCTGGCCTGACCAATGACAGTACTAGCATAGGATTCGAACCTCGATCCTTAGATTATTGAATTTTAAGGTAATGCTCTAACCGACTGAGCATTACCTTAAAATTCAATAATCAAGAATCTAAGGATCCAGGTTCGAATCCCATGCTAGTACTGTCACTGGTCAGACCAGCAACACATGAAGAAGAGCGGAGAAAAATACCTCGAAAAAACGTTGTGCACATACTAACCTGTTTGCTGTGATATTACTAACAGTTGAATGCATTTGGAATATTTAACTAAAATTAAACTTTTCTAAAGACATTCAACACACATATTAGATGATGGAAATAGTCCAATATAAAAATACAGCTAGAACACCATCATAACAAACCTTCAAAAAAACATTAACATAAGATATTTTAAAATATATGTTGAAAAGTCAATGATTTCATAAGTAAACTTATTTCTTCTCTAAATATTAATCAGATATACTATAATTTCCTAATTAAAAAAATATACATATGTATTTCTTCAGTAATCAAATTTATTCTGTTCAAATAATTTAGAAAATTTTGAATAAAATTTTGCTAGTTAAATCTAATTAAAATCATAGTCAAATATCCTATTGATGAATCATAATATCTAATAAATTATTTATTAAAAAGTTATAACAATTTATACTGTAGTAGATAGGATAGATTTTCAGAATGCCTATATCTTCATGAACCTATAAAAATTTATCGAAAACTTCCTTTACTAAAAATCAAATTTACCATAAGCTAATATTTAATTCTACAACTTGATATTTTTTTTTAATTCATTTACATTACTCAATGAAAGAATGCCAAAGAATCCTCTTAGTTTTTTTGCTGTATATGCCACAGATTTAATAATAAATTTGTCATATTTATTTTAAAAATCAATATATTAGTACTTATCAATGACATGTTAATTATTTAGCAAAGGATCATCATTCTTAAACATAGATTTAAAAAAAAACTAATTAGATTTAAGAAGAAATGATCTTTTTTACAAATTAGCTTCTATAGTAACTTTCCACAGATTATAGTATGTATTTTTGAGACTTAACAAAATAAAATCAAAATATAAGATTAATTCATCTTCTCTACTTAATCTTTTAATATATATATATATATATATTATATAAATATAATATAGTTTATATATATATTTATATATATATATATATAAATAGAAGCAACTCTCTACTGCTTCTATTGTAAGCATGTGTAATCAATTACTGACCTGGCATCATAATCATATAACTATATAAGTAGATTGGTTTGGGTTCAAAACTGAGTATTTTTTAATGACAAGCTTTAAACTTGATAACAAATAAAAAAGTTAGAAGTGATTGCTAGACTGTTTCAAGATTTAAATTCTATGCCCTCATTACTAAAGCAAAACTCTAAGGATGGGACTTCAATGCACTACTATCTGATCATCACTGATAATTCAAGCCTACAATAGATATCATTAGAACAGACAGCTGCTTTTGATTATATAACATTATAGTAAGTCAAGGAATCAAGTGCTATGGTATTGATAATGATTTATATTTTAAATGCAGTCTTCAAGGATTAGTGATATGGGCATTGGATGTCTTCGAATTAAGTTTTGAGATATTATTTTCTTTTTAATAGTCCAAATTAAAAATTTCATTTACTGTTTGGAGAGTATTTCTGATTTAGTATATGAATCCTTTAACAATTAATTCTGTGCCATAATATTATAAGTAAAATGTGAGCTTATGAAAGTGATCAACACTAGTCTTGTGAATGTGAAATTCAAAAATCTGGTCAAAGTAGATATCAGATATTGGTATGACAGTCTGGAAATTATATTAAAAAATATTACAAAGTTTTTATATTCTAAATAATGTTGAAATAATAAAAGCCTCAATTAAAGTTATATACATCATTTAATTAGAAGTTTTCAAAATAGAACTTATTTTAATTTTGATTAAAAGTAAATAGTTTTTTTTTTTTAAAAAAAAAAAAAGAAGAAGAAGCTAGTTTTAATGTTTGTATTTCCAAAAAACCTATTTTTTTATAGTTAGTACAGATCAATACAAAAACATCATGATGAAATTGTGAATTTATTTTTTTATAAATAAATTACTGAAATTAGTCCAATAACTCACCTCAGTTTACAATAATTTAAATAAAAATATAGCATACCTTATTAAATTTCTCCTGATTTTTTTAAAATTACATTGTGTTATTAAAACATATACTTATCTTTTATAAAATCTCTTTGTTAAAATGTACAAAAAGCCATCATTGTTCATGGATAATGGAATCAGGGGAGACCATGAATAATAACAATGCAAGACAAATTTACATAAGAATAATATTGAGGTTTAATTGAAATACCTATTTTAGCATATTGGCATTAGAATATTGCAATGGAAAAACTATGATTTATATGGATTGAACACCATTTATTTTAAGATTCAGAGTAAAGGATATTTTTTTTCGGTACTCATCTTATAGCTAAAGACGCCGCTCTATAGTGCCGTTTTCGCGCTACAACACATAAAAATGCTGTTTCCACGGCCGACACATTCGAATCCGCGTTTTATACAACTTTTTTGTTGTGCTACAGAATGCAGGCCGCTATGTCGCAGTACAGCATGTATGTCACATCACAGCAAATACATTTTCCAAATTCGCACAGTTTATAAAATAGTTACAGCTTGATGAGAGTTTGTATTTGAATTGGATGGAAATGTTGTTTTCATTGGATTTTTTTTTAAAGTATTGAAATGTTCAGATTTTTTAAAGTAATAATTCTAAGAATTTTTACAACGTACTGTATTGAAGTTTTAATTGGGAAAATGTTAAATATCTATGTTTTTAGTGAGTTGCAATTAGGTAATGCGTCAAGTAACGTACTGTTCGTAACATTCCACGAGACAAAGAAGATTCTACCATCTGTATATTTTTGAAGTAAAAAAGAGCGGTACCAAAAAAATATCCAGTAAGAAAAGTACAAATATACCCGATTTTTTGTAAATTTCATAAAAAGCAAATATTATAAACATGTTTAATAAGTAAAGAAGACATTTATATGTGTTTGTTGTTGTTTAAAAAAGTTTGAGTTTCTTTATTTTGTCCAAGTACGGTTACGATTTTGAATTTTTTTATTTTAGCATTACAAACAACAGAACACTAACCCTAAAACTAACCCTAACCCTAAACCTAACCGTAACAACTTTTACTTTTTATTGTCATTCTATTTGAAGTAAAAAATAGCAGTAATATCTCTTTGTCTGTAAAAAAAAAAAAAGTAAAACGAAGACTAAAAAAATAAAAAATAGACTAAGAAATTTTACTTTTTATTATGATTATTATTTTTTTAGTTAAACAACAACAACAAAAAAAGTCATAACACAAGTAAAAAAATATCCGATAGAAAATTGATTAAAAAAAAACCGTAACACAATTAAAAAAATATACGATAGAAAAAACACGAATCAAATTGTAATTTGTTGATTTTATTTTACATTTATTATTATCATTTAAATTGTATACGTTAATAAAAAATAATATTTATAAAAGACGATTTTGTTTTGTTTTTATTTTCGCATTACAAAAAAGCACAGCAAAATTATTATAATCAACGGCCCGGGAATGGTCATATTATATAGTTTTAGCTTGAAAACGGCTCCATCCAACGGCATCTTTATCTATAAGACAAGCACCTTTTTTCCATTATCATTATGTTATATCCAGATATACTGATTATAGATTCATTCATAGATTACTAGAATGACTTTAGATAATTTAATATTCAATAAAATTGATATCCATGATCCAACATTAGAACAGTAGATTATAGTCCTAATACCAAATTAAGCTTATACATAAATAAGTAATGTGTAATATCAAACCACCATTGAGTATGATATATATACCCCTTGAGTGATTATGTATGAGAATAAAATGAATCCTTCAGAATCAAATTGTGTATAATCCCCTTGAATGAGGCTTCATATCTCCATGCTTAATTATGAACTACAAACTCATTTCTTTGTTTAATAAATATCTTAGCAGGCTGGTGGCATTAAAGTTCACTTGCAAATATTAAATTCCATAATACATGGCTAATAATCCTTATGTTACTTATGCTGCGATACTAGCAAATAAAATTATGAAAATAATGATGATCCTAAATCTTCCAATTAATAATATATTCTTTTTAAGCATTCTATCAATAAGCATGATCAGCTAAAATCATGGATGAGGTATAATTTGGATGTAAAACTAAATTATTAAATATAAAAAAAAATTCAGAAAAAACTTTTATAATACAAACACACATTAAAATAAATAATCAAATATAAATCCATTTTCAAATAATTTTTTGTAAGAAATAATAAAATCAAATGTTTAGAAAAAAGTAATAGATAATAAACATATAACAAAATTAATTCTACAACTGCAATTTCCAGAAATAAAATTTACATAATATTATCCCAATTTTAAGATTTTCACAGCTCTTTTTTAACAATTTACTGACCATTTGGATTACATTTGCAACATTTTATTTTAATAATTAAATCTTTAGCATATGTTATATTTCCATGATTTTAAATTAATTATTACAAATATAAATTTATAAATAAAAATTGTTGTTAAAAATATTTCAATGCTGCAAATATAAGAATAAAAAAAGTAATAAATTTAAATATATAATCAGAACAATAGCTATTATTCTTTTGCAATTGCTGATAAAAACTTTTGTGATCAAAAGAAAATTTGTTCTACGATCATTTTTAAAATCCAAAGAAATTATTGATAAGACATAATAAAACAACAAAATTCTGTTATAAAATTTAAAATCCCACTTATAATTAATAAATTATCACAAAAAATAATTACTATGGCAATAATAGACATTACTTTTTCAGCCAATTATAAATTGCTGTTTTATTAGAATTCACATGACTTGTCTTCTTTCAATTCAAACATTTTGAATAAAATATGACTTTATCAAAAATACTTTTGTTTTAAAATAATAATTATAAAATATTTTGCAAAAATAATTATAAATATATAAATAAATTACAGAAATATAGAATTTTTCTTTTTGAAGTGAAACAAAAAAATGATGTTCTTAAGAGCTCTTGAAAACACTCTTTGGACCTGAAAACAAAAAATCTATCTATCAGTGCCATTGTCAGTTCACATGTATTAGGTTCTCTGAATAACACTGACCTCTCCAAATTTTTTAACTAACATATCAATATGTATTTTCATTCCAGTTTCTATCAATGAATGCAAAACCAGCAAAGAAATGATACAAATAGCTACAAAAGAATGAAGATAAGCTGAAAGCAACTGGAGTGCCATTAAATTATGCTGTTAAATAATAAAACTAATATCAAAAACAATCATAATCAGGTAGAAATTATACATTTCTAGGCACAAATAATGAAATAACTTAATAAAATTATAGCTTGGGCAACTTACAAGTTATTAGTTTAAAAAGATATTAATTAATTAATGCATTCACACTTTTTAATTAATCTACTTTAGCTTTGTCTAAACACATCATTTTTACTTAGATAGCCAGTAAGATGATTGAGATCTTACTTATTGTGAATTACTATCCTTTGATAAAAAATATAATTTACAAAATTATTTTACAAAGGATATGAAACTTTACTTCTTGTTTAAATATCACATTAAAACATTACTACTTTTCTTTATCAGATAATATCTTAAAAGAATGTTGGACTAAAATATTTTACATGTAGGCAGCTTCAATTGAAATATCCACTTAAGTAAAATTATTTTCTTAATTTAATTCATGAAATTTTCAGTGGATATATTATTTAAAAAACTTAACTGGAAATTCATTTATACTTCCACCAATATTATTTTTTTCTAGTATATTTCAATTTAAACCTTCTAAGCATATATTATTTTTAATTAATTAAAAGTCTGCTAATTTGAATATTTAATTTTGACCATGAGGAATCAATATGCTTTTGTTTTTAAATAAATTAGATCAATTTTATATTCCTCCATTTTTAAAAAGTTCAGAATAAAGAATGGAGTTTATTATCCAATAGCATACTTGTATGGTGAATGTATATATTTTCTTTAGTTAAAATTGCATTCATGTCTTGCAGCTCAACCTAAAATATTTTTTAATGAAACATAAAGTTTATCCACAAATAAAAAGCATCAGAATTATATAAGAAAATGATTTGTTTTTTTCTAAAAGTTGATTAAAATAAACTCTAGAGCAAAGGTACAAATAATTTTTGACTGAACTTATATACTCACCCTCATATATTATGAATCAATAAACTATACTTGATTTAATAATATTTATTAAGGCGATAACCTTAAGACTATGCGCCTGAAAAAATGACAGTAGGGATCTCTGCAAATCTTTAACACAAGATTTATTTAAAAGACAAGAGCAACCACTCTTATCTTAATCTACTTTCTAAATAAATAGGAGAATCTAAAGCATTTTAATTTGTGAGTGTAAGGCTATTAAATACCTCACTAATTAAGTTCACAAATTCTATAACACATTAACATTCGTCAAATCTTTTGATTTACAATGAGTCAGTGTTGAGAGCTTATGCTTAGAAATCTATTAAGATAATATAAAGTGGTAACAGAATTTGTGGACTTAATTAGTGAGGTATTTAATAGCCTTACGCTCTCAAATCAAAATGCTTTAGATTCTCCTATTTATTTAGAAAGTAGGTTAAGATAAGAGTGGCTACTCGTCTTTTAAATAAATATTGTGTTAAAGATTTGCAGATCCCTAATGTCATTTTTTCAGGCGCATAGTCTTAAGGTTATAGTCTTAATAAATATTAAGCAACGAGTATGTACTTTATAAATATAATTATTATACTTGATTTATTAAAAATATAATTTAAAAATGAATAAAATCTTTAAAAATCATGTGAATTTGCCATACATAGAAAAAATAATAAAATAAAATACATAATGAAAACACTAACTTTTTTTATTGGATGATTACCACAATGTCAGTAAAAAAAATTAATTAATAAAAAATTGGTTAATTGAACTTCAGTTCTAAAACCTGACTGAATTGTTGTTAAACCATTATAAAACTATGAAAATCTGTTCTAAAATTTACAATTGCATTTACAATTATTAAGGATATAGCAGCACATACTAGTCATTTTTGTGTATCCCTTTAACTCACACTCAAACTGCTATTTTTAACATTACTTTGCCAATTTTATGATTATTTTATTGAATGTGATGTGATGTGAATAAGCTGCCACCTTTAAAATTTTTTTACAACTAATAACTGAAAAATACTTTAATTTAATGATATAATAATAATGTAAGATCTGCCTTCCAAGATGCTGGTTGGTTGTTTCTTGTTCTCTCCACATGAGAACAACCTGTCAACAATTTTGACAGTTCTATTTCTTTGTCCAGATTTTAATAAAACAAAAAAAAATCAATGGCATATGGCTAAAATTTATAACTGGAAGATAAACATACGTTTTATGTTAATTGCTATAGATTATTTTCATCGATTATAAATAGAAATGTATTTTTTTAAAAAACTTTCATTTACTTTAATAGTCTGATGAATTATTAATTGACATTTTAGGAACTAAACTAAAACAAACATAATTTTAAAAGACATATTTTTACTGCTGATTCTGTAATTGATCATTAAAAAGTTGAAACTTTTAATTCAATTGACTTATTGGAATTCATACAAAGAAATGGCTAAAATATCACAAAAGTATTATGGTATTCAGCAGAGCATTAGCCATTGTAATTTCATTTTAACAATCATGAAAAATTTCTTAATATGTTAAAGGTAAAACATATTCAAATAAAATATAAGTGCATTCATGAAAATATTTAGTTTTTAATAATTGCTATACAAATATATTATAAAAATAATCATAAGTAATCAAATAAACTGAAAAATATAACTTTTTGTTCATTGCTAATAACAATAAGAGAAGTTTACCAGCAATCTTGCATCTGCTCTCCCAAAGAATTTACCAATTAGCAGCATTAATAGCTCTTTTGTAGTACTTTCTCTGTAGAATACTGACATTTTCAGATTTTTTAAAACTAATAAATCAATTTTTACTTTCGTTCTATCAAAATAGTTTCATGAATATGACTGGGTCTAGGATAAATAAATGCATTTAAATTTTAATCTTAACTAACATTACTTTAATATTTGTTTCTTTTTTGATTAAAAGGTTAAGTAATTGAGAAGTTAAATAATATTTGGGCAGATGAATACCCGAAAAAAATAAATCAGTTCTTTTTACTATGCCATACAATTTTACTATTTCCCTCATTATTAATAATGTTAATTTGTAATCATAGATTCATTTAAAAAATTTGTCACATTAAAATCAAAAATACAAATATGATATATCCTTCATCACTGTGAAATAAGTAACATTCTCCCATAACTTTTGCAATACATTTTGATAATATATAAAAATTATTATATGATTGTAATATTAAATCTATTATATGGATAAGATAATGCTAATAATGATAAATAATCAAGCACAATATTAACTAACTTTTTAACAACAACATATATAACAGCTAGATTGCCCATGATAATCAATATCATTGAAAACAAAAAGAATGTTATTTATTTTACTTATATAATCTTATATTGCAATCAACTTTTCATTTTTCAAATAAAATCTAAATTTAAACATTTGCCATATTGCAATTTATTTTGTTTGATTATGGCTTCGATTGTAAAATTGTTTATAGAAATCATTAATTATATTATAAAAATGATATTTTTTGAATTTAATCAAATTACCCCAAATTCACACACGAAACTTTGCTCAAATATTTAGTATATATGATTAACCAAAGATGGTTATCTTGATCAATCTAACCAAAGAAACTAAAATTGTTATGCCTTTTTAATTAATAGTTAATATTACACCAAATAATTTATTATTTTACATGAGTGAATGCACATACTGTACCAATGGTTTTGCTATTAATCTTGTTAATCGATTTATATTATTGTACATATACTGAAACTATAAAATCCAGAACCAATATTAAAATCTGATAGAAACTAAATCTATAAATAACCACCAAATGATTAAAGCTAGTGTTCTTAATATGAATCACAAATTAACTTTCTGCTTAGAATCATAAAAAATACCACACTAATAAAAACTTCACTGTATATATAAAATAAATGCTTTCCATTCTCCCACCACATACACGCATATATGAATATGCTTATCTTAGTTATAGAAGTTATATAATTATTTTTAAAAGCACAGTCAAATCTTCCATAAATAACATATTAAAAATATCTATTATGATTATAACTCAAGCAGATTTTTAATACAATTGTTCTGCGAGATCTCTCAAGTGGCTGATCATTTCTTACAAAGTTCAATGAAACTAAATATTTTTCCTACTCGAGGAGAGCTCTGCAAACTAAAATTACTTTCAAATGATTTTTTTTTAATCATTGAGAATGACAATAAAATTTTAGATTTTAAATTTCTCCACTTAATCATTTAAACTTATAATCAAATCGTAGAAAGATGGGACATTAAATAATAATAAAAAAAAAAATACAATTAATAACTGAAATAAGATATTTGAAAAAAAAGTTATTATTAAAGGTTATTGAAGACAAAAATAAACTGTAATTAAAATACAAATAAAATTTTTAAATTAAAAATAGTGTATTTTCAAATAATAACAAAAAAATTCAAAAATTATAAAAATAATAACAAAATCATAATATTCAAGATTTATTAAACATTTTATCTAGAAATAGTTATATTAACACAATGCATTAAATATATATAAAATACATTATAGAATATGTATATTTAATTACAAATTCAATTCATAATAGAAACAAATACATTATCAAAATGAAAAGGGGTTATGTCCAAAAATATCCTTTTTGATTATAGCTATCAGGAAGATAAAATTAACTCTATTTTGACAAATAAGAGATATATAAAATATTTGTTATAATTTATGCATCTGTTATATTTTTGATTGGTGATTTATAAAGCAATAATTTCATATCTTGCAAACCACTCATATCATTTAGTAAATCTCAAGGCTATGAATATATTAATACCTATATAGTTCTATTATAAATAGCAAATCTGCGTATTAAAATAAATAATCATTATTCTTTCTTAGTCTATATTTTAATAATTTATCAAAATAAATTCGGAAGTTTAAAAAAAAATTCCATATATATAAATCATCAAAAATGAAAAAAAGTATTTAATCCATTATGCTACTTTTACATATATGTAAATAAATCGACGATATAATATAATATAAAACCTTTATATAACCGTAATAATAATAATAATTCAATTCAATTCAACTTATTTAATAATAATAATAATAATAATAATAATAATAATAATAATAATAATAATAATAATAATAATAATAAGCATTAAGCCAATTACAATTAATAATAATAATAATAATATACAAAAAAACACTTTTCAGCAAATATTAATTTTTATTCTTTTCAATATGCTTTAACTAATTTACAATTACGAACTACATTGAATACATAGAAACATCTATCTTTTTTAATAAAATTAACTAACTAGAACCTGTTAAAACTATACAATATTTTTAAAACATACAAAAAAAAACCCTGTGTAAATGAATGGAAGATTATATAATATACATTTACACAGGGTAATTTTTTTGTATGTCTTAAAAATATTGTATGGTTTTAATAGTTGAAGCTATATGTGCAATGAAGATCGTAATTGTAAATTAGTTAAACTACATTGAAAAGGGAAAAAATTAATATTTGCCAAAAAGGTTTTTTGTATATGATTATATATATATATATTATTGCTGTTATATATTTTACATTATATTAATTGATTTATTTAAATATAATTATCGTTAAACCCTGACTTAGGCAGTTATACTTTGCATTTTCAGATGAATGCAATATATCAAGAATGATAAAGAAATATCTTTCTTAACACAATCTCAGGAAGTAATTTACATATCTACTATACAAAAATAAAGCTTTAATTTTAAAAACGTTTAATAATTTTTTTTTGTCATTAAAATAATAATGTACCTGCTCTTTAAACTGTTGATCTTGAGAAATAAATATTAATTAATATAAAGAGATAGGTTCTAATATATTGTAATTAAATAAAAAGCAAAAAATATAGGTTAGAATTTTGGATATAAAATATGCCATCATCAGTTGGTATTCATTTATATTGTAAATATTTGTATATATAATATCAAATCACCTCAAATGTTAAGAACTTTTCAGCTATGCCCTCTGTGAATAAATATGTAAAAACCTATATCTTAAAACAGCCAATCCAAAAAAGTACTTCTTTGAATCCGTAAGCTGCAATGTTATTAAATATTGAAATATGAACTTATTCAAACAGAGAACATGAAATTTAAATAAGCAATGATTGTACCTACTCATAAACAAACATTTACTATACATACTCAATGACAGACTAACCATTAATCATTTTAAACTTCAAACACAAATATGCATTGAAACTCTTTCTTATATATTTGTGTTGGGAGTTTCAAATATTAAAATGACTAATGTTTAGTCTGCCTTTGAATATGTATAGTAAACATGTTTGTTTAAGAGCAGTTTAACATCCTTGTTTATTTAAATTTCTTGCTTTTTGATTGAATTAATCCATGTTTCAATATTTAATATCCTTTCAGCTTAGAGTTTCAAAGAAGTACTTTTTTGAACTGGCTATTTTGAGATATGTATTTTTATATACTTATTCACAGAAGTATAGCTGACAATTTCTTAATGTTTGAGGTGAATTGATATTTATTTCAGCGATATGCACTAGAATTCTTATATATATATATTTCTAATTAAAAGCACTCTAAATGTTGAACAAAGACTCAGGAATAGAATGAATCCACCTATTGCTGATCATTTGATCAATATTTAGTGCTTTTAATTCATGGTCTTGGGGGAAGATAATTTACTCTCTTTGTTTGCATATACATTAAACTATGTTTAATTTAAAGTTTATATATTTCTTATTATACCATATATTAATTTTCTATACATTATAATTCTTAATTCTCTATGTGTTCTTTTTCTTCAAATATGTGTATTTTGGCAGTAAAAACTTCCCTTCTGGAAAATCAAGCAAGTTGACTAGTGTAAAATTTTCCCAAAATTATGTTACATGAAGTGAGGAGGAACCAATAAAAATAATTATTACTTCATGAGTTCTAATTATTTATTGAGCACACAGGAAGTATGTAATTACAAAAAGAAAGGCTTTAACCTTTTCCAAGGGTGCTTTATAATAGCCAAATGATGTACTTTTTTGACTATACAGGTAACTCTCAAAACTCGACACAAATTAGAAACTTCATAAAGATAAGAAGGGCCACCTTATCTTCAACCTATATTCATATTTATATAGGCCAATCTGAGGCATCTTGATTTGAGAGTGTGAAGATGTTACTTCACATTTAAATCAACTGCCTGTGTGTTCGGTAAATAATTAAAACATTATATCAGTTTCTATATTTCCATTAAAAAGATTGTAACATTAACTCATAATGTGTTAATTTGTCAAAAAGAAAATGGAGGATTTAAATGTGAAATGAGTAATATCTTTACACTCTCAAATCAAGATGCTTTTCATTGGTCTACATAAATGTGACATTATGTTAAAGATAAAATGGTCATCCTCATTTTCTGTCATGGTTTAACAATTCCCTTTATAGTCAAAAAACTACATTGTTGGGCCATTATAAATATTTAAAGTGTCAGTGAAAAAGTGAAAGCCTTTCTCTTTATAATTACTTCTTGAGTTATAAAATTAAAAATATTTCATTATAATCTGCCTTTTCTATGTATACTAATTGCAAATGAAATTACCATGAAAATAAAAAAGAAAATTTAAATTACTTCTGTAATAGACAATAAAAGGCAGTAAATGTAAAAATAAATGGTTTGGAAATTCATGTTAAAAATATAGCACACACAATCTGTGAGACACATAGATTATTGGCCTTAAGATTGCCTCATGAAACTAGAAAATTAAATAATCCAAGATTCTTCAAAATCTGTGGTAAATGTGAAAAAAAAAAAAAACTCTTTAAATCATCTATTAATTCCTAAATTTATTTTAGTATATATAGTAGAAAAATATATTAAAAAAAAAAAACAGATAATAAATCAAATATGTGTATGATAAAGAAAAGTATACTATAGACTTTAATGCTCACTTTTCTATAAATGAATGCTATCAAAATAAAATTTCATGTTCCTTTTTAAGATAATTGATATTTTTACATATTAATAATTATGAATAAAAATATTTATAAAAATTCTGTTTCTTAAAAATAATACATTTGAGATTTTTTACCTTCACATCATTACTTTATCTCTGGGATTTCAAATTCAATATGAAAAAAATTGTTGGCATAATTTATTTAATACATTTTTGTCTTTCAAATTGCATTAACATTTTTAATGCAAACTATTATTATTAGTGTAATAATATTTTTTTTTAATTTTATAAAATTATTTCATTTTTCTTTGTGGAGCAATTAAGTATGTTGTTAAATATACAATTCATTCTGGTTATTAAATTGTTATAAACAATTACAGATAATGGAAAGGAAAAATTAATATAAATGAGACTGATTATCTGAGAATCTGAGAGAAAATTCCTAATATTCACTCAATAAGTTCTGATCAGAGTAGCTGTTATTATGTGATTTTTCACATTGCAAATGTAGATGAATTAGCTGCTCCCCAACATGCATTAACCACTATAGCCAGTTTATTGTTTTTTATCTTCAATTTAAGACAAAAAAAACCATCCATGGTATATCTATTTAGTTATCTTCTAAATTGAGGCATTAGTAAATTTGCCTTTAAGGCAGAATACATGAATGTATGGGAATGGTCATTCTCTTTTTATTTTTACAATTTAATAAACAAAACTAAACCATGACACAGACTTACCCTGAAAGTTGTATGTGATATGGTCAGTGGATGCAACCATTGAGAAAGTACTAAAAATCACTGGGTTAAGAATGTAGACTGCTTGTGATGATGAACTTATGATCAATTATAACTGTAGATTAAGTAATTGAAAATTGCACAAATTACAAGAAAAAAAAATTATTAAATAGAACCTTATTAAGTTTTGAAAAGTTAAAAAAATATTGTGAAGGGACAATTAATTTATTTGAAAAATGAATACATATTTTATTATAAAGGCAGAAATGCAATTCAATGCCCTATAAATAAAATATGAAATAATTTAACATGGTGATAACTAATGATATATCTAATAAAATAACAAAATTAGTTATTTTACTCAATATAAGAATACCAATAACAATATCAAATACAGATAATTTTCAATTATATCTCAAAAAGTTCTCATTCTGATGAAAAATATTTTTTTTTATATAAAGACAAATGAATTTTTTGAATCAGATACCATTTGAAAACTGCTATAAAATATTTTAATGCTAAAATTGGAGTGGGAAGAAGGTATGACAATGCTTCAAAAATTTGGATATGGTGATAGAAATGAATGCGATTATACATTTGTGGAATTTACAAAAAAAGAAAGCAGTATATTAAGATTTGGGGGGGGATTCAGAAGTGAAAATGAACATGAAACTATCCAAATGAAATGACATGGTACAATTGAATGATATTTTAACTAATATAAAATATATATTTCAAGATTGTAATGTGCTTGTTTGATAAATTCAACACAGGAAGTGAGATGTAAAACAAATGGATACTTTGATATTATTCCTATGATTTTTTACTCTAGTGATGTTTGTGTCCAATAATATTTATTCTAAGTTTTAGTTTTATGATATTATAGTAACCAAGAATCTGGCACCACTAATCCATGTCAAATAAACTGACCCTTTCCTTTCCATTTTAGAAGATATTAAATGGTTTAATCCACCATAGTGACTTTTGTTTACTCTCTACAATACATTTCTCATATCATTTGTAAGTAATACAGTTTTATATTTAAAAATATATATTTACAGCCAAAACTGTATATATTTTTGTTTTGTTTGTTTGCCAAAACTTTGTTTGTTTGTTTTTTTAAATTTTTTAAATATAACATTAAACTTACAGCTAAAACTTTATTACAGCTCATCATTTAAAAAACATTTCAGGATTCTTTTTCAGATTTCTCCATCATTGAAAATAAAATGTGTGGGTTTTTTTTTAAATATAAACTTTGGTATTACATATGCTGGGTATTTATGAGAGCACAAAGTGACGCATTGTGCCAGGAGGGGGAAAGGGTGGCTTTGATAACATGAAGTGTTATAATAAAAATTCACAAAAAGTGTCATATTAAAAAGTCACAACTATTTGTTTTTTATTGTGTAATATGTTTTTTTTTTTCTTTTTTCAAACTGAATATATCTCTCCATTTTTTTTTTAAAGATTTCAATTTTTATATTCTACTCCTGGTAATACATTTTTCTAAGTTTGTGATATCTTTAAAATAAAGCCTCCACAGGATATGCAGACAAATTTTACTGATTAAGTTTCTCTGCACATTCCTTGGAGATGTTATTTAAACATATCACAAACTTAAAATAATACATCACTGAAGTAATACATCATAGCAAGAATAATACCAAAGTACCAATAAATGTTAATGAAAAAAGTAGAGATTTAAAAGCTGTTGGGAAAAATAGTATCAATAGTTGATATTTCTAAACTTCAGAAATATCAAATGAATTTAAGCTACAACTTGCAAATCATTTTAAAATATAAACAAATTGACGATAATGTCATTAATAATTAAATTTATTATATGTAAAAATCAAATGCTAATTAAAAATTACAATATTAATCAATTCCAAATTAAAAATTCACTACCAATGATTTCCTTAATATTGTAGTGAATTTTTAATTTGATATTGGCTAATATTGTAATTTGAATTGATGTATTTGATTTATTATACTGACATGTTAGGTTTAGGAATTTGAAATATATACATACACACATCCCTTATAACTGAGTACTATTCATAGATATTCATATATCTTAATATTGTTTGTCAATTAATTAAATCAGTTCAGTTTCACCACATAGTCAAAGCCTCTGCAATATATATCATTGCAAAAACCTTTAAAGGTGCATTTATGAAAAACAAAAACCAAGTTATAAATCACGTAACTTGCTATCATTTGCATTTATGATCAATAGATGGAGCTTTATCAAAATCTCCATACAAGCGTATTTTGTTTACATAAACATCAAAAGAGTCAGAATTCACTATCTCTTTCGTTAGCTCCACCTTCAGATCAGCTGATTTCAAGCTAATTTGCTATCATCAGTGAAGGGTAGGGCCCAGAAACTAGATCTAAACACTAACTCCAATCGTTTATACAACAAGTTCCTATCAATTTGCAAGCATGAATTTTTCAGACATGTAATGTCTTCAAACCCAGCCAAACAAGCCAGATAGCTACATGGGTCTGATATCTTAAAATCAGCTGATCTGAAGATGTAGCTAATGAAAGAGATAGTCAATTCTGACTCTTTTGACGTTTATGTAAACAAAATACGCTTGTACGGAGGTTTTGGTAAAGCTCCATCTATTGATCATAAATGCAAGCGATAGCAAGTTACAAGATTTATAACTTGTTTTCATTTTTCATATATATATATATTGCCGGGACATTTTGTGCAATTTCTACATACATATTTCTCTCATGCATGTTTAAGATCTTTCAATAAAATATCTAAAATTATTTATGCATTTTAGTCATATACTCTGCCTTATATTTTAATATTATATATATATATATTATTTTAATTTTATAAGATTGTTATTTTGCTCATGTACATTTAAAAGAAAATTATGTATAAAGAAATTGGACAAAATATCACAACACTTTTATATGTAATTTCGATAAAACCCTAAAATTGTTTGTATTAGCAAAAATAAAATATCCAGAACAGTCTTATACGTACTTTCAATGTGGAATTATTAAAATATATATGTTGGATAGAAAGAGGAGTGGTATGTGTAGATTAAATACATTGAAAACATTCAAAATTATAAAGTTTGATTTAATCTTCAAATAATAAAATAACAAACATTTGTCTTTTAATTAAATCGTTTGTTTAGATTTATTTTACTGCCTAATATTTTGAATGCAAAGGATTATTCAAAACACAAATATTTTCTAATCAGACAGTGCTTTTTAAAAAAAAAAAAAATCAGGAGGACAGTAAATGAACATGGTAAAGATTTATTATTTTTTATTAAACAAAAAAATTCTGATATCATTTAATAAATATATCAAAAATATATGTCCGATTATTATTTTTTTTAAAAAGTCATCTTAAAATCAGTTTTCCTGTTTCTCAATATTAAGATTCAGATATTTTGAAAATTAAAAAAAAAGTCTATATAGACTCTAAAAAAAAAAAAAAAAATCGTTTATATATAGATTACTCCTCGTATGGATACAATTATCATTAATATGTCTACCAAATAAATAAGCAATTTAAAAAAGGAGGAGGCATCAAAATTTTGTTATATCGATTTACTTAATTAAATAATAAACAAAGAAAACCCTTTAATATGTTTGTAATATTCCTGGATTAAGAATAATATAATACAATTTCTTAACCTTTTCTTTAAAAAAATTAACTGTAATCTATGTAATATATATTTATAGACATATATAAATAAATACATGAAAGCAGTCAATACTTAAACAATAATATCAATAACAATCAGCATATTTATTTATTTATTTTATAAAAAATTTTATTGTTACTAAAATACATGATCTAGCACTTGAAATATGATGACTCAATTATGACTAAATCTCTTCTGTTCTTTTCAGCAGGGATGGAGGCCTTGACTGATAGTGATCTTATTGTCCTGGGATGAGACCTCCATAAAGGCTCCATGTGCTGCCGAAAAGGAATTTGGTTGACAGAAGCAAGTCTTTTGCTTGCAGGGCCTTCAGCTGGGAGTTAAAGATTGCTGATGGTTTATGTCTCAGAAGCATAAATATAGTTGTGCACCTGGCCATACATATAGCATATAAAATAAAGATGGCCAGACGGATGACTGGGAAGTCACCAGAGTGCAGACAGCTCTTGAAGGTCAAGAATTTTTAGAAGAGGGATACTGCACTCATCATTGATGGACTGCCTAATATCCTGATAGCCAGGGCAGAGGAAAATAATGTGTTCAAATGTTTCATCTCCTCTGTGACAGAAATAGCACATTGGGTCTACCTTTGAAAAATATCTCTTGAAATGAAGGAACCAGCTTGTAGAAATCACACCTAGATTAACTTTTATGAGGTAATCCAGAAGTTTAGGTTCCACAATGAGGCATTTAAACATTGACATGATCTTGTAATTATTTACGCCTAGGTGGACTTTGATGGCCAGGGCCTCTGAATTTAGTAGCACTTGTGCTGCCCAGATGTTTATTTTATTATCAAGATCCATGATAGAATTACCATTGTGACTGAGAACTTTACTGATAACAGAGTCTATCCGGGCAGTATGTGAAGGTAGGGGTCTGTCTGTGGGGATCACAGGATCAATAATGACTGCTGAAAGTACTTTCTGATGAGGTGGCTATGGACCAGAGAGTGCTGTTTTGGTACATGATTGAACTCGGCGAAATGGAGAGATAAACCATTAAGCTTCCTGTGTTGATGTAGCCGTGCCGAACTGATCACAGATGTATGTCCTGATCTGGTTACATATCCTTTGAATTTGGGTGTTAAAGTCTTAGAGATATTAGGGGCAGATAGTTATTGACCTTGCCCATTATTTTTGCATTTATTAGGCCTATTTTGCACTGAATGGACAAATATGTTCTGGCCAGTGAATGGGCAAATCTAGAGGCATCTTCCAGGATGGACCTGCTGAGAACATTGAACATGACATTGTAAGATTTGTGGGTTGGAAACCCCAGAAAAGGCTGAGGCTGTGCAAAGAAGACTGATTTGATGCATTTGCCTGTGTTAATGCACCATGCTGAAGATTTATGGGGGTTTATTGTGAGTCTGGATTTTTTTGTAGTAGTTGGTGATAATGCAGTTCAGGGCAGGAAGATGCTTTATGAGATGGCAGATGGCAGGATGACTAGGACATCATCCATGTAAGCAAAGGCCTTGATGCTCTTGCCAAGGGGGGGCAAATATGCCTGAGAGCTGGTACAGCTCCATCAGCAATGGGTTTATATACTTGATGAATAGCAGCCACTCAATGGAAACCCCTGAGGGATGGATCTCACAGGAGAGAAGCCATCTGTGTATGATCCATTTGCGCAAATATGGATGTACTGGTTATTGAGCAGGTTGTCCAGTATTTGAATGACCTGAGTGGGGACATCAGCATCCGCGAAGGTGTTAAAGAGGATACCTATTTCCACCGAGTCAAACGCATCCGCAATGTCCAGCTGGACAGCAATCAGTTTTGATTGCCTGTTTGCCCTCAAATGATCAAATAATATTTTGATTTCACCCATAGCTGTTAGTGGAAAAGAGCCTTTGTTGCATACTGAGAGGGTGAGATATCCTGAAAGATGGTATTCTGCTATCTATCCTTGATAGCCCCCTCAATTATTCTGAATAGGATAGGCGTCATTGAAATGGGCCTGATGCTCTTGACTAATGTAGGTCATGGTTCTTTTTGAAAAATGGGACCATGGCAATGGGGTAGAACTGGGGTAGTTTGTTTTCCTGCAGCCAGATGGTCCAGCACACCAAGGATTATGTGGCATGTGAAATAGCTCAAAGGTTTAAATACGAACTTAGGTATTCCATGCCTACCATGATGAACATTGTTGGGTGGGCTGAGGAGATGGTTCTTAATGTCATCAAGTGTGTCTGGCAGTGGCAGGGGAGCAATCCCAATCAAGATGTGCATAAACCATATCACCCTGTAGGTGATTTTTGTAGTAAGTATCAATGTACCGTAGCATCTGAACATTTATTATTTTATATTAAAAAAAATAAATTTCCAATCATCCAAATTCTCATTCATTTTTTAATAAAAGCTATTTACAAAAACTGCTGAAAATTTTATGTCAGTTGATTAAGAAGTTCTTGAATACACACCACTCTTACATTATTTGCACAAACTGTAGCAAGTAAAAATTGTATGGTGCAGCTGCAATATTCACCATATTTTATTCCATGCTCACCTTATGTACACCATATATTACATATAATAGTTCATATCTAGTTGATAAAGTTAATTACAATAGAATAATTCATTATTGATTGAACTTACATCAACTTTTTCCCCTTAAAGAAACATAATAACAGTCCAGCTCTCTAGTTGCTTTGTTGTTTTTAAATACTTATAGCATTATAGTTAGGTAACATTTTATTACATGAAATACTGTACATTAAATTGAAGAGTAGTAATTAATTTACTGAGGGCACAAAAAACATATGTAAATATTTTAAACAGGCTTTAGCCTGTATTCAATGCACTTTAAAATTCATAATAATCAAGCATATTTTGCCATCAGAGGGAACTTTCCAAACCACAACACAAGATAATGATTTTTATAAAGATAAGAGCAGCTGTCTTATCTTTAACTAAATGTCCACTTATATAGGCAAATCTGAAGCATCTTGATTTGGAAGCATGAAGTAGCTGTTTTCTCTACTGTTTAAGTTCACTATTTCCTTTACAAATTAACTTATGCAAATAATAAAGAGATGATAAAATTTGTATGCTTTCAAAATAAACTGAAAAAATGCTATTAATAAACATGATTGCTTACATATTCCAAGATGAAAAATGGCTCCTACCACATGATAAAAGTTATAAAATTTACATTTTTTTTTCAACAACATTATATATGATACTCAGAAATGAAAGAATGACTACTGCCATATCATAAAATTTATTAAATTTATGAATTTTATATATTTTTTATTTTGTATAACATATAACTAAACACTAGGAAAAATATAAAACTAATTAAAGATAAAATACAAACATGGGAGTCAAATTGCTTAGTAATTCATAAGTATTTTATTAAAAGCAATACAACATTTTAAAAAAATATATTTCTTTAAAAAAAAAAATAAAGGGAATTAATCTTTAACATCAGAAAAATTTTAATCCCTCTTTTAAATATTTTTCTGTAAGGAAAAAATAGGAGAAAAGAATTAAGTTTTTTTTATGATAGTGATAAATATTCAAAATGTAATGCAAATTTATATTTAGTATACAATAAAATTAAGAGTTATTATTTACATTTAATAATTATTTTTTAAGTTTTCCAGCAGTAAATTGTTTTAAAAAACATAATAGTTTATAAGGAAAAAGGAGAGGGTAAGATTTTTTAAATATTGTTAATCTATCAAATATATTGATCCAAAAAAAGTTACAAAAACATTAATGCCAAATTAAGGATGTAACAGCTAAACTATAAAACATTAAGAGTTAATTTTACTTTTATAAAATTAAAACCTATGGTACTGTAAATTTATAAATATTACAGATCATTTATGCAAGCAATAATTGCTTTATATTACACAAAACTTCATACTATAATGCTAAATGTATGAATATACATTTCATTGCTAAATATGCTTAACATATTAATTATTATTTACTGTTTTAGCAAGGAAATAAAAATTATTAAGATCTGAATAATAAAAGAATCTGTACAGTACTGGTTTGTGTGTTATCCTTGTAAAAGTTGACTAACTATGAATATAAATATATAATGTCAATCACTCTTCTAACATTATGTTTTCCTATCAAATGTTGTTGCCTTATGAGTAAAGATAAAGTCTGCCGTTAGACTTCATCTTACTGACAAGGTAATGATTGCTTTTAAAAAACAACAACATAGCTTTGAGGCAATGATTAATATTTTATATTTGAATTTTCAGCTAGCAATATGCACTGGGTGTGTAATTTATGAATATATACACATATAAAAATTATAACAAAATCAATATTATAAAAAAATGATAATATCTGATTATAATGCAGTAGCATTATGAACTAAATTACAAAATTAATTTATTGGTCAATGAAGTGAAAGCTGACCTAAAAAACAGTGTAATAAAAATTCAATGGACAACTAACTTGTCTGAATAATTCATGTCAGTAGTGAATTTTCACAAAAGTAGACATCACTGGTCTCATTTCAGAACGGGGGGGGGGCTTAAAATTTCAAAAACATGCTCAAATTTGCTACAAGTGTATACCTATGTACACATGTCAGTCAATTTTCTAAAGTTATAACAAAACTAACTTCAAATGTAAGTGGTGAATAATCTTTTTTAATTTTACGATTAAAAAAAATATCTAAAAAATACTCTCAATCAGAGCCATTTAAATAATTGCTTAATGTTTATTGAAAACATCTTGGATGGATTAGTGCAGTGGTAAAGAACTACAAAATCTACGAATTGTGGTTCCAGCTGTTCTATTTTTGGTGCTTAAACTTCTTATGAACGCCCAAGCAATAAATCATTTGACTATTTGTATTAAAAATAATGAACTCTAATTTTGAATTATGATAAAATTATTAATAATTTGATGTACCATAAACCTGAAAAGTTCTATTATAAAAAAAAAGTAGTGGATAATTTATTTACTAAATAAATATTAGTGATATATTTAAAAAGGTTTGTTATTGTTTTATTTTTTATTACTGATATTAAAATAAAGATTGACGTGTTATATATATTTATTTCAATACTGATAGTTCCAAAAATTACTTAAAGCACTACATGAATAGAAAACACAAGATTAATTAATAAAAAAATTTAAGTTATCATTTAGTATTTTTAGATACCACCCCAAATGTTATTTCTGCCCAGGATCCCCCAAAAGGAAAAACCACTACACATTGCCCTAAAAAAAAAAAAAAAGGGGGGGGGGGGGGGGGGGGGGGGGGGGGGGGGGGGGGGGGGGGGGGGGGGGGGGGGGGGGGGGGGGGGGGGGGGGGGGGGGGGGGGGGGGGGGGGGGGGGGGGGGGGGGGGGGGGGGGGGGGGGGGGGGGGGGGGGGGGGGGGGGGGGGGGGGGGGGGGGGGGGGGGGGGGGGGGGGGGGGGGGGGGGGGGGGGGGGGGGGGGGGGGGGGGGGGGGGGGGGGGGGGGGGGGGGGGGGGGGGGGGGGGGGGGGGGGGGGGGGGGGGGGGGGGGGGGGGGGGGGGGGGGGGGGGGGGGGGGGGGGGGGGGGGGGGGGGGGGGGGGGGGGGGGGGGGGGGGGGGGGGGGGGGGGGGGGGGGGGGGGGGGGGGGGGGGGGGGGGGGGGGGGGGGGGGGGGGGGGGGGGGGGGGGGGGGGGGGGGGGGGGGGGGGGGGGGGGGGGGGGGGGGGGGGGGGGGGGGGGGGGGGGGGGGGGGGGGGGGGGGGGGGGGGGGGGGGGGGGGGGGGGGGGGGGGGGGGGGGGGGGGGGGGGGGGGGGGGGGGGGGGGGGGGGGGGGGGGGGGGGGGGGGGGGGGGGGGGGGGGGGGGGGGGGGGGGGGGGGGGGGGGGGGGGGGGGGGGGGGGGGGGGGGGGGGGGGGGGGGGGGGGGGGGGGGGGGGGGGGGGGGGGGGGGGGGGGGGGGGGGGGGGGGGGGGGGGGGGGGGGGGGGGGGGGGGGGGGGGGGGGGGGGGGGGGGGGGGGGGGGGGGGGGGGGGGGGGGGGGGGGGGGGGGGGGGGGGGGGGGGGGGGGGGGGGGGGGGGGGGGGGGGGGGGGGGGGGGGGGGGGGGGGGGGGGGGGGGGGGGGGGGGGGGGGGGGGGGGGGGGGGGGGGGGGGGGGGGGGGGGGGGGGGGGGGGGGGGGGGGGGGGGGGGGGGGGGGGGGGGGGGGGGGAAAGAGAAAGAGAGAGAGAGAGAAAGAATACTACAGAACTAAACAATTTTATATTTTTCTTATGATTAATACCTTTTATGTTTTTCTTCTCCTATGGCCTTTAATTAACGCCTAATTAAAAAGTTTTACTTATATGTAAATGAATTTAAATGTAATAATTTCAATTTAAACCAAATGACTTACTGAATCTATATATATATTGATTAATAAATTTTGCAAAATTAATTGAATTAAATTGTTTTATCCTCATAATTCTTAAAGAAAAAAAAAAAATATTAAAATTCATTTTCTCTACATAGATAAAAAAAAAAAAAATTATAACCAGAAAATAAAATGCATGCTCTTTCTTTCCTTGGTTAAAACTTTATTAATGAGATGAATTCCACAATCAATCAGCAGTTTTAAATGGATGGTTTAATTGAAAAACAACAACTGCTTTCAGAATTAATTAATCAAATGCTGCAACATTTCCAATTCATTTGACTTTAAATAATGAGTTTCCATACTGATGAAATAGATTTTTTTTTCAGTCTAGTAATTAAAAATCATGAACACAACTTTAAAACAAACTCAACAGTATTTCAAAGTTTTGCTGTTATTAATGACACTTTATATTCATTTATCTATCAGTCTAATTATTGCATCAATATACATATACACACATCATTTGAAAATGCAGCATTAAAAAAAAAAGTTTTTGCTGTATTTTTTTTGTACTGTATTAATAAATAATTACAATCATTTAATACATTGTGTTATGAGTAAATCTAAATGCCAATAACAATATCACATAACTTTCTCAAATGCTTATTCATATACTTTCAAGGGCAGTTCTCTTCATATTACTTTAGAGCCATTTACTTTGTAAACTTGAGCAATCAATAGATATGATAGTGCAATGCACTTAAAGTTGATATATGAAAGTTAACATAATTTCTTTTATCTTTTGGTATCACACATGAATAAATGGAAGTGAAAATTGCAATCAATAAGATACTTTTAGAATAAAAAAAAAATTATATAATCCAAGAAGCCATAAATGATAATGAAATCTGGATGCAATAGCCTTCATGCTTAGGCATGAAAGGTGTTTGTAATAGCTAAAAGATCACTCCTATTAATTACTTCATGGATTATATGTTTTGAATGCACCTGAATGTGAGAC
This sequence comes from Epiperipatus broadwayi, assembly GCA_028023455.1. NCBI lineage: Eukaryota > Metazoa > Onychophora > Udeonychophora > Euonychophora > Peripatidae > Epiperipatus > Epiperipatus broadwayi. Next base: position 5,030,632 of record JAQFVV010000089.1, on the reverse strand, counting down.
TCAATAATTTGTATTGTGGTTTTTGTCATAAGAGCACTTTTTAAAGATTCGACAAAAAGTAGTCTTTATATACTGATGTGGTGCTTAAAATGATTTAAGCAACGCAGAAGACCAGAGATAGAATGTCGTTTGTCTTTTATAAAAAAATGAGAAGCAGACAAGACATTGACTTATAATATTTTATATATAAATATATTGGCTTAGGTAATATTTAGTGAAAGAGCTACAAGAAAATTTTAAGATTAGACTTAAGGATGAAGGTACAAAAAATAAATAAATAAATAATTTATTAAAAAATGTATTTGGACTAGATGAGTGATTTATAAAGCTAATTCAGTGAAACAATTTCTGAGGTATTGACTTCATTTGAGTTCAAAAAAAAAAAAAAATCACAATAACTAATGTGACTTTTTTTAAAAAGTGTAAGACTATTTGAAAAGTTGATGATTCGCGCGGAGAGTAGATTAAAATAACTTACTGATAAATAATTGCTGAAATTTTCCCACATAATGACTTTTATTAGTGGTCAAGTTTATCCTAATATCTTGAATATTATATTTATTTATTGTGCATAGCAGCTTAGAGTACCAATTAGCAAAACATTTATTAGTTACATATTGTTTTTAATTGTTTTTTTTTTTTAATATTCAAGTAACTTTAATTTTCTATTTTTTAAATCATATATTCAAGTAATTTTAATTTTCTATTTTTTAAATCACTTTAAGTTACTTTAATGTTGAATTATATATATATAATGACAATACCTTTGAAAAATGCAGTAAATTTTATTTTTTTAAATGCTTTTAAAACATTTCAAATACAGTGTCATTTATTAATTTCTATTGAATTTTTTTCTATTATATTACTTTAAATACATTTCTTTACCCACCACATTAAATTTGGAAAAATGTGATAACATTTAATCATGCTTTTCACTATTTTCAATATATTGAATAATTGTTTCATGTCCATGTTGTTTGATGACTATATTGTTTGCTTTTTCTGTTTTGAAAAATTATCCAATTATTTGTTCTAATTCTTACTGTCAAAAATAAAATTATATTGAATAGACCAAATTGTTTTTAGGTCAAGTATAATATTAACACATTATATAACAGGAAACATTTTTCTTTTTCTTATTTGTTCCTTTAAGTTCATTTATTTTCTTAAGCTTTACATTCTTTGAAAAAAAAACAACAACAATATACTATTTTCAAAGAATGATTAAAATATCCATACATCTACCAAGGAATTTCTTTTTCTCAAATGTTTTCTTTAAATCTATTCATTTACATTGTTTAATGAAATGAAGTTTACACTTATCTTGAAAGTTTTTTTATAGGCTATGATCATTAAACATGAACAGCAAGATTTTATTAATTCATTTATTGATGAATTTCTGGCATTGATGGTACAAAATATTTACTTTGTATTATAGTAATGCTATTGGATGTTTTTATGTTTAAAAAAAAGTGCAATTGTGATACAACTATTTGTAGGTTTAAAAAAAAAGTATAATTGTGATACAACTATTTGATTAAATAAAAGTTGTATTATTAAGAGAGCTAATCAATATGAAAAATTTCCCCAAATGGGTTGATATGGTCTATTTTTGTGTTTAATAGACAAAATCAAAGTGCATAAAACTCAAAATTCCAACTATTATTGTAATGTTATAAAACCAAATTGTGGTAAACGCTTTATTATTTTATTCAGATACTAACCTCTATTTCATATATAGGTTATTCCTAAAAAAGGTTTTGATATGATTGAATTGTCAGATTGCATCTTTTTATCTATTTCTAAATGCTTAATGCTGACTTAGTGTCTAGAAATAGAATCTTTTGTTTTGAAATTCATTTAATCAATCCATGATCTCCTGAATATTACTTATATTTTAAAATATTATTACGTCATTATTAATAAAAGTCATGCAAGTATATGTGAAACTAAATGTGATAAATAAAGATCTTGTACTTTTTATCCTATTTTCTTAATGATTAGTTCAAAGTAAATGGCAAAGAGAAAAGCTTAAAGGCATTACCTTATATGTATACTTTTCCTGGTTTGTGACAAGTTATTTTTTTAGACAATTTCATATTGTTTGTACACTGTCTGGAGGCTATTTGATTTAACTAATTTCAAATGACTATTTATTTGCATTACATAATAAACTAATAATTTAATTGTGTATACATAAATAATAGCTTCTTGGATTCTCCAAGTTGCAAATACTATTCTTCTCCCAACTATCATAGGGCAAGCTGTTGGCAATTTTGTACATATTAATGTGCATATTTTTTTAAAAGAATATTAAGCAATATTTAGGAATCAGTATCTAGTATAGAAATAGGTTTTAAGTTTTCTAATGTTAATTGTTACTCTGATGCTTATTTCTTAATACAGAAATATGATTTTTCATATTTTATTTTATTTTTTTTTGCTAATGAATGATGAATTTGTATTTTATAGTATATTTGAATACAATAGTTCCATTAAAAAAATCTGTTGGTAAAGTTATTTGTATACTCAATCATTCAATTTCTTCTTTATATTTTTCTTTTGCTACATTTTATTTTGTGTTTCTTTCTATTATATTGCATTAAGTCATTTTGCATTTCCATAAATTTCCCTTCAAACTTTTGTAGATTATATGCATTAGGCCCAGTACTATTTTAGTTTAAGAATTGCAGGGATGACTTTAATTTCTGGATTTTCCTTGTATTTGACAATATAAATGATCATACTCTTTTTTGGGTATTGATTTAGAGTGTGCTCATGGCCATTTAGAATTCCAAGGATGGCTCAACACCACTGCTGACACATCCAAATGATAAATGATATTGAATAATCCACAAGTGTTTGCGATATGACCATTTGTTACAAAATCACAATTTACATCAATAATTAAAAAATTAAAGTGCAAATTTCATATAACTATGTTTGATAAAATTACGTGACTAAAATATACAAAACATAAAAAATGGGAGGAATAAATAAATTTTGAAATACTAAAAGCTTATAATTTCTAAAATACAAATTTAAAATACTTAAACAGAAAAAATAATGGTAAAAAAATAATGGGTTCATGTATTAATTAAAAAAAAACACATGTTCAATAAATGTAAAATTGATCAAGCCAAGCTTATAATTTCAAAATACTAAAAGCTTATAACTTTTATAATATGAATTTTATGCAATTACAAGGTGTATAACCACATGTTGACATAACGTAAATGTTGAAGAAACATGGAAACAATTGCTAAAGCATATTAATTCTACAATTAATAATATGTGTATCTTAACATTAGTCAAAAAAATAATTGTCTAAAATAAAGAATATTAATTTTACAATTAATAAAAAAATTAATAAATCAGATTTTTATCTTACCAAAGCGAGTACTGTTGTGTGCTTCATTTCTTACATGTCATAAAGACCTCATGTGATCAGTGTAGATTAGATATCCATGTCAAGGAATCAAATGTGAACAATGCTATTTTTTCTTATCTCCATTTTTTCCCCCTGATTTATGGAACAAAGGAAGCAAGAAATATCACTTTCTTTCTAGTAAAAAAAATCTGATTAATTGTAAATTTGATATGCTTTATTTCATATGGTTATGAGCATATATTGTAATAAAATTCATATTTTAGAACATAATTTTTTAGTATTTCAAAATTATAATCTTGGAATGATCAATTTTACATTATTTCAACATGTGCTTATGGTCATATATTGTAATAAAATTTGTATTTTAGAAGTTATAAGCTTTAAGTATTGAGATTGCATTCACAGCCATTTTGTGTAATAAAATTCTTATTTTAGAAGCTATAAACTTTGAGTATTTAGACTGCGCTTATCACCATTTTTAATTCTAAAATCCACCCAAAACCATTGCTGACACATCCAAGCAACTGTGCGGATTATTAGATATCATTTATCACTTGGATGTGTCAGTGATAGTTTTGAGTGGTCCTTAGATTTCAAAATAGTGGTAAGCACACATTAAATCAGCAACCTTTTTTGTAGGTTTGTGTTAGTTCCTGTTTTCATTTAAGTTGTGTTAGTACTTATACAGTCATGTAACTCGTTCTATTTGCAATATTTGTTTGTGTGACACAAAATTTGTAGTTTAATGTTTGCATAAATTATTTATAATTTCTTACATTTTATATCATGCTGTGCAAAGGTAGCAAAGTGCACTTAGTGTATAATTTATTATGAAATATTTGATTATTTAATAATGAAATTTGGTCTGAAGATTTTTTTCAGAATAATAATGATTCCAATTGCTAAAAAGAAGAAAGCTGTTAAATGCCAAGAGTATACAGGACAATAAGTTTGTTATCTCATTCTTCTAAAGTTTTGTTGAGGATTTTAACTCAAAGAATTTATGGGAAGGTAATGTATTATATTGGAGAAAAACCATTTGGTTTTCAGAGAGGAAAAAATACAAGAGATGCTATCGTTGATGTTAGAACAATTGCAGAGAGATATATTGAAAAAGATAAAAAATTGGTATAGGTTTTGTGGATTTAGAAAAAGTATTTGATAGAGTAATCTGGAATAAACTTATATCCATGTTAAAAATAAAAGAGTATTTTGGAAAGAGAGAAGATTCATTTGGAATATGTATACTGAATAAATGATAAGAATTAGACGGGAATAATGAGACTGATGAAGTGAATATAGAAAGAGGAGTTAGGCAACGATGCAGTACATAACCCTGTTCTTCTAAATATTTATTTAGAAGATATGCTAAATAATTATTTAGACTGTGAAGGAGCAAATGTTGGGAGTAGAATAATAAAATGCATAAGATCTGCAGATAATATGGCTCTTATGGTTGAGGATGAAATGGGTCTTGAGAATATGTTGAATAAATTAAAGAAAGCATGTATGAAAGAAGTGATGTGAAAGTTAAAAGAAGAATAGCATTGGCAAAGGAGGCATTTATTAAAAGAAAGAAAATATTTTGTGAATCTCTGATGAATTAATAAAAAGATTAATTAAATGCTATATATAGTCTACAATTGTATGGTTATGAAACATGGAGAATGAGTAATAAAATTAGGAACAGATTGGAAGCTTTTGAGATTATGGGGGGAAATGCAAAAAATCAGTTGGATGAATAAAATAACAAATGAAGTTTTGAAAAGAGTAAATGAAAAAAGAAGATTGATTGAGGAAATCAGAAAGAGAAAATGGATTGGATATATTAAGAAGTATAGTTTAATAAAAGATGTTTTGGAGGGAATTATGGGTGTTAAGCAAAAAAAAAAAAAAGGACAGAAAAGATTGACATTGTTGGATGAAATAAGAGCTGGAAAGAGTTACATAAGATTGAAGACCTGGGCAATGAAGAGAATGGAATGGAAAAATGGATGAATTGATGATGTGACTAATCACTGGACCTGTCCATGGGACATAATATGATTGATGATTTGATCATTTGTAAATAAAATGTTAGTATATCACTTTTTAAATGATTATTGTTCTATACATCTATGAATAACTGTATGAAAAGATAATACATGATAGATATTAATAATGGAATAATTTTTTGTATTAGTTACCCTGTGCCTTAAAATAAAAAACAACTGTACTAGCAATTTTGTTTAATTATCAAAAAATGTATATACTTCAGGGGATATTTTATTTATAGTGAAAACAAAAGAGTTGTTTAAATACCACCTAACAGAAATATTTCTGGTTTTTGAAATAACTTACTTTATACATTAACACATATTACATTCCATCTCTGGTTATTAAATAAGTTGCTATCACATAATGCAGGGGTGGGCAATTGTTTTGGCTCAGGGACCATTTTGTGAAAATGGAAGTTAGCGGAGAGTTGCATTGGAGCCACTTTGTAGAAACAGAGATTAGCAGAGGGCCGCATCTTTTTTTTATGAGACAATAAAAATACTATTTTATTCCCTGTATTATCAAAAAAATATTTGCTTGTCAATTCTTCATTAAACACACAATATTCACCACTGATTTTATGTTTTTTCAGAGAGTTCATAGTTTCACTAAAGTTAGACATGTATATATTCACTGTTGCAAAGACAAAAATGAAATTAACCAGATCAACTGCATGCATATTGACGTGACATCCTAGTGAAAAATATGAGATGAATTTTTGGTCATGCACAGGAAGGAAATCTCAGTTCAAGGCGGATTTTTCTGACTGTCTTGGTGGGCCATAAAAAACTCTTAGTGGGCTACATGTGGCCCGATGGCCACTATTTGCCCACCCCTGACATAATGCATAGTGTTAATTTAAGTAACAAAAGCAACTTTATAATTTATCAGTAGTTATATGAATAGTTTTATTTTAGATTAGGCATCAATAGTTCCTGTGTATCAAGTACATTTATTAAATAAATAGGTATATTTTAATAAATCTTTGCTTTTGTAAAATATATTGTTTTTAAAAAATAAGTATTTTTTTTATTTTTTAATTTTTGTTGCACTTACATTTTTTTGGTATCTTTTTATCCATTTTATCTTCTACATCATTAAATAGCTGCCTTTCTGCACTAATCTGATTTTGATGGAATTTGTTATTAACATCTTCTCCTATAATCTTAAAGTTTTTGTTTAATTGATAAATTCTTTTTTCTTTCCTATATTTGTAATGTAGATTTATTAATTTCCTCCTTGTGATTTATTTCATTTTTCCCACTGATTTTTGCCTCTCTTTCAAGAATTTCAGATTTATTGTGTTTAAAATACAATATTGATATTTTTCTTTGAAACTATTTATCTTCTTCTGTTTTTTTGTCCCTTAGCAGGATTTGCTATAACATTAGTTTGGTTTTATTGTTTAATATCATATTGCTGATAAATTATATTATTTTTAACAATATAATATATTTAAAAAATCTGTCACCAATACAATATAAAAATTGTGAATCAATATTTAAATAGATTGTGATTAAAAGAATGATTTAATGTACATTATTATTTAATTGCAGTAAACATCATAAACAATAAGTTTTTTTTGTCTTTATTATGAAAAAAATGATCAATATATAACTTTAAAAAAATATATAAAAGATAAAACAAAAATTAGCATTTTTTCTTTTATAAAATTTGAATTTATATTTACCATAATAAAAGTATAACTAGATGTACCTTTATTAGTAATATGACCAATATTTTTAATAAACTACCCAACTAAAATTTATTGATTTCTTTTTTCTTCTCTTTTATGAACTACTAAAAGCCATATTATATATATATTTTTATATAGCATATATATATTTTTTAAATTTTTTAAACAAAAACAGAATATTATTTATAAAACTTAAATAATTATTTTTAAAAAAAAATAAAGCAATATATATTAATAAGCATATTCTTAAAATGTTCAATTTACTTTTTTTTTTTTTTTTTGCAAATATCAATGTAATAATTAATTACAGGAGATATTTTTAAAAAGTCTTACTACCAATATGACTGAAAAAAAAAATCTATAAATACTGTTTTGCTCTGTTGATAGTTGAGATAAAATAAATGAATGCTTTTAGAGAAAACAATTTACTAGCTATAACTCTATTTTAAAACAACCATTATGGGAATAAAAAAATTAACCTAATTAATTGTCACTATAACTCCATTATTAATACAATGACTGACAACTACAAGATACCAAGAAAGCGACTTTTAGGACATTAACTATAATTTTACAAACTGTCATTTATGTTTAATTTTAAATATAACTGAAAAATATCAAAAATTGCCATAGTTAACTATAAATTATTTCATATATATATATATATATTCATTCTGCATGAGAATGCTGCATATATGCACTCACTACATATTACATTAGAAAATGTAATATATCAAAGATTTTTCAATGATTCACTGAATGACTGAAAAATATATGTGCATTATTCATTTCAGTTATACTTCATGAATGTTTTTATTCAATTATTTATATATAAATGATATTAAAATTATCTCCAGAAACTTTAATAAGCAAAGAAATCACTTGCTTAATTTGTTGCTTGATTAATTCAAAATCGTACAAGAAAAATTAAATCAGTTACCTATACAATTCTGAAAATATATTCATCAATAAACATATAATTTATTCATTTATTCTATTAGGAAAACCTATTAATATGTTGAAGCCATATTTCTGAATGATTCCATCTAGCAATAATAGGCTAGCTATATACCTCTTCAAAAAATTAATTATTTTGTCTGGAAATCAAAATCCTATTTAAAATTATACTTTTTTAATCTCTCTAATCAATAAAGAATAATAAGTTATTCTAAAAGTTGTCCTATAATCAGTTTTTATCATTTACTTATTTAATTCAATCATTATTTATTCACAATAAGTTTTGTTTTCTCTCATAATCAAACAACTCATTAACTTACAAAACAATAAAAAATAGAATAATCATTTATCAGAATTAAACTCACTTATTTTTTAGTAAGTTTTCTCTTATTAGCCACATTACTGGATAAAACAAAAATAGATATTTTAAAATGATTATTATTGCAATTTCTCTCATATTCAGCTATCATAAAGTTAATGGATTCTCTCAATATCATCAATAGCCAAATTAAAAAATAACATGAATTTTGAAGGGTTTGTTTTTTAAGAAAAATCTTTTTTTTTTTTAACATTTGGGTCATAAATATATTAAAAATAGGATTTTAGATATACTATATTAAACTCAATATAATATCTGTGGACTAGTGTATTCAACTAACCCTTAGCAGTCAGTATATTAATTAAATATGGCTCACAGGAGCAACACAGTAATATTGGCTGAACTTATAAGCTCAGCTCATTTCAAATTCAGAATGAAGCTCTGCTTTTTTTTTTTAAGAAAATGAATTTCCATGTATGCTAAATATTATTTCATTAAGTTCTAAATAGATTGATAAGATAAGTGAATACAGTGAAATATACCAACATTGGTTGTTGTAAGTTAATTTGTGCTAATATTGCAATAGCTCTTGATATACTAAATAAATCTAAAGTTCAAAGTGTAATTTAAATAGCTTATATTAATCTATAAGATGTACAAATATTAAATTATTTATATTTTTAACTACAATTCTATAAAAATTCAAGAAATGATTCTAATTTATAATTTTAATGCAAATATTTACATGCATACATAAGAATTTTATATATATAAATACATAGATTAAAGAATAAACATCAATATATATGGACATGGATTTTCCAGACTTTTTCAGTCATCTTTAGAGTAAGCATGGTTGTATGTGTGTATACATTATGATAAAAATATGCTAATTTCAATAACATGCCTTTACATTTAGAATAAATTGACATTTCTAAATTAATAATAAATATTTTATGCAGACAAAGTTTCTTTACTACATATCAGGCATGTATATATTTATATAAAGTATTTATCTATATTTAGGAGAATATAGATAAATGTATTAATTTAGTTAAAGGACCTAATAAACTAAGTGGTAAATGGTCATTGAAAAAATAATTGGAAAATTTAAGATTATATATTGTTAATAGAGTAAGTACGAGTTGAATAGACAATTATTAAAATTTACTATATATTAAATTATTTTATTTTATTAATTCTATTATTTAATTTTATATTTATATTGTTTACATTGATACTATTAAACAGATATGTATAGGATTAAGAAAGTATGAATAATTATTATAATTTTAAGATTTGTTTAATCTATTATAGAATAGTTTTAAAATTTGTTTTAAATTATATATAAAATTTATTTAATAATCATGTAATATGTATTAATTATGATTTAAGTATAGATTTTAGTTATTATTGTTGGATTGTAAAATTATATGTATATTTATATAACTAATCTAATTTATTTTAATTTAATACGTGATAATCACGTTTAAACAGAATAATGTTAGAATTGTGTGTGTATATATATATATATATATCTTGAGAAAGTCAGAATATCGGATGACAACCGGTTTGATTAATATATTTTATATTAAAGAAGTTGTTTAATTCAATTAAGTATAATTGAATATTAATAGTGGTAGAATACACATATATTTGTAATCTTGTGGGTGAAAATTAACCACACAGGCACTATTAGACTGATGTTACATATACATGCATTCACTTATGCTTAGGTGAGTACATGTAAATTTAACATCAATTTAATAGTGCATGTGTGAAAATTAATTTCCTTCTACAAGATTAAATATATCATTAAATTATTTAGTTACACATATTGTAACCCTCACTATACGAATATTAAGAATATGTGCATAAAAAGAAATGTTAAAATAAAGATATTATTTTTTTAAAACCAACTAGGCTAGCATGAAACAATCTAAGTAAGGTCATAAAATTTCCATGAAGATAATAACTTCTAGTATCAACATCAGTTAAACTAGCTTTAAAATCCATAGCAAAATACTATTAGATAAATTTAATATTTGTAAATTAATAAATAATTAATAACCAGGTCTACAAAATGAATGTGGAATTCAAATTATCAATTAAATGATAAATAGATGATAGAAATAAATAATAATTAAATAATGAAAATGAATGAGCTTAAGAGAAAGAAAATGTGCTAGGATAATGAATGATTGAGATGATAATAGAATAAGAGCCAATGAAGGATGAATCAATTGTGATGATGAATTAAGATAAAGTGAAGATGAAGAAGAAAAAATAAAGAAAAATCAAGATGAAATATGAGAATAATGTTAATGATGAGGAATGAGATCCTGGGCTATAAACTACTATTGTATTAAATGACAGTAAAATAAAATGAAACAAAATATGATTCTAAGCTTGACTAAACCAGAATATTTAACCATGAAATTAAGATAAACTATAAGTTTTAAAACTAAAGAAGAGATTTACATCTTAAAGTTATACTGAATTAATAAAACTATGAAAATAAACATAACTCCAACCAAAGCACAATAAATAACTTAAGACATAAAATTTACCATAAATTCAAAATTACAATTGTGAATTAATAATTTACTTTTCTCAGAGTTCAAACAACTTAAATATTATCATTTTTCAAAATATACTTGGGTCAGTGAGAGGAATTTGCCACTACCCAAATATAACAAATAAAACAGCTCATAAAACAAAATAGAATTAATAAACAATATTTGGCAATCCCAATACCAACAGTAATATGAACTTTAAGCTTTATGAAGTACAAATAAGTTCTTAATAAAGTAAGCACAATAACTTACAGACTCTCTTTTATTAAATAATTGTGGGAAATATGATCAAGATCAGTGAATGATGTATCTAATGATTCAAATAAACAGGCTATTACAAAACCAATAGATCATTAAAATATTATGTAAAATAAGACATGGGCTTAAGATCTACAATATTCTAATCAATAAGCCATAAATTCTAAAGTGTACTTTATATATAAAAGTTTACTAAAATCATTATGATATATTAATGCATAATAAAAATATACTATATTAATTGGTGATGACTTTAAGACAATAAAATAGTGTGTTGATAACAATAATAATATTGATAATGATTAGCAATAAGATCACAGACAATTAAATATATTTTTAAAATAACAAGATTTATTTACACTATTTACAACTTTAAAAAAAAATAATAATTGAAAAATCTACATCTATTTTAGAAACAATATAAAGCAAGGCATATTCATTTGGTTACAGGTATATTCCCTTTAAATTTACTAACAGTTTTGATGCACTAATATGTTTAGTAACATAACCTCTATTTATAGTATGCTATTTGAGAGCATGAAAAAAATGACAACTCATTAATCAGTAATATGATAATAGCAATTATCATATGAAGTCAAATTATTACTCTTTAACATGAAGAAATTTATTACATAAATATGGAAACAGACATCAAGAATTACATGAATGCAGGATACTAAACTTTGCCTATGTCCATAAAGTAATCATTCTAACTATTGAAATGTCTTACCAATCCATCGGCAAACTACTGCTTGATGGAAATAAAATGACATTGCACATGTGTAGCTCTTGTTATGCTATACATAAGATAAGTTTGCTTGTAAACTGTTGAGAAAGTACAACAGCACAATACATACACTATTTTACTTAACTAAACAATATAGGTAAACAAGAGTCCCTGAAGCTAACTCTACCTTATCGTTGCCATATAATTTTAGAACATCAAGAACTTCACCATACATTGTAGAAAATAACAAGACATCATCATGAGGGATCAGACAATAAAGACTCTTCAAAACAACATTATATAATTGTATAATATTATGGCAAAGTCCAATACCTTTTTCCTAGGTACAAAATGTGTGGACTTCGTCAACACAGGAAAACAGAATGCATGCCATGAAAATAATCCTCTCCATGGATTAAACTATGCTAGCTAAGCATTAAATAATTATCAGTCTTGACAACATAATCCTCTCGTGGAATACGCAAATGGGAGAGTATACTCCATCTACCCATGCTCAATATCAATGATATAATATTTGATGAAATTATGTTTCTCACACATATAAAATGAAAACTAGCACAAATCCTCATCAAAACAATGGCAAGATAAAATAATTCTCAGAGTAAAAGCTAAAAGATAAATATCCTACTTCACAATATATATATATGGAACCAACAAAGGTATTCAAAATGACTATAAAACATGTTTAAAAGCCTAATAAAATTTGCATTAATAAGAAACAAACAGTGGATGAAAAATAGCATAAATTCTATAAACTAAAGTGGACATATTAAATTACAGGTAAAATATAATAAAGATATAAAATGAACATATCCCTACTTGTATGGAAAGTTCCATATAATAAAATAATTGTGTCATTAAGTAAATACTATTATGTCTGTTTACCCATAAATAGAATGACAGTAAACTATTTTCATAAATGTAAGAGATGAATATCTCTCTCTATCTACAAACTGAATTTAATATTAAATTTTAAACCAACCAGTAAAAATAAATGTATATAATTTTAGTCTGTTTTTAGACTCATTACAAATTTATACCATTAATATATATATACCTTAATAACCTATCCAAAACTAGTATAATAAAATAAGAAACATGAACAAAAAAAATCATTATTATCATATTTTACTTTATTCCCCTAGTTCATAATCTAAGTTCCTTCACTATGAGCTGACTGACAAGGAAAATTACACCATTATAGGCAAAATATTTCATGAGCGACGCATCCATATATATATATATATTACATTTTATTCTAATATAGTAAAATCAAATCATCAAGACTTTATTGCAACAAAATAATGATGTAATCGTGCTTATAATTATTTTCTGCACAATTGTGGATCCATCTTATTGGACTAAATTGTTTTAATAATAGCTTCAAGTTTGATAGCAAGAGAAAACTTTCACAAAAACATTTTTTTATTTTATCCATGGTAATACATTTTAAATAGTTGGTGACGACTTCAGCATTTCAAATCATTTTGACACCGTTTGTTAATACTTAAAGCTAATATTAATTCTAGTGTTCCACCTCAGTTATTAAGAAGCGGATATTTATTCATTTATGTTTTTATATCAATATTATTAAATATTTTCTTTGATAATATAATGAATGATTATTGTTTTTATCTTATCAAGATTTCCATTTAACATATTTGATAACTGTGAGTTAAACATTTTCTTTTGCATTTATCTGTACAGAAACATATTTCAATTTTCATTTTTGATGACGAAGCATGAAATTATCAGAACAATATTTTTTTAAAAAAATAAAAAATAAACTCACACATCCTATAAAATCAGTAAACTTTAGTATTCATTTGAAGTAAATTTTACTTTGTTCAATTTGAATTTTAAAAGTTTTGTCCAAATTATTTTTTTTTTTAAATCAGATTTTTAATACTATTTGACATAAAAAGCAAAACATATTTTATCTTTACTTTATAAATGTAAGCATAGAATTTTTTTTCTTTCCATTCAATTGACTGATTTTTAAATGTACATAATGATTACAATTGTAATAATATGTGGAATAAAATTTCAGGCTTACAATTTCTTGTCCGGTTTCAAATTCAAGGTCCTTTTGTTAAAATACTTGTTTTTCAAAATGGTTTCCATTTTTCTTCCAGTGTAAAATCTTGACAAATGTTGATCAATAGTTAAGGAGGTCATAATGCATACAAGGAGGTAGAATTCTCTACTCCATAATCCAAGTGTCACAATATATCTTAATTTAGGTCAATTCAAATTCAGTGTTATTACTTTATCATCTCCTTCTTAGTGTCTTTAATTTTGTTGTTTCAGATGTTAATATCTTTCTTCTATTTTTTATTAATAGTCCCCCCTACTACTTACGTTAAGTTATTTATACCTTTTATTACATTGAATTGTGGTACAATTAAAAATAGACCAATGACAGCATGGTGTGTGTGCATATAATTAATACTTCTCCCCCTATATTCATTAGTGATAATTAATCAAACTGTTCAATACTATTTGAAATCGCAATAAAAATATGCTTAAGGAATTGACTACAAATGTTGATTTAGAAGAGTTATAAGTTTAAATCTTTCTAACTATTATTTAATAATAATGAAGTATCAAAACATACTTACTAATAACATTATTAAATTATCATTTTAATATTATTGAAAATTAGTCCACCTGACAAACTGCATATGAAATCTCATACACATCCTGCCAGAGGGCTTAGCATATCTTCAACAGTCTGAGCCTTTATCACTCTCAGGAAATTTACTGATAAAATTTACTTAATTTTAAAATACAATTTGGCAACTACTATTACATACCACTAATATAGTTTACTGATTTAATATATTATAATTATTGTTAATAAAAATTTAAAATTTTTCACATTTGACCACTTAAATAAGGCTTGACAAACATCGAGCCTAACAATACAGTTACAATATATATAAAACCAAATTATTATCTTATTTCATATATGATTTCTTCTATTTGATATTAATAAACCTTACAAATAAATTTAAAGATTCCAATAAGATAGATTCTGTTAGTGGCTTTATTAAATATTTCAGTTCTTCCACGATTATAAGCTGTTAAATTGTTTCTCAAAGCAGATAAGTGCATTGATTATGGATGATTCTGAATCTATTGATGAGATTCTATCAACACTTAGAAAGATGAAATTACTCTGAAAAAAGAATTTATTTTGATTATCACAAGTAGTTCATTTTAATGCTACAATTCTTCATATATTTAAAAAAATTCTTAGTTAAAAAAAAAAAAAAAAGGGGGGGGGGTAAATTGAGTTGTGCAATAGATGATGAAACTAACATCTTGAGTTAGTCAAAAGTCTGATTTACTTCATGAGCCTTTTATAGATTTTCTGTGAAGAAAATTGTTTTCTGATATATATATAAACAACTGAGAAGAAATATATTTCAGAATGGTTACTTAATTATCAAATTGGGAACATAATATTTACCAATAGAATGCTAGTGACAAAAAAGCTATCCATAAAATATCTGGAAACAACCCTAAGTAGTACCAACCAGCTTTGTAAGAAATTTGTTCCTAAAAATTATTTTAAAGCTTATCTTTAATAAATGAATAAAATAAATTTGATTATGATCTAAGATTGCTCTTAAGCAGGATATCATAGGATTGTATCATGAAAAGTGAAGTCTTTAGAAACGTTTATTAAATTTTTCATATCCTTAATTAAAAAAGCTATTTTTTTTTCTAAAGAAATAACCTCTTTTACTACAGCCAAAGTAATGTTCAACATAGATGAATTTCCTGCATGCTGATTCTAGAAAACCACCAATGATTCTTTTTAAATGAGAGAACTGAATTCTGTGGAAGATTGTTTTACAAAATTTTATATCTACTAGGAGAATCACTTAATATTACCAAAACTTTTCTAGATAACATTTTATCAAATAAATTAATGATTTTCTATATTCAAGATTTTTGGAGACTTTTAGAAAACAGAATAAGATGAGATTAGATCAATAATAGTAGCAAACAGTTTTTAAACTATTTTGAAAGCTCATTTTCATAATAGCCTAGATATTTAGAGCATCACTTTAAATTCAATTTTCACAAATCTAAAGATCATCAATTCCAATACTAGCTGTCACTAGTCAGATCAATAACACTGGAAAAAAAAAAGAATAATATTCAAAATGTTAGTGCTCCATTCTAACTGTATATTATTACTGTCAAATGTGTTTAAAATATGCATAAGTTTGAATTTTTTAAAAATCATTTAGCAAACTAACTAGATGACAGAAATATTCCAATTTATTAAATATAAGTAATATGTAATATAAGTTTTTCATTATAAAAATTGTTCATAGCAGTTTCTGGTCAAAATTTATTCAGATCTAAAGAAAGATGGCTTTCAACTACTGGATAATTCTCGTCACTATAATGCTTTACAGCAGTTTGTAAGAAATATATAATAATGAAAATGGGTGATAATTTTTTGGATCATTATATAGATTTACAAAGTTTTAAAAATTGCTATAGTTTCATTTTAAAATCAAATTTTTTAAAACCATTTCTAATATAAGGAATTCGAACTCAGACTTTCACACAACCCTCAACTCTCCATGCCATCTCATATTGTTGACTCACATGATCATACACATGTTGAAAAGATAAATAATCATCAATATACATATTTCATGCTAAACAAGCAATCATCAGTTAGTTGGTCCAGATTATCATCCTCACACATATATGCAATCAGTGCTCAGCTTTATATTAAGATAGCCAATCTTCACACTTTAATGGACAGGCTTCAAACTACTCTAACCCACAACTCTTCAGTCATCCATTTCATTGCAAATCTGATGGAACATTCAAAGCCCACATTAGTGCTACGGTTGTCATCCTACCCTTGTTGACTGTTTAGTCATTCTGACCCCTCATGTTGTACTGGAAAATAATCTATTTACATACATATGTGAGGGATGGGCAGACCCTTAATGCACTATGTTTTAAATATGTAAATTAATACACTGTAATGTGGGCTTTGAACATTCCATCATCAGATTTTCAATGAAATGGATAGTTGAAGAGTTGTGGATTAGAGTAGTTTGAAGCCTGTCCATTAAAGTATGAAGACTGGCTATCTTAATATAAAGCTAAGCACATGTGTGAGGATGGTAATCTGGACCAACTGATGGATGCTGGTTTAGCATGAAACACGTATATTGGTGATTATTTATCTTTTCAACCTGTATATGATCGGGTAGGTCAGCAATATGAAATGGCATGGAGAGTTAAGGGTTGTGTGAAAATCTGTGTTCGAATCCTCTATATTACATTATATATGTGCAGGTGTGTGTAAGCCTGTACAGTGTATTAATTTACATATTTAAAACCATTTCTATAATAATGATGTTGCTGAATAGTTTTGCCAATTTAATTTTAGCTTTAAATCACATATTTTATTTGTTTCAGAAGTAGTTTCCTAGTTTAAAATAATCAAGGATTTGTTCAAGTTCATCAATCAATATCTACAGATTATATTCAAGTAACAATAAAGGAACATTGTGAAAAAAAGAATTGCATGTATTTCAGATCTATTGATGCTTTATTTTTATTCTCTGACAGGATGTTCAACTAGATATCATTAAGTTTTGTTTTTTCCATAATCTCCCTTCAATTTCCTTTTCTAGCATCATCCAAAAATTTAGAACTTTACCAGTAATTTATAGACTTTTATTAACCAAATATTGGTTATAAAGAGCAATATTAGTTTTTCCAACTTGGAATAAATTGCTTTTGATATTCTTGAGAGATGAATCTTTTGCAGATGTAGTTATAAATTCTTTAACTTTATCACAGCTAGAGACACTAAGATTCTCCTTCTCGAAATTTAACTTTTAACATTCTGTATTTAAAAGAACCCCCCCCCCTATCTTTATATTTTTGATTTGCATTTCGAGAATTTTTTATATATACACATCATGTAATAGTTAAATAGCTTTATATTTTTGAATTTTAAATCTAGATTTTGTTTTAAGAGTTTTAACATTTTCACTTCTGAAATGTAACCCAATCATAGACATCTTATTTGAAATTGATGTTACCATGCCTGTGTAAATGCTCATGCAGATTATTTACTTTTGGGCCTACCTGATTGAGTTTTCAGTTTTGAGCCAACTATACATCATTATAGAGTATTTATTTCATAGTTTGCATTGTATACGCTGACATGTAGATTTGTGGTTTTATAAACCAACTACTTGGCTAGGATATATAACAGTAGGTGTTAATAAATTCATATGTAATCTGTACATAAAATAAATAAGGACTGACTAGGTTCCCTCTGGCTATGAAATAACTAAAATCCACCACTTTTATGTAAGCAGACCAAAAAAATAGAGCAAATTTAATATTAAAACTGTTTGTTTTTGAAAATAATACTTTAGAGTTGCAGGAGTTATCAGATGAAAGTAGGACTAAAGATAAATGTTAAAAAGACTAAAGTAATGTTTAATGGATTTTCTCAAAATATGAAAATAAAGATTGATTATGATGAGTTAGAAGTTAACAGTTACAAATACCTTGGTCAGACTATTAATACAGATGCAAACATAATGGATGAAATTAATCATGGAATTAAACTTGGTTGGAGTGCTTTTGGTAGAAATAACTTGATACTAAAAGGAAATATGCCTATGTGTTTGAAAAAGGTTTTTAATAATTGCGTTTTACCAGTTCTTACTTATGGATCTGAGACTTAGACACTTAATAGAAGAGCAATACAGAAACTTCAGACCATTCAAAGAAGTATGGAGAGATGCATGTTGGGAATAACCACAAGAGATCGAAAATGCAATATATGGGTAAGAGAACAAATAAGTGTTACTGACCTCATTGAAAAAATTAAAAGATTGAAGTGAAGTTGGGCTGGACATACTGCTAGAAGAAATGATAATAGATGGACAGTTGAAATCAAACTGGATTCCAAGAGATTGTAAAAGATCCAGAAAGATACAACATGTGAGATGAAGGGATGAAATAAGAAAGTGTGTGGGAGTGATGTGGAGAAGAAAAGCTAAAGATTTGAGAAGATGGGTTGAACTTGGAGAGACCTTCATCCTGCAGTGGATTGATAATGGTTGATGATGATGATGACTGTGTGCATATAAGAAATTAGTTTAATAAATAGAAATTCCCAGTGAAAGTGTAACTGAGGCAATAACCAAATAAAATCATTATAAAGACTATCATTTGGCTTAAAAGTAGTTCAAAACAATATTTTTTTACTAGATCATATTGTTTTCAGCCTTGCATAATTAATTTTTAATTACCTGTTGTCCTAGATAATTACATCTTGGATAGAAACTTTTACTAGATTATAACAATAAATTTCCATTAATAAATCTGTCGAAAATAGTTAGCTATCATACATAATTCACTGTGGTAAGAGACTTGTATTTCCAATGAGAATTACAAAAAGGTTATTATACATCAAATTATCATGCATATAGTTTATTTCCCTGGATATAAATTCTTATAAGAATCTAGCTATTATCCAATAGCAGGTCTTTTTTATTTATTTAAAAATAGCCCCAGAGATGTGTAATATTATTTATTACTACATTATGTGTTTTGCTTTGTACAACTGGTTTTTAATTGGTTGTTGCCTCTGTTACATCTTGGTTTAAAATTTCAACTAGATTATAACACAGAATTTCCATTCATTAAAATGTTTTCACGATTAGAAAGTTTTTAAAAGATATATATATATATATATGCATATTCTTATTAAAATTAATAAATAAATAAAAAAACAATTCAGTAAATATCTATGAGTATAGAGGATTTGAATTCAGATTTTCAAGCACTTTTCAACTATCCACACTATGTCATATAACTGATACACATGACCACACCCATGTAGAAAAGATAAATAATCACCAATATTGGTATTTCATGCTAAAACAGCACTCATCAGTTGGTTCAGAGTATCATCTCCCACACATACATATAATCAGCGCTCAGTTTATATTAATTTATAGCAAATCTTTATACTTTAATGGACAGGCTTCAATCCACTCCAACCTCTAACTTTTCAGCCATCCATATCATTAAAAATGTGATGATAGAAACCCAAATCCCATGCTGATACCAATATTATTGCCATGCCCATGTTGACCTCAAGTCACTCTGACCCCTCATGTATAGGACCTTATCCATTTAAATACATAGAAGAGGGATAGACAGGAAACAAGCTTGATGTGTAAATATTTGAAAACCAGGCACTCTTCACAAACCTGGGAGCTTAATTGTAAGTATAAGGATTTGAACTCAGATTTTCAAGCACCCTTCAACTATCCACACTATCTCATACAACTGATACACATAACAACACACATGTAGAAAAGATAAATAATCACCAATAGATGTATTTTGTGCTAAACCAGCACTCATCAGTTGGTCCAGATTATCATCTTCCACACGCATATATAATCAGCACTCAGTCCATTAAAGTATGAAGATTTGCTATTTTAATATAAACTGACTACTGATTATATTTTATGTGTGGAAGATGATAATCTGGACCAACTGATGAGTGCTGGTTTAGCACAAAATAAGGATATTGGTGATTATTTATTTTTTCTACCTGTGTGTGGTCATGTGTATCAGTTGTATGAGATAGTGTGGATAGTTGAAGGGTGATTGAAAATCCGAGTTCAACTCTCCTATACTTACAATTAAGCTCCCAGGTTTGTGAAGAGTGCCTGGTTTTCAAATATTTCCACATCAAGCTTGTATCCTGTCCATCCCTTTTCTATGTATTTAAATGGATAAGGTCCTATACATGAGGGGTCAGAATGACTTAAGATCAACATAGGCATTGCAATAATATTGGCATCAGTATGGGATTTGGGTTTCCATCATCAGATTTTCAATTATATGGATGACTGAAAAGTTTGAGGTTGGAATGGATTGAAGCTTGTCCATTAAAGTATAAAGATTTGTTATCTTAATAAACTGAGTGCTGATTATATATGTGTGTGTGTGTGTGGGAGATGATAATCTGGACCAACTGATGAGTGCTGGATTAGCACGAAATATGTATATTGGTTATTATTTATCTTTTCTACATGTGTGTGGTCATGTGTATCAGTTGTATGAGATAGTGTAGATAGTTGAAGGGTGCTTGAAAATCTGAGTTCAAATCCCCTATACTTACAATTAAGCTCCCAGGTTTGTGAAGAGTGCTTGTTTTCAAATATTTAAATCTCTATGAATAAACAGCAATAAGCCATCCTTTTATTATTTTTTTTTCTATTTTAATATTAATAGTTCAATGCTGTAACTAAAGAAACTGAAATAAGTGAAAAGTTTTTTAGATTTTAAATTTTAAACCAATAAAATTTCTTAAATTATGCTGAATTCAACATATAGTTGCAGACTGTTTTTAGATTTTTTACTAAAACTAGAACCCAATATGAGATACAAACTTATCAAAATTAACTTCTGATATTTTTTTATATTAATATATTTGACCATGAATTAATTTCTAAGGATGTTTCAATAAGAATAAACTATTTTTAGTGAATTTTGGAAAATTTTGTACTGCATAAAAATAAAAAAATTAATTAAATATTATATATAGTATATGTAAGTATTTAGATATATAAAACTAAAGATAGCAAAATTAATATTCATTTAAATTTTCTGCAAAATAAAACTGCTTTATAAAAGTAAAATGTTTATAATGAGAGAGTAAAAGGACTAATGTTGCTATTTTCTTATGACCTTGTGTTTGCACTTTTTTAAAAAAAATCATAGAATATTGAAATATTAAATACTGAAATCATAGATATTGGGAGAACAGAATTTATCAATTTATATTTTTTCCCTTTCAAAATAATATATTTAAAACAATCACATTGTGATATATAGTATATTGCTCTACACTTATTTTTCTTATTTTTACTCTACAATTACTTTTTTTTTTTTTAATTTTGCCAATTTAATCCTTCAGAGAAAAAAAAGTAAAAAAAAAAAAGAATGCTGTAGTAATATTATATTCTTTTCTCTAAATATTAATTGCTGAAAGATCATATAATCTTTTTTACACATTTTGCTCATAATAAGAAAAGGTTGGAGAAAGATCAGCAGCTGTGTAGCTTTATCAGATACAAATGGGAGATTTAATTTTCTTAGTTGTACATTTTTCAAACTTAAAATAAATAGCCCAATAAAATTATTTTATTTTTTTCTTGTGAAAAATAACTGCTAAGCAACTTTTATTTATATATAAAGTTAAAAAAAAAAAATGAATGAGAAAAACAATTTTATTATCAATTTAAATATTTAGGTATATATATATTTTGGGTACTAAAACTAATTCAATAAAATTGATTCTTGCCCCGGGAAAACCAATCTATTAAAATCTGATTTTGCACCGAATATGGATTCCCATTAAAGTAATTAGTAAAATTATAATGTTTAATAAAATTACTGCCAGAATAAAATAAAAAAAAGCAATTACCCCCTTCCATAATAGCTATCTATGTTAGTTGCAAATACTTTTTTTGTTTTAGTACTTTTATTATACTGTATTTTGAAATATTCAACCCTTAATATTCTATACTTGAAAAAATTTTCAGTTATAAAGAGGGTTTTTTCCCTCCAACTGGATAATTGAACTATTATTTCTTTAGATAAAAGTGTTTTAAGAATTTTTTTTTTTAAATTTAAAAAAAATTACACAAGTTACAACTAAGCCTGGATATTTTGCTCAGGTCATATGACAATCAAGCACCAATGTGGCAGATAAGAGATTTTATCAAAGAACTTTTAAATGAGTTTGGCAATCTACCTCAGTGCTAAACAAGTACTATCTCAGTTTAATGTAATCGATGCTATTCTTTATAATTATTAAAGTGTGAAAATTTGATAGAAATGAACAAATAAAGAAAATTTAGTCAATTTCATGTTACTTGTACTGGCTTCTTTCTATTGTTAATCATTTGAATAACTCTACTGAAATCTTCATTTCCTGTAAATTCAAATCCCAGGATTCTGGGATAAAAATGCTTCTATTCCCAGGATTTCCTGAGGTCCATTAACAAGCATGAATTAATCCACTTGGTGCATGTTGTGTTGTTGAAGGTGAAGTACTTTTTTTTTCCAATTCAAAACATAGCAAAAATTTCATTATGAGTTTTTTAAAAAAAAAGATCATTTTTAATGCGAAAACTTAAATACAAAATAATTCATTATAAACAAAACAAAAATAAATTCATATTAATTTGAATAAATATAATGAAAAATGAAAACATTAATTTTTATAATAATTTTTAAAAAAACATAAGTCGACAATGGCACTATCATTAAAAGATAACCGAATTTTCATGATGAAAAGAAAATCTACAGAAAAATCTCTTTCTGATTCAATTGATGTCAGTGGGACGATCATTAGTGCATTATATAATTTTTTTAAATTATTTGTGTGCTTCCCTATTGCTTCAAAAATACTCATTTGCTTCGAGATATTATTGACATTATATTATATATCTTCTGGATTCTCGGCTCTAGTCTTACTTACAATTTGATTTTCAAAACATGCTTAAAAAATCTTTTTTACTCTAAAAAAAATTTCTAACTGTAAAGATTTGTCTTTAGGAATTAAGAATAAAATTTTCAAATGTTACTTAAGCACTTCCTTATAGTACTGAATTGCCTCAGTAATAATCATGATAATAAAAGAAAGTACATATATTCATCAAAAATAACTACAAATATTAAAATAGGCAAACTCTCCATAAAGTAATGCCACTCAGTGCAAGCCAAATGCTAGAAACTAGTCTGAGGATATTCGGTGAGTAGGCACTAGATAGGGATTTTATGGACAAGCCTTCTGGCATCCATTGATTACTCTGGCTTGCACTGAGTGGCACTACTGTAAGAAGAGATTTGTCTGTTTTAATAAGTTATGAGCAAGCATAAGAAATGGTGATTATGTGATGTTCAGTGGTTTAATAACTACAATTAAGGGGATTCCCCAAGTTTGAATTTAATCAAGTCAAATTTCATAACATTGTAAAACACTTTTGTTTGCAAATTCGTATTAAAAAGATTTTCAGAGTGGAAAATGAGTTCCATAATAATAGGTTTACACTGAAAATTTTGTAAATTATAATTATAAATAACAGATGACTACAATTCAATATACTTGAATTTGTATGGTAAATTCTTTATCTATGGCACATGTTTTACAATATTCTAATTTTGACTGATATTCATTATTATGATCAAAAAAAGTAGAGCAAATACCTATACTAAAATTTCAAGTGCAAATATTTTCAATATCTTTTAAAAAAAGTAAAAAAAAAAAATCTTAATAAGATGGCAATTCTTAGGAAATTTGGTTTATTATCCTGGGATAACAGGATCATTTTTTACACTCAGGATACTATCATCCCATTTGAAAAGTCCTATTTCATATACAAATATAATGTAATATAAAACACCTTTTTATTAGACAAAGTAAATAGAAGTTATATATCTAAACACATTCAAATGTAGAATATAGAAGACTACTATGCTCTCCATTTATCTACATATAAAACTTCAAAAAAGTTAGATGTTACATTGTAACAGATTTGAACACAGACTTTTCATGTTCCCTTCAACTAGTCTGTGTTCAAATCCCATATAATCACATCTAAACTTCAAGTATAAAAATTACACTTGTATCTAAATGTTATATTATTATAAATCTGAAGGATAAAAAGTTAATGAAATACAGTGGCACACAGTTTGTAGTTTCAAAAAAAACTTCCTCTTTATAGTTGCCATATTCCTTCAACATTATCAATTAAATACCAAAGATTAATAGAATTTTAATTTATAAAAGTCAGATATTAATTGTCTTAATTAAAAAGATATTGCAAATACACTGATTAAATATATTGCTTTTTATTATAAACAAGTGCTAATAACAAATGATTTTTGGATAGCAAAAATCTTAAATAATTGCATTTATATATTATAATAGTAAAATGTGATACACTGGCTCAAAGAGCATATTCTCTTTTATTCATGTCACTTTGAAAAGTTGATTTTACATAATGGTAATTTTGGTGATAACTTGAATACTAAAAATGTCAATTTGTAAGTACAATTAAATTTTTAGGTGGTCAATCCTAGCAAATTATTGATAATTAAAATATCTATATAATTTTCAAATGGGATAGTGATGATCATTGGAATTCACAACTTCTCCCATTATTACATTCGACTATATTTATACAAGGCAATACAACAAAGTTGATGCTAATTGGGTGCTTTAAGTCAGGCAATCAACCATACACCAATATCTATGCCTTTAACATTTACCAGGATTTCAAACTTAGTGAATATATGATTAGAAGAATCTCAGAAATTATTCTAATAAAATATAAATTGCAAATAGATATAAGAATACTTTAAAAAAATTTGAATAGACATAAATTATTAAAATTTATATATATATAAAGTAATACAATTGTTCTCATGGTCATGCACTACAGGGACTAATAACAGTGTAAACAAAATCTTTATAATTTTGTAATTATTTCTTCATAAATTAAATCTTTAGTTTCAAAAAACAATTTTAAAATAATACAAATCTTATTATTATTTGACCAAATGCAAATATTTTAATACATAAAATACATATGCATAAAATCATAAAATATTCAGATAGAAAATACTGCAATTTGATGAAGATACAACAAAGATAGTTTCCTTCATATTTATGACAATATGATATTTTGATAGCATATACTTTTATTTAAATATAATTTAATAACAATAAAAGATAGCATTCTGATATTTTTTTCTTTTATGTAACTGTCATGAACAATCAAAATACTGTTCAAATGTTTAAAGGTAAAATGGGATATTAAATATAAATAAATGTACTTTAGTATTGAGCAAGAACAGCATTAAAAAATATTTTTAAAAATTACATTAGTTTTCAAAAACATAGATCAAATAATATGTAGCCATGCAATTATAGATACTTTTATAATAAATGTTTGTTACTAGGAGATATAAATTACTTTTAATACAAGCAACTTTATTATCATGCAGGAAAGAAATATAAACACTTTGGAATTTATGTATAATGGTGACTATAAGCATAGCACTTCTTTTAAGCCAGAGAAAAAGTTAGCTATTCCAAAAAACTTTAAGTAGCAGGCCCTGCAAAAGAATGAATGTCTTAACCACATATTCAAAAGTTTGTCATGCCAATTCGGTAGGTTTTTAATTCAATGACAATAATATTTTGAATGATCTACCAAAAGCCTTACATTTCAAATATATGTTAACTTTTAATTTTTCAAAAACTAACTGTTCTTCCATGTGAGTTCTTCTTTTCTTTTGACCATCTGCAGTCATTAAGTATTTCATTTTTTTTATCATTATCATTCAATGATTATAAACATAATACTATCTACACATAAGTAAATTTCATAATAACAATATATATATATATATAAATTTATATTTAAACAAAGGTAGTAAATCACCCTCCCCTATTCAGAGTAAAATTAATATTAATTATTTTCACTCTGATTAATCAATAATGTTGCCAAAAATATACTTATAAACATCAGAGCTAGTCAAGAATAAATGGACTCATTCTATTCTTGATTCTTTATTCAACATTTAGAGTGATTTTATATCATAACCAGGGAGAAGGTGATTTACTCCCTTTTTTACATATACATTGAACTATGTTTAATTTAAGGTTTATAAATTTGTATTTATAAATATACAAATATATTGACCCTTTTCATGGGTATAATCATGTTTTCAGCAGCAACTGTGATAAATAAAGTAAAATACTGACTTTTCAACAGGATAACATTTGTTCACAATTATGCAGAAAACAATAATAATCATATGGGAGACACCAGCCATCAAATAGATTTCTCAAATATTAAAATCATATTCATATGAAACAACCATTATCAAAAAATATTTAGGAAGACTATAGAAATATTTAAAAAAAACAATTTGTATTAACAAATATGATGAAACAATAAAATTACCAACTGTATAGAAGAATTTCCTCACACAAATAAATAAAAACTAAAAAACATTTCCAAATTTGAATCAATCTATTCAATAACCACATGATATAATTATCTCTGCTACAACCATGTGATTATTACCCTTTTTTGTCAACGAGTTGAGGATAAGTATTATCTTTGGTCAAAATATGAATATTTTATTTGAATGTTATTTTATTATGCACAGTTGCTCTTGAAAACATGATTTATAAAATATATAAATATATATATTGCATTTAATTTAAGCTATCTTTTATATAATATTATTGGTAATCAGACTATTTGAAAAAAATAGTTATCATTATCATGACAATGTATTAACTTGATATAAATATACACACATGCATAAATTTATATCTATTTCTGACAGATATAACAAAAAATGAAATTAATTTTAATTCCTATCAGTCCAGAAATATACTAATATTCACATGTCCATTTTTATAAATAATGACATATTTAATAAGAATGGCCTGCCTATTAGCTTTTGAATTGCAAATAATAATAGTGAACAGTTAACTGGGTTGTTCCAAAACTGTGTTAATAATGGTTTGATCACCAATGAATGGAAAGTATCATTTATTACAACAATTTATAAAAAGAACAGTAAGAAGAGTTATGAAAATTATAGAAAAACAGAAATTGCAAATTCACTAAAGGAATATATTGAAAAATTCTGAAAAATAGAATTGAATAGGAATATAGAAATTTGGAAGCAGAGAAAAAAACAATTTTAGAGAAGGAAAATCCACAATAGACCACCAATTTTGTATGACCCTCATAATAGAAAAAAAAAATGGCAAGAAATACATTTTTATGAAAAGACATTAAAAAGCCATATGACAGTATCCTCAAATAACTGTGTGAAGCACAGAAATTAATAAACATAATTGTAACTCTTATTAAAGCAAATAAGAAATTATATAATAAAATATATCTAAAAGTAAAAAAAGAAAAATTATTTTGGATAATATATAGATAATAAATAAATCAAACAGGTATGTTAACCTGTCATCTATGTTATTTAAATTGCAACTAAAATAAGCCCTTAAAATATGGTTGGAAAAAAAGTGAAAAAAAGAGAGAATTCCTCTAAATAATAATAAAACATTATACAATGTACAATGTTGATGATCAAATAGTTTTGGCTCAAGGCCATGATGATTTGAGTTATATAGCTAGAATTCTAACTAGTAGAGGAATATCAAAAATATGACATGCAAATAAATATAATAAAAACCAAAAAATTGGAACATAACATGATACAATAATGGAAGATAAATAAAAATGTTAGGAATGTACAAAAGGAACAAGAAATGAAGCTGTAAAAATGCACTGAATAAGAAAGCTATAGTAATTTTAATGGAATATTGGGGGAGTAGAATATCAAAAATCAATAAATGATGAATATATAATAGTAAAAAATCTCATTACATATGGAAGAAACAGTTGAATAAAATAATGGAAAGGGAACTGATAATTACAGAAATATTTTAACTGAAGAAGACGTGTTGAAAGGTCAAGTAGAGAATGTATAAGCAATAAAAAATTTGAGAATATCAGAATAAAACAATTGCAAAGATATAAACGTGTACAGAAGATGTCACAGGAAATATTACCAAAAGAAATATAAAAGTAGATACTATCAAGAAAGAAAAAAAGGTGACAAAAAAAGTTGGAAGAGAGAATCAAATAATTAGAGAAGAAATTTGGTAGATTTATGGATAAATAAAGAAACATTGTGATTGGGAATGAGAAGACACAATAGTGTTATAGACTGATAAGAAGAGGTGAGCAATAGAGGAAGTATGACAGTTATTGATTTTTTTTTTTTTTTTGAAACACCTAACTGTAATTTTATGTTCTTGTATTTTCTTGATTATTTATTTAGAATGATAATTATTTAACATCTAACAAATCTATTCCACATTTATTTAAATAGAAGGTATATCAATTTTCACTATCATATATGTGCAAGTATAATATATTGTCTTTTAATAATTTATTCTGTCATATTACATTATCCCTATTTTCAGTTAAATTTGTGTGGAAACACTACAGATTGTCTGTGGAGAATATTTCATTCTTTAACTTTATAACTTTTTTTTTTCTATAATAAAATTTATCTGTTTTATGATCTTTTCCAATTACTTTTTTTTTTAATGTCTTTTTCTCACTTCCTTTGTTCTTATGGAACAGTATTTATATAGCAATCTCTATTGAAAACAATGAATTTTTTAATGAATAAATTAACATTTTTTATTCTTTGGAAAACAAAATAACATCTTGATATTTATTCTCTGTTTTTTATTGTATTAAATTAATTTAATAAAGCATTCATAACAGAAAGTAAAAATCATGTAATGAGTAGTATCAGTGTTACTCTTTTGGAAGTACTCATTGCAATATAGTTTTTTCCTATAAATGTAGTAAAAAATAAAACAATTACAGGGTAAAGGCTTCATCAATTAATTAGATACTAATTTACTATTGGGGTTTAATATGCTTATGTATGAGAAGAAGAAATAAATAGTACTGAATATTACTTTACATTTATCAATTATTTGACTTTAATCATAATTTTCTTTGCTCTAAGTTCTCAAGCATTGTCTATAACAATAACCATAACATCTTCAAAATCCAAAAGATTTAATAATCTCATGTTTTACTTTTTTAAAGCAGCATTATAAACTTATCAACGTTAATTTACATAGTGTTTAAAGCAGTGGTCTTCAACCTTTTCACACCTGCGGACCGCCAAAAATAATGATAAGATTTCACGGACCGGTAGAAGTCTACAGATAAATTTTCTTAAAGATTTAAACTGCTTAGCCTTAGATGAGCATAATTGTAATAACTGACCAAAACAGTACATTACTTACTGTGTAATTGTAATGGTGTTGCTTACCTTCCCTTGCTGAACACTCTCGAGTACAGAAAACAGTACAATAACAATCATTCTCATTAATGTGCCTGCATTGCTATATTTATTGTTTATTGTTTCATCATTAAAACATGCAAGAATAATGTTATTCACCTGAATGTTGGGAAATATCTGTATTTAATGTTAAATATACAAGATAAAGTTTTATATATACATATATGGAGTTTGTATAATAAAAAACATTTTTTAAATATAAATTTTGAATTTTTTTCGAAAAATAATAAAATATTTGATTCATAAACATCAGTGATAACTAGAAAAACAAATTAATTTATGTATGATTGATTAGTTTTTGTTTTCGTTCTGTTTCTTTTTTTTAATTAGGTAAAAATAAGATTAAAATAACACCAGATTGCATTAGTTGTTTACTCTTGAAATCACCTGAGGACCACACCTGTAAAGCCACAGAAAATTGAGCTGAAAAGTTATTTTGGTAGAGTCACATAGAAATAAAACAATCATTATAAAGATGTCATTTTGCTAAAAAAAAAAAAAAGATAATAGATTTATGTTCTTGCTGAAATGAAATTATCATCAATGATCTGTAGAATTAAAATATTTTCAGGTAGTCAACGACATTTTATAGTTAAAGATTAAAATTATGATTCCTTAAGATCTGATGATTATAATAATTACTAGAAATTATAAAGAAAGTGTTGAAATGAACAGTCAAATATATATGTAAATCAAATGGATAGCCAGCATATGAGTGATTACAATTTATGTGGTTGATGAGTTCAACTGAGTGACTCCTTCCATTCAGGTGGGTGGTTGTGTTCTTATCACTATATATATATAGTAATTCGTTTGAATTCGGATTAAAAAAAGAAACAATCAGCTTTTAAGGCTTAAAAATATAGTAATTAGGGCAAAAATTTTCTCATATTAAACTGCATTTAAAAAATTCTACAGCTTTATCTAACATAGAAATAAAAACTATTGTAAGATTTTATTTACAAAAAAATCTAAATTCTAAATTTTTTTACCTACCTAATGTGATGTCTGCTGTTGTTTCTTTGCTACTAAATTTGATATGCGAGGCTGTAGCATTGTTTCGGAAAGACGAAGTGCTGCTTTAACATCCATTCTATTTCTTTGTTTATTTTTTATTATAGACATCGCTGAAAATGTTTTCTCACATAAATACGAGGTTGAAAAAATCACCAATAATTTGATACCTTTATAACTAAAAGTTGGATATTCTTTTTCAAGTGATAGCAAAAATTGAGATAACGAGCGCATTTTATGTCTGGACACCAGAGTGAGATCAGATGACAATTCAATCAGATTTTCTTTTTCATGAGATTCAAGTGCACAAGAGTTTACATCTTCCAAAAACGATTATTAATCCAGAGATTATCTTTACGAGGATCCTCATTTTCAGGAAAATAATTATCAAAGTTTTCAGCTAATGCTCTTAAATGCTGACTAATTATGTTGAATATGACTTTCTGGTTGACATTAGCAGCAGTCAAAAATTCTCCTAAAAGTGGAAACATATCTATATCTTTTTGTTGTACGCGACTATCCCAAAACAACAGTTTTTTTCTAAATGCGTCCATTTTATTTCTCAATATAAAAATATTTGTACAAGGTCCCTGGAGAGAAAGATTAAATCTGTTAAGAAGGTCAAATATATCAGCTAAGTATGCAAGTTTAGCTATCCATTCATCATTCAACAAAGGTTCTACTAGGTCTGATTTCCGCTCTAGTAAAAACTGTTTTACTTCTTCTCTATAAGTTCAAAAAGACGTGCTAGAACTCTTCCTCTTGATAACCATCTCACTTCTGCATGTAGAAGAAGATGTTGGTGGTGTGATTCCATGCTCTCACACAATATTGCGAATAATCTGGAATTCTTTGCTCGACTGCGAATTTCATTAATAATTTTAACAGCATCATTCATTACAATATTTAGTTCAGTAGAAAGCTTCTTTGCAGCTAGTTGTTCTCGCTGGATCATGCAGTGAGTGAACAAAATGTCCGGGTGTGCAACTTTATTTTTATAACTACTCCTGAGCGACATCCAGTCATGCTAGCAGCACCATCCGTACATACTCCTACACATTTACTCCAGTCCAAACCTTGTGCTTGAAAATATTCGTCAAGAACATTAAATATCTCTGAACCAGTAGTCCGTGCAGGTATATCAAGGCAACAAAGAAATTCTTCCCTTAAGTCTTTATCTTCATTATATCTCACGAAAATAGCGTGATTACTCACATCAGTTGATTCATCAAGCTGAATCACAAAACATTTCGATTTTTTAATGCCCTCTATAACTTGTTCTTCAATATCTGTGGCCATATCAACAATTCTCCTCCTAATAGTAGTATCTGAAAGTGATACAGGATTTAGTTTTTTAGCAGCTTGGGGGCCCAAAATTTCTTGTACAACATCCAAGATGCAAGGCTTTACTAATTCCTCTCCAATCGTAAATGGTTCTTTTGTTTTAGCTATTCAAAGAGCAACTAAATAAGATGCTTGAAGCAGTGATTTGTCACTAGTCATCATCGTACTCATTTGATTTTTCTGAATTTTCATTTGATCACGTAATCTTTCAAAAAAGTCTAATGGCTTATGCATAAGTTCTCCATGCTTTGAATGCAAATGACGTGCAAGTTTGGAAGGTTTCATAGCTTCATTTGACAAAATTTCGGAACATACTACACACAAAGGCCGTGGTGATAGTTCACTGTCAGGAGCAACTATGAAACCAAGTTTTAAATACTCCTTATTGTAATTTCTAATAAAATGACCTCTTTTTTTTCCTGCACATTCTGAAGTATCGGCATATCTCTTTTTCCTCGTTTCTTCAAGAGATGAAACACTAGTACTTGGCATACTTTCAGTATCAGCATCTCTTTTTACTGGAATATTATCCTAGTCTCTTCTTAAAAAGGCCAAAAGGTTTTGCTGTTTGACTTTTTTTGTCTCCATTTTGTGAAATTTACAATTTTGAAAAGATATGTCACACACAAAATAAAAAGATAATACAAATGCAATAAAATTTTTTGCTATATGTGAACAATAAATGAGCTGACGCAATACAGAAATGCCTACTAGGTATAGGAAATGACATGTAAGGTAAGGAGTGGTGCAATTCTCATGAGATTGATGCTTTGTCTTTTAAAGATTGCATTTTCAGATAAATTCATTTGATTATTATTTAGTAATTATAGCATTATCTAATAATTTAAATAAAATTTTGATTTATAATTAATTTTATTTAAGCAATTGCGATGAAAAAATAAATAAAAATTGTTTATATTAATTAAAAGTTTAAAATCTTATTATTTTGTTATTATAAACTTTCTTGGCAATATCTGTGGCCCGGCAGAAAACATTCCGCAGCCCGGTGCTGGTCCGGTGGTTGAAGACCACTGGTTTAAAGTATTCTAATCAATTACTATTGTATTTTGATAAATATTTTTCAGAATTTCCCAGCTGATGTTGCAAAACTTAAATCTTAATAAAAATATTTAAAGAACAAATACTTTCTGTAATCTATAAATACCAAGAAAAAATGCTAACTCAAATACACTGATACTTTAGAAATATCTCTCATACTTAAAGATGAAACAGGCTTTCTCCTCTAAAGTTTTTTATAGATTAATTCTAATAATTTTAGTACATATTTATATATTTATACTAATAAAAAATTGATACATTTGACATTTCAATACTTGTTTTTTTATTTTTCTTAAATACCAATATCCTTATTAATTTTAAGCCACTAAAACATCACATGTTCACCATTTCTTACACAAGCTGTACTCTCTCCATGTAGTAGGGCCATCCAGTGCAAGCCATAGTGCCTACTCATGTTTCTAGTTTGCAACCTTCATCAATGAGGAACCTGGGATCTGAGAACATTACATCTAGATCTTTGGATCTAATGCAACCCTTCAGAAGCCATTTTTTACATTTTTAGTTAACTATAAAGCTATGAATCCAAAATAAAAACACGCTAATATTTTCAATCCAAGCTCATTCACTTGTATAGTCATACTGATCTGAACCTAATTTAGTATCTATGCATTTTGGTATCTTTGGTTTTTTAATAACTATAGTCACTATCAACCTTTGGCTAGGACTGGTGTTAGAACACTAAAACATCACGATTAACACTACTTAATGCTTTACAAGCTGTTAAAATAGTATCAACTCTCCCCATGTAGTAGGGCCATCTAGTGCAAACCACAGTAATCAATGGATGCTATAAAGTTTATGCATCAAAATCCCTATGTAATGCCTACTCATCCAGTATCTCCAGATTAGTTTCTAGCTTGTGGCCTTCATCAGTGAGGAGCCTTGAATCTGAGAACCACTGCACTGAGATCTTTGAATCTATTTGGTAACTTTTTTTTTTAATAATTGTAATCAAAAGATTGGTGTTAAATCACTAAAACATCACATGATCACCATTTCTAATCCAAAGATGTAGGTGCAGTGCTTTCAGATCCAAAACTCCTCACTAATGAAACACAAGCTAGAAACTAGTTTGGGAATATTGGATGAGTAGGTGCTAGTTAGGAATTTTGATGCACAAACCTTTAGAATCCACTGACTACTATGGCTTGCACTGGTTGGCACTATTGACTGGACAGAATTCCTACTGTCATTAATTCTCTGGTAACCTGATATATGCTAATCATTTTATGTATCAATTTTGCATCATCCAACAAAGCTAATTTCCAATATAAATATAGCAACAAGATATTAAAAAAAATAAAACAAATGTAAGCAAGACAAAATAGAAGCTCATAAAAATAGAAATAAAAGACAGATCATTTTTATTAAAATTGTTAAAAAAGAAATAATAAAATAGAACAAGATATATCAATAAATGAAAATGAGTACTTCAGATTTAGCAAATTTGTAAGAAAATTTTCATCTTAACAAAAAATTATTTATTATGCAAATCAGTTAGATGGGTTAGGAGAGTTCACTTTTTTTAATCAAACTATATGTTTACAATTCTTTCTAGTCTATAAAAATGAAATGGAAACATTTATATATATATGTAGTTTATTACAAAACTTTGAAAATCATCACTTTTGATATTTAATGCTTTTGATAAGATTATGAATATCAGCTGCTGTATTGTACGTGTTCAAAACGTTGAACTGCTATTATTATGGCTGCTATTGTATTACTCAATAATGGCAACCATTGACTAAAAAAAAAAAAAATAGAAATAAAATCATGGGAATAAAGAGAGCAAAAGATTTAGAAATGTAATATTATAAAATTAAATATCACAGGAAAATAATTAAGTTTTATCAGCACATGCACAAGAATTGTATAAATGAAGATCATTACGTGTAAAATGTAAATAAAAGCCCTGTGACTATATTTGAGATTTCCACTAGAGATCAGCTCAAAGTTTCAATATTACAGCAATGAAAAAGGATACATGAGTCATCGAATGAAGAAATGTGATCCTTTCTGAAGAAGCGATTTTATTTGGGTAGCATAAAATAAATTACAAGGTAATATGGTGGAAAAAAAATAATGAAATCTGCATTATGAAATGAGTCATAGAATATGAAGAGCAATGTAATATATTCTGAGAATTAAGAATATTCTTAAATTTTGCTTTTTGACAAATTTACTGTGCAACAATTGCATTACTTTTTTTAATATGGAAGAAAGAAATTTTCCAAAAATAATGTTTTAATATTTCAGATATTGCATTATAAAGACTAAAGATTTTAGCAAGGTGATATTTAAGAAAAATTAACATTTACATTTTTTGGTTATAATATTTTTACCCAAAACAAATAATTAGAATATTTCTTACTATTTAATCATTTTTAAGGGGGGGGGGGTAGGAGTAATAATCTCATCATCAAAGCAATTTAGGTAATAAAGCATTTCAAGCAAGACTTAATACTTAAACTTTATGGATAATATTTGATATTACTTACTATCTACTTAATAAAATTTGGTTTAAAAATATTTTTATAAATACAGTATTATAAACCTCAATAATGTCGCATATTCAGAGATACATCATAAAATTATAATACTACTTACTTTTCTCTCAATAATTAATTTTCAAATGACAATGAGCAGCAATTTATAAACATAATATAAGTGTAAATTGAATATTCTTTTATTAAATCTATTTTTATATATTCATGAAAATAAAACACATGAAATTCAATTTTTGTTAACAAAGAGGAACCACAATTCAGTATATTCATATGTGAAAATTGTTTATTTATGTAAAGCATGTAATTTGAGTTCATCTTTATGTATTAAAGGGCTCCCTTTAACAAAACCAAAAGCATAGTGTTATCATTGCAAATGTCACTCATAAAACTTATAAAAAGTATAATCTTAAAAATTATATTTTTCTGATAAAATTAATATAAATTTATGCCACACCTCAATTAATTCCAAATACACAAATATTATAAAAGAGACAAACACACTATCAAATAACTTTTTCTACTTATTTTTCTTTTTTAAAATGTTCAATTAAATGTTAACAATATGATAATCAAACCTAACTAAGGGTAACTCTAAGTAAGATACAATCATGTAAAATTTGATTAGAGAAATCAAGTTCAAACACAATTTTAGAAAATAATTGTCAAATCTGACCTTGCCTTTAGAAGTGGAATATTCCAGATTCCTTGCCTGATTAGCTAACACCCGGTTGCTAACCAATGTCCATAAATCCTTTTGATGGGATTCATGCTCATAATCTGAGTATTTCCAGTAAGGTAGGAGATCTGCCATTCAATAGTCAGTCTTTTTGGAGGCAAGGCAGAAAGCAATTACTTCTGTCAACCTGAACGACTGAATGTGCTCTCCAATAAACCCTCTGCCATCAGCAAACTGCTACGTCCACAGTTGACTCTAGGCAAGCTGTCCTGCATAGCCGGAAAAGTCTGAATTAGAACCGACTCAAGGCAAGTTGTACTGCACAGCTGGA
Organism: Epiperipatus broadwayi; assembly: GCA_028023455.1. Lineage (NCBI taxonomy): Eukaryota > Metazoa > Onychophora > Udeonychophora > Euonychophora > Peripatidae > Epiperipatus > Epiperipatus broadwayi. The sequence goes on along the minus strand of JAQFVV010000089.1, from coordinate 4,993,662 downwards.
AGGGTTGTACTTGAACTCGCAAGGCAAACTACTTATATAGTTGGAAGTGAGTTCCATTACTCGGCACGACTACCTCAGCATTAAATTGTATGGACCATATTTATATGTTTTATTATCTAATATGTGTGTATATTTTTGTCACTAATAAATTATACATATTAATTGCTGAGTAATGTCATCATTTGTCTGTTGGTTTGGAACCGAACCTCTAAATTTAGCCAAACACAACATTAATGATAAATATCAAAATTTGATTATTCTTTTTTTTTTTTTTTTGCTTCTTACCTTTTTCATAAATTATTAAGTGATTAATTTTATCATTTAACCATATTCTAACTTTGTTATTTAATATATTTGATTTTTTTAAAAAAAAAAATCTTTACTCTTCTATTAAGTTATAATCTAAATTTATAAAATTTGCAGAATTTGTTTGTGCAGCCATAAGTGCAAATCACTTCAGCTGATTCTTAAATTATGTTTTTGCTATTAATCATGCTGTCTTCTCTACAAAATCACATCATTTTATTTTTCTCATTTCATACTCCTAAAACTATAACCTCTTGCATAATTATCAAAACTTCTTTGTCCTGTCAATAATACTATAAATCAACATTAACATATACGTTTTATATTCCTTTTCAATTTCTTCACATATGCTTACTATTTTACAATTATCATAATCACTAGTTGGGATGTATACTTGTTTTAACCAGAAAATCAGATCTTTCAGAACTGCTTTTTATCTAACCACCAATAATCTATCATTTGTGAGAATGCAACTTGTACTACTTTTTAATACAATTTCTACTCTATTATATATGCTGCTGTTACACATACATACCCCTCTCCCAATTAACTTACTAATACCTATTTTTTTTCTGTAATTTATTCACCTAAGTATTTTCATTTCTGTTAATAATTTCACCATTTTGGACTTATTTATTGTTCTAATATTTTGAATATTTATTCTTACAATATATTTATTTCACACACACACACATATATATATATGTGTGTGTGTGTGTATCAAATGAAGAACTTAACTCTAGAAAATGTTTTTGGTGAGATATTTTTCTATTTGCTTTTCTAGAGCCACAAAAAAATATAAACAAAATAATTTGTAATATGTTCATCAATTATATACAAATCATGCTCAACAGAAGCAGGCATTAACTTCAATGACTCTCAATTTTTTTTTTCTTTTCTTTTTTTTTTTCTTTACCATTTTGGATATTTTGTATTTCTTTTTATTACAATTCTTACTTGTAATTAATAGCAGATGTTTAAAAAATTAAAAAAATACTATCAAATATTTTCAAAATGTATAAAATTTCAATAGTTTTTTTTTACAGCAAAAAATATAAAATATAAAATTTGAAAAAATAAATGACTTTTCATAGATATATATTTTTAAAAAGTAATTTTTCTTTTAAATATTTAAAGGAAAAATACAAATAATAATTAATAAATATCAAAATTTCATTTCAAATTAATTAAATAAATATAAAAAAATTATTTCATTTTTCAAAATTTAATTAAATCTTATTAATATTTTTTTTAAAGATAAAACAATTTGAAATCATGTATAGCTCAGTCAGTGCTAAATATTGATTCCTACAAATTAAAGAATTACGTAAGCATATCTTATATGGAAGAATTTATTGTACCTGCAATGGAAACAAGGTTCACTATAATTTAGATAGACAAAAATACAAGTCTATAAAAATAAATAAAAAAACACCTTTGTTGAAAATTACTGTAAGACATTTAAATGAGAGAACATGTTATATTAACTTTTTCTCCCTTGTTTTCATCATTCAAGTCAAATTTGTGATTTTTTTTTATATTTCAAATAGCAATCCATGTGTTGTTTTCATTGCAGTAGTTACTATTATATGATTTATTCATATAGTATATGAATAGGTATAAACTGTTCATCAACACATATCAACCAGCATAGTGTGTTAACAATCAAAAAAACCCCATGGTCTATTACTCACTTGCTTAGTAATTCTTAACTGAAGTGTGAGTTGAGATTTCTTGAAGGCAGAGCAAATGTGTATATTAATCAGATTTTTTGTAAAAATAATGGATATTTACATATTGTGATAGATAAAACTAAATTATTCCCTTAGCCCTAAGAAGCTGCAATGTCACCAGTCAAGGCAGTGGATAGCACTGAAGGTGGAGGGTGATAAGAATCCCTAGATTTCATAACCATGTTGCCATTTGATGATAGTATTTCATTGTAGATCACTCCCAAGAAAAGGAAATTTACACAAATTAGAAGAACTGACTAATATTAAATGGAATATTTTTGTATTTTATAAAGTTAAAAGATGAAGAGGTAATTGAGTTAAAAAGTGGACATGTACTTTACTACGAATACTGGAGACACAAAAAAAAATTGATTCATTATAAATAAATAAAAGATCAATATTATGAAGATTGATTACATATCAGACAGAATGGCAAGATTAGTTATTCAACTTTATTGAAAATATCAAATGTAGATATCAAGTTTATGTTATAACAAGTTCTCATTATGATAAAGAAGTAAAATATTTTATATGAATATACAAAAGGTTTTTGATAAGATAAAACAGTATTTAAAATTATCATGAAAGAATTTAATGCTAAAATGGGTAAATGATTGAAGGATGAAAATACTGTGAACAAATTTGGTTATGGTGATAAGAATGAGTGAGAACATAACTTGTGAAGTTTGCAGAAAAGTGTATATTATGAATTCTTTCTTTGGGAAAACAAAAATATGAAATGGAAATGGATATAAAAGCATCCAAATGACAATACAGTAGAACTAAATTGTATTTTCACTAATAGAAAATATGAATTTCAATATTGAATTTATTTTAATAAATTCAACACACAAAGTGATCATCAAATTGTGAGGTGTAAGATGGATGTTAGTAGAGTGACAAAAATTGAGAAAAACAGTATTCACAGTTGATATTCGTAATCTTCAGAAACATTCAAATGAATTTAAATTAGAACTTACCAATCATTTTAATATATTAATAGATTTTGAAGATGATTCAGTATTAAAGAATTGCATCAAAGATAGCTACAAAAAAAGCAAATTATCACTAATTTTTTTTTACTGGGGCAAGACAATATATGAAGAAAAGAATATAAAAATATAAAAAAATGATCCATTGAAAAGAATTGAATATCTGGAGTTTTATAAAATATATTTGTAAATTATTAAAAAAAGCTATAGAAAAAAATAAAAGTCTCAAAAAATATAAATAGCATCTTGGAATAGGTAAAAAAAAATTCTGGCAATAAGAAAACATGTAACTAAAAAAAAAAAAGATGACATCATAAAATGTGAGGAAAAGTTCTATAAAGAATAATATAACAAGTAAAAAAAAAAATAGAAAGTATTTCCTACAGATATTTACATCTTCTGAATTGTACAGCATTTTAAATAAAGAAAAGTGAGATACAATTAAATTTATAAAGACAGAAAAAGTACCAGGCAATGATGAAATTATTGTTAACATCTTAAAAAAAAGCAGGTGAAGAAATATGAAAATTGTTGGCAAATGTCTAAATGGTAAGAATGTACCGGATAACTGGAAGAATGCATTACTAATACTGAAATTGAAGAATGATAATAAAAAAAAATATTAGCAATTATAAACCTATCATGTTTCTAACAGTTATATAATAATTAAATACATGTATAGCATTGATATTTTAAACTTGATGTAATTAGAGGGGATTTGAGCCCATGTTTCAAGCTCCCTTTAGTCATCCACTCCATCTTATACAATTAATGCACATGACCACATACATGTAAATTTTTGTCAAGATAGCTATTACAACTTATCTTCAAAAAACTTTGAATTCTAACCAAACAAAAAAGCAAACTGGATTTACAAATTGTTTTAGAACAGTAGATCATATTACATCCCAGTATTGAGAGAAGTTATAGAAAGATCCAATAAATATGAATTGTCTTTATGCTTAGAATATGAAAAGACATTTGATTCTATAAGCATTTCTACAATAATTAAAGTATTGTATTACCAAGATATAGACTCAGGATATTGTCATATTCTGGTAATATTTATTAAAATGCAACCAAATTGGTTAGATTACATAGTATTACTAAGGAGATTAACAATGAAAAATGTGTATATCAAGATGATTCTACATCTTCCAAACTTTATAGAAATTTTACAAGAAGTATCTTCAAAACATTACAGAAATTTTACAAAAAGTATTTTGTGGATTAAAACAGGAACTTAAGAAAATAAAAATAAAAGGATATTATTTAAATCAGTTTTACAGATGATGTGGTTGCTTTTGCAAATAAGGTTTCAGAACTTCAGGAAATATTGCAAGAATTATCAAATGAAAGTAAGAAAATAGGTTTAAGATAAATACTAAAGAGATTAAAGAAAGATTCAATACAATTTTTCAGAAGAAGAAAATTATAATTAATAATCATGAATTAGAAGTTAGCAGCTACGAAAACTTGATCAGATTATTAACACAAATGAAAACATAATAGACAATATTAATCACAAAATTTAATTTGAATAAAATGCTTTTGATATAAAACACTTAATATTTAAAAGAAAAGGAGATTTTTTAATAAATGTGTTTTATCCATTTTACAGTTTTGAGACTTGGACACTTTAACAGATCAGCAACAAGAATGAAGTATACAAAGCTATCCTTTAAGAATAATAAAAAACAATCAAAAATGAAATGCATAGATGTGAGAAGAAAGAGGTATTACTAACATCATTAAAAGAATTAACAGATTAAAGTGGGGCTGTATGGGAAATATTATTAGAAGAGAAGATAATGGATGGACAGTTAAAATCTTAAATACCAAGAGATTATAAAAGACCTAGAGAGGGAGAGATCTAAAATAAAGAAATTTTCTGATATTATGTGAAGAAGAGAAACTAGCTTCATCCCACAAAGGATTGATAATGTTTAAAAATAAGCATTTTTTCTATTGATAAATAAATTTTGAAGATAATAATAATAATTCAAAACAGTAGAACTTCAAGTAGATTTTTTATGCCACCTATCAAATTGCACTATCACCACAATTGTATAAACATATAGTTTGTAGAATTATATGCATATAGATTTTCTAGTTTAATAAAGTAACATTTTCTTTTTGTATACATTATTTTTAATGACTATATTTATGTAATCTGATCATGAATATTAAATTTTAAAAAAACTTAGATCTATTTTTATTATTGGGATATATAAAGTTCTTCAAAATATAATCCTTCTTCTGTTTGGATTTATAAATAATACTAAATATCGTATCCAGTAATTTGATTTGCAAATATTTTTAAGATATTGTAAAGAAACTTGATTGCAAATTTAAGGATGCAATGTCTGATGAAGCATTGAAATAGTTCAACTTTATAAATTTGAAAACAGTATACACAAACATGCAAATTGACATAAACATGCAAATTGACACACTTGCTCTATTACGATGCATATACATGCTTAATAGAAATCGAGGATTTACCTGATTTATAGCATAATATTTTCAAGACTAGTTAGCAGATGATAAGACAGTCTCTCTAAAGTATCTAATCTTTCAGTCTACATAAAAAATAGCTTGGCCTATAAACAATATGTAATGTTATTCTGAAATTCTCCTCAATAAAGCTTCAAATTATGCAACTAATGACGAAAATATATATAAATGTACATCATTTTGTGAAAAAAAAAAGTCAAACTTTAATATGTAATGAAAATTAAAGCCTCCAGACACATATATAAATAAATACATAACAGTAGAAGCATTTCTCAGACAGAGATTTGCTATTCCACACCTTCTTCAAATTGGATTATTTTTTCTCTTTCTTCATATAATTATTCTTTTTTAAAAATGTTTTATATTTTTCATTACAATTCCCATATATATATAGTTGTATACATAAAACCATAATGGTAGTGTTTTATATTTCATTCATGATTTCTACTCTTAAGAAAAAATAAAGGAAACATTACTTTTGTCAGAACTCTCCATTTAATCTACAGGCATTAAACCAAGCGTAAGATATTAATGTTCCAAGCCCAATCTTCATTTCCTCAGTTAATCTAATGGGGAAGATATTTTGTTTGATCTGTTAGAATTTGTTGATTTTATTTTCATCACAGTGTTTATATTTATACACACACTATAACTAAACACATTTTTCCCCTTCAAAGTTAAAGGTCAATTACCGTTTTCTTATTTTGATTTATATTCTTATATGAAGGATAGTTCAGGAATAAATCATTCTGAATGTTACTTTTAGTTCATAAAATTACCATTCAGATCTAGTCACTAACTTTTAAAAAAAAGAATGTAAGATAAACTATAAATATTATATAAAAATACAATTTTAATCATGCTAGCAATCATTGTTATGTTTAATTAAAACTAATTCAGTTCCAAACTAAATTTTAATACACTCTTATATATATACAAAATAAATGTAAACAGTCTATGTGAAAAAAAAAGTTACATATATATATATACTAGACTTTTATTTTATAACATTTCTTAAAAAGTAGCCATTTTTATTTTTCCTTAGGTGACAGATTTGATTGTTCCTACCACAGACTGATGATGTAGAGATAATAAATTACAGCTTACTCATAGTAGTAATACTAAGAATCTAAAAAATGGATAAATGCAAAAGCTTAAAAATGCAAGTACATATAAATATCTAATTATGACTGAGTACTGGCTGTGTGCATGAATGTTATTTAGGTGAAACTTAATAATAAGAGATCATATATATACTGTATAGTGAAATATCGTAATAGACTACAATAAAATTAAAGTTTATATTATTATAGACAAAAAAAAAAAAACAAAGAACAATGCATGACAAGCAAAAAAACAAAAAAAGTTCTGTATAGAAAATTGGAAGACGAATGACATAAATCTCAGTCTTGCAGCTAAATAAATTAAATTAACCAAACTAATTCTAATGACAAAGAGAAAAATAAATATTTTTCAAAAAATGTGATAACTTGTTGGACTATTTCCATCATCTTTCAGTAACTTGTTAGCAATAACACACAAATAGACAATGCAGGTTAGTAATTTACGTTTCATATAGTATTATTCTCACTCTTCTTCAGGTGTTACTGGCCTAACCAGTGACAATATTAGCATAGGAATTGAATTCATATCTTTAGATTCATGAATATTAAATTTTAAGATCATGCTCTAACCAACTAAAAGCTCAGGACTCAAGAGAATAAATATATGAAATTTCCTTGTTTTTGACAGAATAACTCAGTTGATTAGAGCATTACCTCAGAATTTGATACTCAAGAATCTAAAGGTGTGAATTTCAAATCCCATGCTGGTCAGGCTAGTAACACCTGAAGAAGAGTGGAAAATAATACTATTTGAAATGTTGGGTAATTACTAAACTGTGTTGTCTATTTGCATGTTATTACTAATAAATTATTTGTATTTGAAAAGTTTAAATAAAGTTTAAATATACAATCAACATTCAATGATAGACTTAGTCCATGTTATCACATCTAATATAACTATCATCACAAATCTTCAGGCGAATATTTTCAACAAATTTTAGAAAACCAAAATCCTAGCAGCAATGAAACTACTATCATAATAAGAATTAGTAATGATAGACTATCTACTACAGTCTAATCTAAGAGTTACACATTACAAGCAGAATTTACAAAAAAAAAATTATCTATAAATTAATTCTTGCCATCTTCATAAAATAAAATAAAATAAAATACACATTTAAAAAATACATTCAGGAAAAAGTATTAGTACACAATTCAGAAACTAAAATGAAGCCAAGTTGTAAAATATATACATATATATCTTTTTCACAAATCTCAAAACAAAATCATTATTATTTCTTAGTTTTATAAATTTAGAGATAAATACTGTAGAAGAACTTCTTATAATCAGAAGATTCAAGAAGGGTTTTTTTTTTTTTTTTTTTGGGGGGGGGGGATTCTAAGTTCAATGTTCATTTATCTCTTAGACTTAAATTGATTATCTGTCCATCATTTAATCAAAATTAATACACAAGCAAAGTTTTTGTAAAAAAAATAACATCAAAGTTCAAAGTAATATGTGCAAAAAAGAAAAACATCTTAATAACAGAAAATGAGAATTGTGCATAATTGGAATAATTCATAAAGTTTTAAAAGTATTAAGATATAATACTATGATTTATTCTAACATTTGGTTTACATAGTTTCAAAATATATATTAAAACAAGAAGAAACAAGTCTCATTTCAAGATGACATTAATATCAAAGATTCTTTATAAAATGTTTTATATTTTTTGATCATCTTACTCTTTATAAAAGATGATTATAGAAAGACATTTACTTCAGATTATAACTGTGAAGTGTTTTGGATGCGATTTAGTTTGTTTTTGACTAATAGGAGCTTTAACATATTGCTCTGGACTTGATCACATTTTGGCAGTAATTAGTTTCCATATATATATATATATATATATATATATATATATATATATATATATATATATATATATATATCACTTAGGATTTGATTTTCTATCTTATTAGTTCTGAGCTATGTGATTCTCAATTTGAAAATTAACATTAAACCTTTATAGATCCATAAATTATTAATAGCTAATATGCCACAAACAATATTTAAGCAAATGTAATCCAATCTTATAAAGTACAAATAATTATTAACTTAAAGGTCATTAATCAATCAATAAACAATACAAATATACTATCTACACAAACAAATAATATAATAATGGCTTGTCATTATCTAACAATTATTAATATAGATATATAAGAGATAAACAAAATAATGGGAATGTTGATGCTTTTATTATATGATATACTTTATTCAAAATGAAATTACATAACACTTGAGCAGTGTCTAGAGTTTATTATCCTATCATCCATTGCTCAAAAATAGATCTAAAAATTCAATAGCATTTAAATCAGATGATTATCCCAATATTTGTCAATCCAATATTTGATTTCATGATCTATAAGAATTGAAGCATTATCATTTTAGAAGTTGAAAGGGTTGCCAGAAAATAATATTTAAACCTGTGATTTGTCCACCTAGATAAATATTATATGTCTGCCCAAATCATAACCATAATATAATCATATTCCAAAGATGAAAGAAGGTAGTCTGATTAAGAAGGTTCTTATAAATGAAAACAATAGTGTATTCAATCAATTCACATGCTTACAGATGCATATATATTTTCTCTGTTTTTATGGTTGTCATTTCACCTCTTTTAATTCTCAATTTCAAACCAATAAATTTAAAATAGTAACTCATCCAAAAATATATTGTTTCTGAAACTCACAAGGCATTGTTAGATTTTAGTGGAAGTTTTTAAGTGACTGGTGCTTCATGATTTTGTGTTTTCTGGTTGTAATCTTTCATAATAATCATCATGATTCTTCTAAATACTTGTATTTTCCTATCAGTAGTGAGACTATAAATCTTGTAGTGTAAAGTAATTTTTGTACATTAATATTTCCACTAATCTAGTTTCAATAATTTTACTCATTCTAAATTTGAACATATCTTATATTTTCATAAAATCTTAAAAAATTAAGGTTTCATTTATTTAAAAAAAAAAAAATTAACATGCATTACTACTTTTGTACTATAAGATATGAAAAATATAGTGCTAATATGGCAACTGATTCCATTTTTACAGTCCCTGTATATAAGTGTGCAAGTATGTGTTTGCATGTGTGTGTGTATATATATATATAAACATATAATATCTAAAAAAATTGTGAAGAGAGAGATGTGTATGAAATTGCCAACATATCTGTAGCTTTAAGACAAAATTAAATTTTCATTAATATTCATTCATTTTAAAATAAAATAATTTCTAGTCAAATACAATGTTCCATTTATTCATAAAAGCAAAGTGCTTTTATATGTCATCATATTATTTAAATGAATTTTCCCAATTAATCCTAATGGCTTTATTTCATTATATGAAAATAAAAGACAATATTATTTCAATAACTTCTATCTCATCTGATATTTATTATTACAATAACTTTACTTACTTTGTGAAAATTAATTGAATTAAAGCACATTATGATGAAAAGCAATTATCAACTTATGAATATTTTAATGTTTATTTTTATTTTGTGTTAAATCTCTCTCTCTCTCTCTTTATGTTTAAAATTTCATATTATAATTTTTTATCACTTTTCAGGAATTTTGATTTGTATTATTACTAATTAATATGTTTATTCCAAAATGTAATAAGCAATATTTTTGATTTTTAGCACTTTTGACATTTCTGGATATTAATGCATGAATACTACAAGGATTTGAATCCTGGAAAATAATAAATTTTGGTATCAAAAATAAATATATATATATATATAAATAATAATTATTTTGCTAAATATGTAAACTAAATAAAGTTAGAATGTTATTCTGTGGCTCATGAAACTTAAAACATTAAAAAGGCCTCACAAAATATTTTGTTTGTAGTGTTAGGAGGCTCCATATTTGGAAATCTGGAAGAGATTGAAAAAGATACACGGGAAGGATATGATTACAAAACAAAAATGTTGAAAAGTATAAGTGAATATATGTATATAAAATGAAGAAAAAAATTGGATAGCACATATAAATGAACTTAGGTTAGTTGGAATGAATTATGGATAATAATAAAAAATTAAAAGAGATCAAAAAAAAAATGATGATAATCATGAGTTACATGAGAGCAAATTATATTAGCAAATAAAAAATATGATTTGGGCTGAAATGAGATAATAACTTTCTAAATTGGATTATGTTGTATATTTTAAAAATACTAAGGTTAAAGCTTTCAATTCTTGTTTATTGATTTGTTTATGGAATGATTTCAATGAAGGAATACTGAATTAATGTTTATTTCATATTTCATTATTAGCTTTAAGCAATATTAATCCACTGTAGAATAAAAATATTTCCAAGCTTAATCTAGTTTGTCAATTCATGCCTTTTTCTTTCCATGCCACTACAAAAATTCCTTATGTCATCAATTCATTTGATACGTCTCCTTTTAGATCTCTAACATTGTTATCTAATTTAGAACTACTCTCATTCGTCTACTGCAATCATTTTCAGCAATAAGCAATCTAGTTTCATTCCATCCACTTAATATTTTTAATCAATATTAGAAATGTGTTTATTCTTTTATCTATGCACTTTGCTTCTGAATCCTTTTACTAATCTTTAAATATATCTCTTCATAATTAAGTTTTTATGCCTTACAATACTTGTACTGCCTTCATATTAAAAGCACAAAGATTATTCATAAACACTACAAGTATATTTTTTTCAAATACATAAGTATATTTTCTTTTACTATTGAGATATTTCTATTGAAAGCAATCTACCCAAGTTTAACCCTATAAATAATTTCATTGAAAATTTGGATGTTTTCTGATCCATCGTGTCAGTCACGGGATGGCACTATTTCTAGCCTAATGTCTAAAAATATGCCATTTCCGTGGCCGCACCCAAGCCTTCTTTCTACAATAAATCCTAGAAAGACTGTTAACTCAGAGTTAAGTCTTCTTTCGAAGCTAAAATGTAGAAAGAGTGTTAACTCTGAGTTAAGCCTTCTTTCTATGAAAAAAACCTAGAAAGAGTGTTAACTCGGCTTAGTGGCTAATGCTGTGGCTTTTTCCTATGCTAAAAGCAGAGGAAAATGCCATAGTTGTTTGTTTTATGCACTATATCGTAATGCTGTGTTATATATTTTATGAAACAATATCGTATGAGGGTGTGTTAAGTTCATCGTGTCAATATTATTTAAATTTCATTGGGGCATTTTTTTTAAAATACAAATTGACATACTGTTACCTTTTAACAATTTTAACAGTATAGTGATTGTTCCTCATAAAGCTGTAAGCCTCCTAAATTCTCTATTAGTGTGGGGTAGCACAATTTTTTTGACGATCATGCTTTAAATCACATTTTAGCGAGTAATTTTCCAAGACCAAGAATATGGCTAATTCGAACACAGAAAACTTGAAAAGATGGGACTTGCCAGACATTGAAGCTGGCACTGTAACATTTCTACAGCAGAAAAACATCCTGCTGAAAGAAAAGATATGATTGTGCAGCAAATATATGTGACTTGAGGTCCATAAACTTCTTTTGACTTTCATTTGTAAGTCTCATTGTTGCCGAGGGAAATGTTCACTTCGTAAAGGGCAGCTTGTTTGGAGGGATTGGCCTTTGTCAAATGTAACAATAAAAGTAACTTGAACTTTTATTTAAACATACATCCCTTCTCCCAATAATTGTTGTCGGCAATCAAATGTAAAATAAAAGAAGTAACTACAATTTTTATTTAAACATACACAAAAAAAACCCTTCTCCCAATAATTGTTGTCATCAGCAATCAACTATCAAATAAAAATAACGTAAATTATTCTTTAATCATACAGAAAAACACCCCTCCCACTAATTGTTGTCGGCAATCAAATGTAAACCAATAAAAGTAAGATCGTAAATTATTTAAACATAACCCAAATTACTATTTGAACATAAACCAAAAAAGACCCACTCTTGTCAATAAAAAATAAAGAAACAACTATTATTATCCCATTGTCAAACCAAATATTATTTGGGAAACCAAAATAATTTATAAACGAAAAAAAGAAAGTAAAATTGTTTGTCAATCAAATGTAAAATAAAAGTAACTTAAATTTTTTTTTTAAACATACACAAAAAACCCCTTCTCCCAATAATTGTTGTCGTTGGCAATCAAGTGTAAAACAATAAAAGTAATGTAACTTATTATTTAATCGTACAGAAAAACACCCCTCCCACTAATTGTTGTCAGCAATCAAATGTAAACCAATAAAAGTAAAGTAAATTATTTTTTAAACATAACCCAAATTACTATTTGAACATACACAAAAAAAGACCCTCTTGTCAATAAAAATTAAAGAAACAACCAAATATTATTTGGGAAACCAAAATAATTTATAAATGAAAGAAAGTAAATAAAATCGGTTGTCAATCAAATATAAAATAAAAGTAACTTCAAATTTTTTATTTAAACATACACAAAAAAAACCCATTTCTCCCAATAATTGTTGTCAGCAACCAAATGTAAAATAAAAGGTAACATAAATTATTATTTAATCATACACAAAAACACCCGTCCCACTAATTATTGTTGGCAATCAAATGTAAACCAATAAAAGTAACGTAAATTATTATTTAAAAATACATAAAAAAAAAAACCCCATTCTCTCTTGAATTTTGTCAATCAAATTTTAAAAACAGTAATACTATTTAAAAAACACAAATTACTAGTTGAACATACACCACAAAAGACCCTCTTGTCAATAAAAATTAAAAAACAACAATTATTGTCCCAAATAATTTATAAACAAAAGAATGTAAAATTTGTAAACAAAAAAAAAGTCAATATTAATAGAGAATCGCTAGCCCGAGAACTTTATATTAATGTGTTTTTTGTTAGCAACAACACCATCTCGTGGCTGACACGATGGATCAGAACACAACCAAAAATTTTTCTTAATTGTATGGCAAAGATATTTACAAATATAAACTTAATAATTCATTACTATTGATCTTTATTTTTTCTTTATTTTTTTCTGAAAAGTTATAAGTAGAATTACGCTATTGGTGTTATTATTTACATTTAGTCTTTTTACTTCCCATTTTAAAACATAAAACACCATAGAATAGCTGAAAACAGCATCACATCCATAACAATGTTCACTCTTCTAAGATCATTGTATAGTTTATTCTGTACTGATGCATTTTGATAAATGTTCACAAAAATTTGACAATTCTGTGATAATGTTATAATATTCCAGTGCTTTAATTATAGCAAATTATAGTATAGTTTGATTTATAAATATCAAACTTTCTCCATGTAAATATATCGATTATTTACTCCACTAGAAAGTATCCCTAGCCTGAATATACATTTTAAATCTCAGTCAAGGAACAAAGTTATGCACATCTGAATCTCCATGCCAATTCAATAATTTTCATTACAGCATTCTCACACAATAATCACTGATCAATGACAAATTAGTACAATGTAAGAATATCCATTTATATATACACCTGGATCTTGTTTTATGCGATACTTTCCTCAGAAAATGCGCACAAAAGAAATCACACAAAAATAGACTTAACTTACCATGAAAACATACTGTAATTTTCAAAAATCGCATAAAATCAAAGCAACAATGTAAAATTACTTTAAAATTTACATAAAAAAAAATAACTTAAATAAAATATAACTAATAAAAAATTTCAAATTTGAAAAAAAATTGATATAAAAGACAAACTTTTTTTACTTTTTTTATTAACTACAGTATTTAATTTTATTCAAAACAATATATTTTTATGTGTAATTTACAGTATTTCACATTTTTCATACGTGTACAGTATTCATCATCGCTATTTGCCGATATGCAGGTTCGTTTGTGAACTGGTAAGAGATCAGATTCGTCACAAAAGAAAATACAACTAGTGCCAACTTCATTTTTTAAATTGCTCTTATAGTGGACTCACCCAAACTAACATGTTTTCCAATCGCTGTTGATCCTTCCCATTTCGCTAAGTGATCTAAAAGTGAAATTTTTGTTTCCAAAGAAATTCATTTTCTTGGGTGTTTTTTTCCTCTCCATTAAGATAAACTAAAAGTTTAAAATAAAAATAAGAACTTGGACTTATGATAATAAAAAGACACCTACTCACCATTATTGGGCAAAATTTAATTAAAACTAACAATTAAAAATTAAATTCTTATTTTTGTCTTTAATTTTTTAATTTTCAATTCCATTTAAAAATCAAATTTCATTGTTTCACATCACATTAATTTCAGATCACATTACTTAATTTTTAAATTGTTAATTACAATTAATAATCAGATTTTAATTTTTAATTATCACATTTAATTGTGCCCAGCACTGTTGTTCACCTTTTAAAAATAAACTTATAGACACTAAATAATTAATTGATTATGTACTCTTTTTTTAAAAAGCAAAAATAGAATGTGATTTAAAATGCAAAAACCACAACATACATAGTATAGGCATCTATAACATTTGAACAGATTTACATTATAATCTTGTAAAATTTAATGTGTGTATATAAAATGGGGAAATCCTAACAGTACTATTATAAAGTGCTGAAAATATTGAAAGTATTAAATGGAAGTTGAATTCCGATAATGCACTATTACTTTAAATATGATGTGTGTGTGCAAAATTTATAATATTTAAAGTAATAGTGTATTATCAGAGCTCGACTTCTGATGTAATAATTTTTATCATATAAAAAAAAAACGCATACAAAGATATTAAGAAGAAACATGAATCGCATAATTTCAAAATTACATTAAAAAAATCTGCATAAAATGAGACCCGGGTGTAATTTATTTTGTGTTCCAATTTTGTACATGCTACAAATATCAAGTCAATGAAATACAATGAATAAAATATATAATTCTAAGAAGGTAATCAAACCTCCACACATATACATATTCAATTAATGATGTTAAATATGAGTAAACTCCCAAAGTCATAAGATAAAGATTGAAAAGAAACAACCAACTATTTTATCTTCATACTGAAATGCATTCATTCCAAGATATTAAGATTTGCCTATATATTAAAAGATGTTATACTGTTTCATTTTTTCTAAAAATAATATATGGAATCAATAAATTTTTAAAAAATAATTAAAATACAATTTCATAAGTAACTTTTTTTCCATTTGAACAATTACAATTTATATAAATACAGGTATACATTTAATTTTGAGAGTTGTTGTATATATGCATGCATGCATAAATATATATATTGTAAGTTGTGTTACATGGCACGCAATAACATAGTGTGTGTGCACAAATATATATAAAGTTGAAAGGAAAAGTAGAAATAAACACAGACAAAAATTTTGTAGATATTTTCTTCATTTGCCTAAAATAAAATCACAGTAATGGGTTAAATAATTTTGGATTTAAAATAAAATTTTATTATAAATTAAACAATCAAGAAGATCTAAATAAATATTTTTATTGAATTCTCATTTTGAAATTAAAAACAATCATGTTTCCTGATAATTGTAAAGATCCTTATCTATTCTAGAAATCTTTTCTTTTTTAAAGTGAAATCTTTGTAGATTATACTTAGATAAGATTAACAAGATAAAAACAGATTAGAGCTAGCTGCAGCAGTTAGCCAGAATAGTTTTTCTAGAAGTTTGTGGGTTTCAAAAGTTAGTTGGCAAAAATAGTTTTTCTAGCTGCAGTAGTGGTTTTCCAGAGTTAGAGAATGACCATGAAATAATTGAAGCCAGGACAGTGGATACAGTGGTGGCTACTGGTTCATGAAAATGGAGTTTGAATTCACTTAGAGGGAAGTGGATCAACTTCCAAGGTCATAGCCACAAATATGTTCTAGAAGAGTTTGCTTGCCTAAAATCTATCCAATCCTGGACAGAAGGGAGATCACTGCAGATCAACAATTACCTGAATTATATCTTTCCTGATGGTGATAAACCGGGCTCACCAAGAGAATTCATCAGTTGATAAAAAATTACTTATATGTATGCTGCTTTATCTATATGCAAGGAACCACAAATAAATTATCATGTTGTATTTATATAAAGTGTGCCTAGTAATTTCTTAAAATGACAATTTAAAATACAAGTAAAGTTTTTACTTAAGTTAAACATCTAAAATAAAGAATTTAATCCATAGATGATTTTATATTTGTTTTTTCACAAGAATAGATGAAATTTATATACTTTCAATGTGGAATTAACTGTGAACAGATATTTTAATAATCGAGAATATTATTTTAAATTGTTTATTAAAAAAGAGATATTTAACATCTATTTTTCAAATTTAAAGACTTTTATAATTAATCAATCAAAAGTTACTTGTCAAAAATGGATTTTTTTTTTTAAAGAAAACAGAAAACTGTAACCAATAAAGAGAAAACCTTACTAATAAAATAATGAATACATTTTATATAATTTCAACAAAAAATGTGATAACTTAAATTTTTAATCATTTATTGTAGTTTATATGATGATTAAATATATTCATCAATTGTATTGCACATTTATATAAAAATACTAATGCATGCAAAAAAGACATATATAGGTAAATTTTAATCATATATTTTTATATGATGATTCAAATATGTTCAGAAATTTTATCACATGTCTGTGTGAATATATATGTTGTATATTGGAACACATATGTAAATCACAAGGTAATAACTTGAATTTTGTATATTAATCAAAATCAGAATGCTTATGTGTGTATAGCCATATGCTAGAGACCCTAATTTCTTTTTTTGTTGTTGTTGTTGCTGTTGAGAATAAACTTGTATTTCATTGCTAAAATTATTTCAGTGAACTTGATTATAAAATTTTTAGAATATTATTGTTGCATCATCTCTTGATCACAGAAACAGTTATAGAGCTTATGTTCCCAAACTAGATTCGTGCATAACAGTCTGATATATCAAAGAAGATATCAGTGATGATGATGACATCCTGGTTGGCATGAAGAGTATATTCTTTAAAGTCCATGCACTACATTTTACTTGGTTTAATCTCTATTAGAAATTGAGTTTATAGTTGGCCAGTATATTAATGGTAGTAAATGGACAGAGCATTGATGATGATCAGCATGTTTTTAATATGCCATAATTATTATATCTGATGGATGAGCACTTATTTGGGCAACCAAGCTATATTTAAATAATTGCCACAAACTGGAAAAGACTAAATAGTTGGGTTGGTCTACAGTAGACCCATTTCAAATCCTATCACAAGATTGACTGTTCATTTATTTTATTGATGATCATTCATGATGATGAATGAGTAGTACTTATACTTAATTTTACTTATTGATAATGCTGGTGAATGTATAATTAAGCTTACAATTAAGATAGTTAATTGGGCTGATCTCAGAGTGATCATATAAAGATCTATCATGCTCACCCCTTTGATATTAAATTTTATAATTTTTTTTACATGAGAATAAACAAACAATTCCTCAGATCCCTGATGTGGTTTAAACCACAATTTTCCATCCTGTTATAATATATATATATTGTGGAAGTTAACTATTCTTCACACATGTACTATAAAAATTCACACACACTCTCCCACCAATAAATCGCTATATTATTAATTAAAACATATATATAAACAAAAAAATCTGGAATAAATTCTACAATATTTAACATACCAATATATATATAATAATAAATATAATTAACAGACATTTTATTTATATTATATATATATTGTACCAGTTTCGAATATGTGTCCTCGAAACACCGGCCTCTTAGGCAGAGAAGAACATACTCGGAGAGTATGTATGCCCAAACGATAGCTATAAAATATATAATTAGCATTACATTTCCAGGACATAACTTCTTCTCAACTGTTGAGTTCAACACCAAAGTTCAAAGCACTTTTTTTTGTTTGTGTATAAACACGGGCGCCAGTTAATTATCCAAGAATAAATAAATAACGCGCTTTGAGCAATGGCCACTAACTCAATGCCTAAATATACACGACTAGCTCAGATGTTTGTAATCACTAATATATTATACATAATTAGTGATGAAAGAATTGATAAAAGATTTGTAAAAGAATTGATAAAAAGAATTGACCGACAAATAAAGTTTAATTTTAAAGACAATTTATTAACTAACATTAATTTACTAAATTTAAACATCTTTATAATTTTTTAACTAATATAACACATGCACATTTTAAATTAACACATTATAATATATATCTTATGAATAGCATAAATAATATTTGACATCGATAAATTATCCCACATTCACAAACACGCACATCAATAGTTCATTTTATGCATGCTTATAGAATTTAAATTACTTGTCTCTGTAGGATTTACGAATTACAGCGGTGGCTACTATATATAAATGAGAATAATAAAATGTTTTACCTAGGATTTTTGGAACGTGGATATTGCTTGTTGTTGGCTGCTTCTAATGGAGTATATCTAACCAGTTGGATTTGATGTTTCTTGAGGAGATTTGATGTTAATCCATTGGTTTTATTCTTGGAGACAGTTGAACATTTGCGGAGGATTTCTGAGCTGTTATGCAGACATTATTTCACAGGCAGGCTTTGATGATCTTGTTGGACTAAAGGGCTGAAGTAAAGCGTATATTCCCAAAAGCTGCTTAACACCGCATTTCTGTTTCTGGATAGATAATATAAACTGCACTGTTATCTGAACTGAAACAAGACTGTCACTGGAAACTAGGCTGAACTGACGTCCGATAAAAATCTGGCTATTTATATACACGAAGTGTTTTTGTTTTAATATCCTCCGGCAATATGTGTTGTCAAAATTCCTAATCCTTTGACAACGTGTTTTTGAAGATTGTTTAATTAGTAGTAGCTTTCATAAACGTGTTGTTTTTATATCTTTAATTAGTAGCTCACCACTGGTACGGTTTTTTTAAAATCGTTATTTAACTTAATAGCCATCGCTGTGTTTTCCAAATATAATTTCTTTCTAACTTTCATTTATATTTTTTTTAATATTATTCTAACACGCATACATTTATTTACACTCGCACGCACATATATAATTAATTTTAAGATTACTGTTCTTTAATTCCGAATGAAAAGAGATTTGTATTTTGAAGCTTTTAATTATTTATATTTTATGAATACTAATAAGAAAAACTCTACTTCCTTTTATAAAACTTTTAGTTTGACTTTTCTAATGAAACACCCCTCTCCCCTTCTGATTAATTAATTGTACTCTTTTATTTCAAAAACTTTCACGAAAGATTTTTATTTTAAAACTCTGATTTTTTAATTTTACTTTTGACAGCAAACTGATTTTGTTTACTAAAGAAACCTTTTAAATTTTTATAAGTTATTTATTATTTTTAATTTTTTTTTAAAAATAAAATTAATATGTGCCAATTTCAATATTGGTACAATATAAACAATAGTTATAGCCAGATTATGGCATGCATGCCATTCTGAGTAGCTTTCATTAGGCCCTATATAAATATTATTTTAATCTTTTATTCAAACTTAATCTTATTTTTTATACTATTTTATATAGATCAATAAATTTTAAATAAAATAAAGGATAGATTGTATTATCATTTAAAATAGTATTCTAGGAGATATAAGTATATAAGCCTATACATTGTATATTTTTTCTTTAATTCTTGTTCCAGAGACTGTCTCACTTAAATACAGTAAATACATGAGTAGTCAATATACCCATCATGAGAGAAAAACAAAGTAATTTCATCAGCATTGGATTTGTTTGCTGTGAAAATTATGTCTGAACAAGGAGATTTATTATATTTACATGTAGTTTGTTTTGTGTATGTTATTAATACTGGATTTTTAAAATCCCCAGTTTATCTAGCTAATGTCATATCTGTTTCTTTGTTATAATCCCTCAAATTAAAAAAAGAACCTTCTTTACTGGCTACACTTTACAAGAGGGGGAAGGAGCAGGAAGCAAATAACTTCCAGTATTAAACTATAAAGTCACTTGTGTAGGGAACAATGAGTAGACAAATGTTCATAATAAACTTATATTGTGCACATCAATAACACTATAGCAGGAAATCCACATACATCAGATTACCTTTAGGAGTCTGGACAAGAGTTTAAGTGTTTTTGTTTATTCATTTGACAGATAATGTAGCTAATGTTTCATTGATGGGTAATTTTCCATAAAACTGTAAAATTATGAATATGATAACTTATAGCTGTTCAGTAGTGCCATTTGAATCTCTAGGCTAATGGCTAACAGTTTCCAAACCTTAAATAACATGTTATCAATGTTGTTAAATATTTTCAAATAACTGTTTTGCAAATGATCTCTTCAAACAATCAGGTGCTCAAAACTTACTATGCCAGTTGAATTCTATTGGAAATTTAGTGACTAGACCAGGGGTCCCCAACCTTTTTGCTCTTAAGAGCACATTCTATAATAGGGCCAGTTGGCGGCCACCATTTATTTTTTCAACCAGGTGGCTAGCACCGTTTATTTTTCCAATGTAAATTTATAGTTGGATATTTGTTAATAATACAAATAATATACAAAAAAATATTTATTTCAAAAATAAAATTTTAACATATAATTAACATTTATATTTTTACGCTGTAAAAGTATAGTATGCCCTACAATTTGATTACAATATAATACAATAATTTATAAGAAATTTTAAAAATTAAATTTATTTGTATCAGATAAATAATTTTTTATAGTGTTCGGACAGCGGCGGGCACACATAAAATGGTCTGTGGGCGCCATGGTGTCTGCGGGCATAGGGTTGGGGACCCCTGGACTAGACTGAATGCTGACATTAATGCCTGGTCTACACAACTAAAAATCTATGAAAACTGTAAAAAAAATGGATAGAAATATGCAAGTAAAAGTTGCCAATATTTCAATTAAGACTCAATTTTAAAAAAAATAGCCTGTTTATACAGTACAATTTTTTTTTTTGTTTATATTTGATTTAGTTCATTTAAACAAGGTCTCTAGAGATTTCTATCCATAATGTTTATTCATGGAAGGTTTTCTAAAAATTGCTTTTGTATTTTAAATTACCAAGTATTCAGATTTGATTATGGGATGCTTACTTTAACATATACCTATTTTTTATTTCACTATCTCTTGGTATATTATGTCTAAATAAATACAGATTTAACTGGAATAATAAACAGTAAAAAATTGATGTCTTAATAAAAAATATAAATTATATCAAAACCTAGTTAATGGTTAGAAAACATTCAAACAACATGGTTGACAAAGCTTGTAAATATATAATGCTTCATAGTACTATTATAAAAGCAGGATTCAATTTTATCGTTACAATATTAAAAAAATAATATTAACATGCAAAATCTAAAATTATACACAATAATAATTAAAAGTAAAGTCCATATATAATCCTTCTCAGTACTAATATAATGGTTGACCAAGCTTGTAAGTATATAATACTTGACAGTACTAATATACAAGCAGAATTCAATATTACAATTGAAATATTTAAAAAATATCATGGAAAATCTAAGCTGCCTTACAAGCAGTTTTCGCGGGTTCGCTTACCGGCTGATGCTTTGACACAAGAAAAAAAAAATTAAAATTATAGTTCAACTAAATTAAAAAATAAAAAAATTTTAATAAATAAAACTAGATTAATACTACTAAAAAACACGCATAAATCAGTATAAATATCTTTTGCTGATTTATTTTATACAAATATTCTTACTTAAAAGATTTCTTTTTTAAAAAAAATACTAATAATAAGCCCCATAAAGTAGATATTTTTCCCCATGGGAGGAAAGACTTTTTAAACAGTTACCTTCATCTATTAGATTATATTTTATGTACAATAAAAGTATTGGGAATGATTATTTCTTATAGCAATAATAAAAGCTTTCAAAAGATTGCCTGAATTATTTTTACAAATAAAAGCAGGTCTAAACCGATTCGGAAAATAAAGAAGAAAAATTCTTCAAAAAGATAGTCTTAGATTTTATAAATAGACAGATGAAACTTGACTATTTATTATATATGTACAAGTGAGGAGACTTAACTAATCATCCTGCAAGTATTAAACAACTTCAAATAAAATCAATTATCTATTCTGAAAGGAAAGTATATCTAATATACTCCTGATAGATAAAAATAATACAGTTTTGTATAATCACACAATAAAACATATACATTAATTTTGGTGGCCATAATCATATTGAAACTACTGATCTGAGGATCCAAAGTAATAAAGTTTTTGAAGATGTGGAACATGTTCAAATGCCAGAAAAATTCTCTGCAGAAAAATTTTTCTTTCCAGTTAACAACACTATAAAATTGCTTCATTAAATATGGAAAGTATATCCAAAAACTTGTGATACTTTGAAAAACATATTAAAAATACACAGTTGATATTATTATAAAAACAGGCAAAACTCTCCATATAGTAATACCACTCAGTGCAAGCCAGAATAATGAATGAATGCCAGAAGGCTTGTGCATAAAATCCCTATCTAATGCCTACTCATCCAATATCCTCAGACTAGTTTCTGGCTTGTGGCCTTCATCAGTTGAGTAGCACTCCTGTATGGAGAGTTTTGCCTGTTTTAATTAAGTTATGAGCAAGCATAAGAAATGGTGATCATGTTGATAATATTATACAAGTCCGATTCCCACTTTTACAATATTCACTTATTTAAAATCTCTTGGTAAATAACTGAACTATATTTTGAACAAGTTTTATCTATTTTGTTTCAACCCATCCATCAGCTCTTTACAACCATTCACACACAACTAAATAGATATATAGATATCTAGTTATAAGATAGTTTTAGTTGTGTTTAAATTAGGTTTTTCTTTATACTGTTGTATGCATAAATTGGGCAGCAATAAGTTTCTGTTTGACTATGCATGCAGGTAGGCTAAAATCTATTTCTATAGCAGTTAAGCAAAATGATCACGAGCAGTCTGAAATTATTGATTAAATATAATTGGTTTTATTTCTGAGTCTGGAAGAATATGTTTGTTTAGAATTTTTTATGTTATAATTTTTTGTATCTAAAAAGAGGATATTAATTTGAGTCATATTTGGTAGAAAAACCAAGTGTTTAATTAACTGTAATTCTGAACCACTGTATTTAATAAATCTTGCATTTCTATGAGGCATTCTTATTTCATATCTGATAGGAAAATATGAGTAGTCACTGCAAGATGAAAAGTAAATGTTATTGCATCAGTAAAATTTTTGAGTATTCTTAATTGGTGTGAAGTGTCTGAAGAAGGAATATGTTTAACAGTAGTTATATAATGCTGGATTGTTTTTTGATTAGTTGCATCATGCTCCCAAACAGGAGCTAGATTTCTCTGGAAATTTTACTAAAGATAATTTTAAACATAACCATCTATGAAAAGTTATGTTCTGGAAGGCATTCCCATATAATTTCATCTTTTGTTACAGCAAATTATGTTTAATCTATAAGCATATAGATTTTTTTGTTATTTTTGTTTGATTAATACAATATTGTTGGCATAGACAAACTTTTTTACTTTTCATTTTTGAAAGGACACTCATGATTATACATTAATAAAATAGATAAACATATTGAACCATATGAGGCAAAGTGTAAAAACTAATGCAGCATATTGCACTTTTGGTGATTAAAAAAAACAACACAATTCTAGTAGAATAATATTGCAATTAAAAACCAATTTTTATTAGTATTCAGAAAAAAATTTATAACAAAAATTTAAATTTTTTGTTCTGGTGTTTTGCCATTTGCTTAATCTATAGTTGAAGCTACAATAAATTTTAACTTTTATTTAACAATTGTTAATCTTTTATAAACCTTGCAGTTTTGTGTTCATTACAAAAATTATTTTCTTCATTAAACTGATAAAAAAAACCCAATCATAATTGACTGATTCAAATTAGAAAAATGTTCTGCATTCATTTGCAAAAAAAAAAATAAGATTAATAAAATCTCATTCAAACAACTAATATTGAATTTAAATTTTTCTATAATACATTATTAACTGAAACACAGGTTTATTATATATACACCTGTGGCTATATATGTAATATATAGGGTATATAGGGTATATATCTGAGCACTTTTAGTATATATGTGTGGGAGATGATAATCTGGACCAACTGATGATTGCTGGTTTAGCATGAAATACTTATATTGGTGATTATTTATCTTTTCAGCACATATGTGCTTAAGTGTATCAGTGTTATTAGATAGAGTGGAGAGCGGTGGGTTGTGTGAAAGTCTGTGCTCATATACCCTATATATTATAATACATTATTGTAACATCACAAAAAAAATAGTATGAAACACAATAAGATGTGTGGAAAAAATTGGCTTGTCACTGTAAAATGTTGAATTATCTTGCTGCAAATCATTTTGAACTATTTTCAGCTATCCATTGGAACACTTCTAAATATGCCCTTCTGTATGGGAGTGGAACGATACCCTTGAGCATAGGTATCCAGTGATTTCCATGGCTTTAAAAGAGAGGATTTGGCATCGCTACACTATAACACCTATCGCTTATAGAACATTTATATTAATAATCGCTTAAAAATGATGATCCACTCCCAAGGCCCACATTGACAAGTTATTTAGTGACAAGCCCTCCAATAACCAGATATTGGTTTGTCAACATAGGTAAATCAAATATAAACCAATTAATGATAATAAAAAGAGATCAAAATTCTATTTTATGTCTACTGCCAAGTTGAGATATTGGTCTGCACTAAATTATATTACACCCACATTAATAACTAATCATGAAGATAGGACACATCTCGATGATCATAGCAATTTATTTAAATACAATATAATAAAAGAGGGAGATAGTAATATAAAATGAGAACGCATCCACAAATAAATAAGTTATAAATAAGAGTAGATAATTCCCGAGCTAGCAGCTTTATCAATCTAAAATGAATTTATTGTAATTACATTATTTTAATGATTTCATGAATTTTGGCGAAGACTATGAATGCTAACGTTTATTAAAGCTAATGGTCTAGATCAGAAATTATTTGAGCTTGAAATTAATTACATAAATAAATAGATAATAATAAATAGATAGCCAAATTAAAAGGGACAGATCGGATATTAATTAAACATTTAATAGACTTACAGATTTTAATTATTATAATTTCAATAGAGTTTACATAATAAGAAAAGTATATATAATATATAGATTTGAGATACGAACTATAGCTTTAAAGTTAAAAAAGTCAGAGTTCTTAGAGATTTTGGGTATTAAGCAGCAGTTTTTCCTCCACAGTTCATTTCATGTTATTAGCATCATTTTGATCAGGCAGCAGCATATGGATTTAGCAATCAGTTTATTTTCAAGCAAACAGGGTATCCAGCGCATTTCCCATCCTCCAGAGGAGAACAGCACACCTATTCCTCAAACAAATAAAACATGAACAGCATAATTTAATAATAATATTTCAGCAAGCCAATAAAATAAAACCAAGGAAAAAGAGAGAACAAATATAAAGTTCTGACATATACTCTTTTTCTTTCTCTCTATCTTGCGGATCCATCTGACATTACATAGTTATTTCCTTTTAGGTCCGGCAAGTAATATCCACAGATAATTTAATGCATTAGAAGCACATGTTCAGTTTGTACTTTCAATCCGAGAATTTTGCTTAATACTTACTTTCATATTTTACTTCTGACCTGATTATAATGCACATGTTTCTTAAAAACTAATTAAAAAGCTTTTAGGGATTTCTCAGTATTCTACTGTCTTTCCCCACCCACTATGACTTTGCAATTTTACTTAAGCTGGGGCATTTCTATTTTTATAAATTTATACATTTAAAAGTTAAGAACAGATTTTAGAATTTACAAATTAAAATGTTAAATAAACACAAAAACTTATAAATAAAGTATATTCCATTTCATCTCCTCAAGAAAATGCCTTGCTGTATATTATGGTGAAACTAAAGCTACTATTAATACTAGACTTGCTCAACATGTGTACACTTACAATAAAGCTCAAAAGAACAATACAACTTCTGTATTTTTGAAGCATGCCATGAAATCTGGACACAATTTTACTCCTGCCAATCCTGTAATTTTATGCACTGAATCAAATGATCATAAGAGGAAAATAAAAGAAGCATTCTACATTAATGGAAATATTAATGCTATAAATAGAAAAGATACTTGCTTTGATATATCGAAGAAATGGTCCACGTAACACGTGCTAATTTAAATATTTTTGTATATATTTTATTATATATTTTTAAGAAAGCTATGATTATGAGGCATGGATCCTTGAAAACGTTCAGCTTATTATTATATTTATTTATAACTTCTCTTTTAAACTTTATTTGTAAGTTTTTGTGTTTATTTATATATAACGGGAAGTAAACTATTTTATTAAATTAAAATGTTATAAATAAAATTGACCTAAATAATTATTAACGTGAAGAAATATTAAATATTATAAATTTAAATAAATTATTTAAAGTGCGTTATTTAATCTAATATTTATCTAATATTGGAGTGTGTACACGGCATATTTAACAAGCGTTTATATATATAGTACCATTATACGCACACAGTCCAATATTGAGGGTTACAAATTTAGGTGGGGTCGAGAGGTGAGTAGAAGATGATAGAACAAAAATATATTGAGTTCAAACTAAGATTCGAACTCGAATCTAACTGTTTCAATATGAACATAGGATTTTCAGTCTATATTCTCCACTCCATTTCAAACAACAAATACACATCACAACACACTTATGAAAAAGATAAATGAGCCCCAATATATATATATATATATTTCATGCAGAACCCACACTAATCAGTCGGGCCAGATCATAATCACCCACACATATCTTTCCACCCTTCCAACAAGTCAATCACCCATTCCATTGAAAAACCAATGATGGACTACTCAAAGCCCTTGGTGGATTTGATAAAGTAATGATACCCATGTAAACATTATGTATGTATATTGATAGAAGAGTGATGGGCTGGACTTATATTATGATGAAACCTATTTCCAAGCAATATGTAATTAATCCATTCATTTTAGTATACAGAATGTTTACCATACTAAATAGACGGATTTGAACTTAGGAATTTTAGTCTATATTCATTCTCCACTCCAAATAAAATAACCATTATACATGACCACACACATGAAAAGGATGATTCCCAATATCAAATCCATCAAGGGCTTTGTGTGTTCCACCATTGATTTTTCAGTAAAATAGATAGTTGAATTGTTGGAAGGGTGAAAAGACTGAAGCCTGTCAATTAAAGTTTAAAAAATTGCTATCTTAATACAAACTGGGCACAGATTGTATATATATATATTGTAACGATACATAAATATGTCGTTACGTTAATTTAAAATAAAAACTTAAAAGTTCGCAAATAAGAGTAAAAAACTAAACGCTAAAATTAAAATGTTTGTTATACGTATATACATTCGCACAGATGCTAAACTTTAAAAATATTTTTTTTCATAAACAAAAAAAAAAAGTATTTGAACGTATTTTTTTTTAAATAAAAAATACAAGATTGAAATATAAAAATATTTTAATAAAAAAATAACGTAAGTTAAAATAAAAACAGGTATTATTTAATTCCTGTAATCTGTAAATGGAAATGATTGTTTATTAATTATCTAAAAGCTGTGTAATTAAAAAGTCAGATGAAAAGTTAGATAAGAGAAGAAAGAGATTTTAGCTTGACCAATGGAAGCACTAAGCCTTGGCTCGGACCCTAACGAAAGTTATAGACTAGTGACGTTTTGTTCATTGAATCCATGTGGATAATATAAAAAGGGAAATACAGTTTTTTCGGACAGTTCCAGCGTTGTGTGTTTGAGAGATGTGGTATGACGCACATACCACACTCTCTATAAAAAAAAAAAAAAAAAATTAAAAGACTGTGATACCTTGAACCAGCTATTGCCATCTCCAGAACATTACCTTCCAACGGAGGCGTCGCGGGAATTGAAAGCAAAGGCCTGGACTCTTATACCATAAGCTATATGAAATGAACAATTGTTAAAATCAATCAAGTTTTACAAATTGATAAACAAGCCAACTGAAATGTTAAAACGGACTCTTATCTGACTTTTGTAAGTTTTTAAAT
Organism: Epiperipatus broadwayi; assembly: GCA_028023455.1. NCBI lineage: Eukaryota > Metazoa > Onychophora > Udeonychophora > Euonychophora > Peripatidae > Epiperipatus > Epiperipatus broadwayi. The sequence continues at coordinate 4,964,897 of JAQFVV010000089.1, read as the reverse complement.
CAAATTAATGTTTAATTTTATATGTTTTCCGATTGATAAACATCATTCCCATTTTTTTTTTCTTATTGTAAAGATTATTTAAATGTATGAAATTTAAGTTGTTTATAGACGCTTGCATGGATTCGTTTGTGGTTAATTATATTTTGGTTTTCATATTTGATCAAAATATATAGACATTCGATAAATAATGATACCTTACGGTGAGTATCTAAAATGTATTTATTCGGATGTCTTTTAAGTTATTGGTGACAACGCAAGTATCTTATGGTGAATACTATTGGGTTACTTATAAGTTTCCCTCTGCGATTGTCGGTATCAATAATTTTGTATTTTTCTGAAATTATACCTCTCTTTAAAAAGGTAAATGCAAATTCCTTAAATTAATCATTTACAAGAAATCAATTATGGTGAAAAAATTAATATATTCAACTATGCCACAGTTTATTCCAACAATTTAATAAAAGTTTATCACTAAACTATAATCCTCCTAATATACTAAACTTTCATGAATAAAAAAAGGGAGAACTCTTAGTCTCACATATAAAGAAATACACACTTATGGTGTGTGTGTGTATATATATATATATATAGTAGTCTACGTTTCAAATGCATTGTATGATGAAGCTATAAATTATTTATTGAAAGTAAAATAAACTTTAATAATAATAATGTTATGTATATGCATACAAATGGTTCTCATGAAAACAAACAATAAATCTAATATAAAACATTCATTGTGTACTATGTATATAGTGTATATAAATAATGCATATAAATTAAAGCAACAAAAAATAATACCTAGTATCTTATTATTTATCTTGATAAATAACAATTAAAATCAATAGTGTACACTTTAATTATAAAAAAAATGATCAAATCAATTATCATTTAATATTTTGATGAGCCATTATTTATCCTTGCATGGATTGAATCAATATGTCAAATGACCTCTAATGACAACACATAAATTCTGAAACCATTTGAAAGTTGATTTTCTTATAAAGTATCCTCTTGTCCACATTAAGCCAAGACAGATCAATGGAAGATGACACAATTATTTCAAATGTTTTTACAAAATCCTTAAGTTGATTTCCAGTATAGGAATAGCTATTGATTTGCCTAATGATTTCTCTTCAAAGACATGCCTGTTAACAATTTCTCTTTCTCTCTGCAGATGTTAATTGTCCAGAAGGATTAAGCTGAAGGAATAAAATTTCTCCAAAGAGCAAATTTTTCTCTACTTTGTCATTTTTTTAATAGAATCGATCCAGATAAAGTTTTGCAATTGCAACAGGTGAAAAAAACATGAAAGAACTGACAATAGCAAAATTTGTTATTTTTCTTCTAATAGTGATCATAAATATTCCTCCCTCATTACCATGGCATATAGCCTACACTTTCATGTCATACTGCTTTTAGCTCCATTGTTGCAAAATTATAGATCTCAAAAAAATTTTTTACAATGGTAATATATATATATGTTCTGTGTTAACATAATCATTTAGAATATTTAAAATAAACAAATAATTTTGTAACGTAAATACATCTTAATAGGTTCAAATACTAATATTTTCAAACAAATATTTTTAAATATAAATTAAAATTTTTACGATTCATATACTTTGTTTACCCATTCGATATATAACTACCACTATTACCAAATTTCAAAATTATGAATAAACATATATAACACAAAATAAGGTGAAAAAAAATAATAGCAAAAAAAATCTGTATCAAAATTTAACAAAAGATTGTAAACAAAGGGAACACATTTGGCAACATTTTCTTGTGACGTTTTATAAATTGTCAAATCTATAAGTAATATATATATATGAATGCCTCAAAATAATAAAACATGTTATCCTTTACTAATAAACAATACAAATCTTATACAATAGAAAGAAGGAATCTCTTTTTCTCAAGATAAAATATATAGGCCTTTTTAAAAAAAAAAAAATATTATACCATAATTGACGTTAAGGATGGGTCCTTCAAATCTCTATAAATTTCTTCCCATAAATAAAAAAAAAAAAAAAAGACATACATATTCTACTAACTTTGGAGGCCACAACACAACTTACCAATAAAACAATAACAGGAATCTCCCAAGTTAAACATACATTTTTTACAATTAATCAATTATGAGTGACTTTGTCAATTTAACTAAATTATTTACAACAACGATGACAACAAAAAAAGTTTTTTTTTTTTAAAAAAAACTTAGTGTTATTCCAACTAGCATACACAGAGCAAACATTTGCAATCCTCTTGTAAAGAAAAAAAATCAACTATCACAGGACCATGTTTAACCATTATTAAAGTTAGATTAATATCATTCAAGTCCCTTAATAATGTCAAAATAGAATTCATAAGAATATGAAAATGGATGGGGACAGGTTTGAGTCAAAGCAAGGCTGGTACTTCATGATACATTGGACTGAGGCTCAGAGATCTGTAAATCCCTTTTAGCCTGTTTGATGTATCAATTATATAGGCAATCAGTTCAATCTTTTAGTGTCCCTAGATATTGAAACACATTTTATATTGATGTTCCTCTAGGTGACTAATGTAGGAAGTGTGAACCAATACTAAATCTGACTTTAAATTAATTTGGGACTATATGACACCTCTGTTTTTCACATCCTTACCATATTTTCCTTAGGCTTTTCCAAATCATCATTGAGATTTAACTCCTCTGGAATAAATAGTAGGTAAAGGGATTTTAATTAATATCGGCTTCCTCCTGACCAAAGTAGATATGTATTGGAGTGAAACTAATGGATTAATTCTGGGTCATATTGATATACAGCAAAACTCACTTCAATTGATTCACCTAACATGATAATTTCCTCAAGGTAAACCCTAAATAATCAGCTCAACTCCATAACTCTCACAAGGGTTGGATTGAGGTTTACGGATGGAAATGTCTAACATTTTGATCCTTCAACCAATCCTTCCATTCTGAAGGCAGAAATGAAGTAGTGAGATTAGTAAGGATGGATGAATTCAAATTTTGTGATTAATGGGAATTGTATTTTGCAAAGCTTTTATAACATCACAAGCAGCTGCTTTTGGCAACAGGTATGCAGACATAAGTTATGGGTCACCAACAGAAATTTGTATCTACAATATGATGGTAAATGTCCATAAAAATCAATTGCTAAAATCTCATTGGGTTTCTTTGTCAGAATAGATTGCCACTTTCCTGCATAGGATATTGTCAAAAATTTACTCTTCAAACATACTTTGAATGATTGGAGTTTATCTGGTTTGGATATAGGCATCCTAGGACAGTAGAACAGTCTGCATATCATGTGCTCCACTTTCCAAGGACTATAATGTCCATAGTGTAAATAGGAAATTAACCTTTTTCCTCAGACAATGGGGAATAATAATTTTCCATGATTCATTGTTACTTTCATCAACTTTATACATCAGTAAGCCATCTGTCAATCTACAGCATAATAAATTTCCATCAATTGGTAGTTTAGCAACCACTACAACACTTGACTCATCAGTTAAGCAAAAAATTACATCCCTCAATTTGAGATCCTGTGATTAACTCATTGATTATTTTTTTCAAATCCTTTTCAATGGAATCATCTGCTACTAATGTGATTACAGTCAACAATAGATTTTCAGCATCAACATGTTGATTTTGATGCTTGATTGAACTTCTGCTAAGAATGTCAAGGTCAATATTATTTCATTGGCAATATTGAATAATCTAATTAAACAGCTACAAAAAGACTCAACCTCACAAAGCAATTATTGTTTAAATATTTACGATTAAAAATCTATAGACTTTTATAATCATATCACTATAATCTGCAACCCTAACAAAAATTTGCTTCAATTTAGAAAAGGTCCACACAACTTTCAGTGCATCCTTCTCTGTAACTGAGTAATGCAGCTTTATACCCTTCAATCAATGACTCAAAAAAATATAGAATCTGAAGCTTCTTATCTTCATCTAACTGGAATAATACAATGAATCTGTAGCTGCTCCCATCAGTTTACACATAGAATGGCTGTTCAAAGTCAAGATAACATAAAATTACTTTATCCAGAAATTTAGATTTTACAAGATTCAACTCATCTTGATGGACTGGCAATTACTTCCACTTGACCTTTTTAAGCAACTGAGACACCTAAATAGTGTCTAAAGCAAAATTCTCACAAAAAGAGTTGTAAAAATTTACAATCCGAGAATGAATGATGAGCATGTGAATTCCTGAAATCATCGATTTTCTTGAAGTATCCTCTTGTCCTGGTTAAGTCAAGATGGACCATAAAATGTCACAATTATCTCAGATGTGGTAGGTAATCCTTAATTTGATTTCCAGGATAGAAATAGCTATTCATTTTGCTAGTGATTTCTCTTCAAAGGCATGCCTGTTGATGATTTATCTTTCTTCCTACAGAAGGTAATTGTTGGGAAGGATTAAGCAGGTAATCAAATCCCTCAGAGGGCAACTTTCCCTCTATACTGTCATTCTTTAAGAGAATTGACTCAGATAGTTTTGCAATTATGTCAGATTAAAAAAATGTGAAAATTGGTGACAGCAAAATTTGTTATTTTTCTTCTAATGATGATTGTCAATAATCCTCCCTCGTTACTATGGCATCTAGCCTACACTTTCATGTGATATTGACTTTAACTCTATTGTTAGCATAACTATCAATCTTAAAAAAAATCCTTACAAGAATAATATATATACATATATTCTGTATAAGCATAACTGTTTAAAATATTTAAAATAAACAAATAATTTTATAATGTAAATACATCTTAATATTTTAAAATATTAATATCTTAAATATTAATCTTTTCAAACAGATATTTTTAAATATAAATTAAGATTTTTACAATGATTCATAGTTTGTTTATCCATTTGATATATTATCACCACCATTACCAAATTTCAGAATCATAAGTATAAATTAAGATTTTTACAATGATTCATAGTTTGTTTATCCATTTGATATATTATCACCACCATTACCAAATTTCAGAATCATAAGTAAACATATAAACCACAAAAGTGAAAAAATTAATAAAAAAAATTGCATCAAGATCAAATGAAGATTGTAAATAAAGAGAAAAAATTTTGCAACATTTTGTTGCTACAAGCTCAAAAGAAAAAGATTGTGATGTTTTATAAATAGATAAATCTATAAGTAAAATATATATAAAAATGCTTCAAAATAATAAAACATCTGTTATCATGTTTTAAAACAGGCAAAAACTCACTATACGTATTGCCACACACACAGCAAGCTAGAGTAATCAGTGGATGTCAGAAGGCTTGTGCATAAAATCCCTATCCAGTGCCTACTCATCCAATATACCCAGACTAGTTGCTAGCTTGTGGCCTTCATCAGTGAGGAGCCATGGATCTGGGAGCACTGCACCTAGATCTTAGGATCTAATGCAACTCTCCAGAAACCACCTTTTATCTCCACTTAACTACAAAACCATGTCTTAACCTGAAAATTTCGTAATGTTTTCAATTCAAGCCCATTAGCTTACATAGTCATATGGATCTGTACTCAGTTCAGCACCCATACATTTTGGTGTCTTTGGTTCTTTAATAACCATAGCCACCACTATCCTATTGGGTGGGATTGGTTTTAAGCCAATAAACATCACATGACCCCGCTTCTTATGTTTGTGTATAACTGTTTTAAAGCAGGCAAAACTCACTATACGTATTGCCACACACCGCAAGCTAGAGTAATCAATGGATGCCAGAAAGCTTGTGCATAAAATCCCTATCCAGTGCATACTCATCCCATATCCCCAGACTAGTTTCTGGCTTGTGGCCTTCATCAGTGAGGAGCCTTGGATCTGAAAGCACTGCTTTCAGATCCAAGGCTCCTCAGTGATGAAGGCCACAAGCCAGAAACTAGTCTGGGGATATTGGATGAATAGGCACTGGATAGGGATTTTATGCACAAGGTGGTGGTCATGTGATGTTTGTTGGTTGTTATCATCTGCTAATAAACAATACAAATCTTATGCAATAGAAAGAGTGAATCTTTTTTTCTCTAGACATATATAAATAAATATATATGTATCTTTTTAAAAAAAAATTATAATTGACGCTGAGAATGGATTCTTCCAACCTCTATAATAGCACATTCAAGTTTACACAGTCAATATTATTTCCAATATGTATAGAATATCTAGGAAAGTGGCTATCATTAAGAGGAGCTACACTAATCTTAAATTTTATAATCCCTTTGTTAATATATGCATATTATTATAAAGTTCATTTATAAAAAAAATAATAAATATTTTTATATAAATATAGAAAATCATAAAGAAATATATTTTTACTATTAAGCTGGCTAAAATATATAGAATCCATTTATGAGACCTCATAGAAGATAAAAATTATTAATAAAAAATGTTAATACAAAGAGAAAAACACTGAGTCAAGATCATCTGCCAATTTATTACAAAGTTGCAGCTAAGCTCAAAATGTCATGTGAATAGTACTAATTTCTCAAAACTAACAATAAGTATATTACTTAAAATTTAGATAGAGAATGAGATCTGATACAGCATTAAAAAAAAAATTACAAATGCAGTTCTAATTAGGAGTAAAACCTACAAAATATTACAGAATCTGAAATAGACTAAAAAACATGTGAAAGAATAGGTTATTCATCTAATTGAATAAAGATATGTATCAGCAACATATCTACAAGTTCACATATCATAAAAGACTTACCATTGCATAATAATATTTAAAAAAGGAATTTGTAAAGAAACTGCAGTTAAAAGTGAAGATTTTATATAAAAAGTTTATTGTAGGGCACTCTTGGTTAAACTTTATTTTAAGTGAACTGCTATTAGTTAGTTTATTCTGATTTACATTAAACCAAAGAAGTTCATATATACATGTGATAGAACAGGCAATTTCCTTTTTTCAAAAAAAAAAACCAATTAAAATTTGTAGCCATGTTTCCAAGACAACAACCAATTAAAATTAGCTAATCTGTCTGATGTAGGAGTACATTGTCTACGCTAATTTTTAACCCAAATTCTAATTCATTTTGCTTAGTACTCAAGCTATTAAATGAGTTTATAATGAAAAAATGAACATATATTATCATGAGAATTTAAGTGTCCTTCAGGACAAATGAATATGAGTTGCCATTATGCTTAGGATTTGTAAATTATGAAAAGGCATTTGATTCTATAAACATTTCTTCAGTGATTAAAGCATTGGAACATCAAGGTGTAGATCCAGGATATTGTCATATTTTAAAGAATATTTATAAAAATGCAACAGCAACAATTAGATTACATAATGATAGTAGGAAAATCAACATTGAAAAGGGTGTAAGACAGGGTGACTCCATATCTCCAAAACTTTTTACAGCAGTGCTGCAAGAAGTATTTTGTGGATTAAAATGGGAAGCTAAAGGAGTGAATGTAAATGGAGATTATTTAAGTCATTTAAATTTTGCAGATGATGTAGTTGTTTTTGCAAATAATGCTTTAGAGCTACAGGAAATGTTGCAGGAGTTATCAGATGAAAGCAGAAAAGTAGGACTAAAGATAAATGTTAAAAAGACTAAAGTAATAATTAATAGATTTTCTCAAAATATGAAAATAAAGATTGATTATGATGAGTTAGAAGAAGTTAACAGTTACAAATACCTTGGTTAGATTATTAATATAGATGGAAACATAATGGATGAAATTAATCATAGAATTAAACTTGGTTGGAGTGCTTTTGGTAGAAATAACTTGATACTAAAAGAAAATATGCCTATGTGTTTGAAAAGGAAGGTTTTTAATAAATGTGTTTTACCAGTTCTTACTTATGGATCTGAGACTTGGACACTTAATAGAAGAGCAATACAGAGACTTCAGACCACTCAAAGAAGTATGGAGAGATGCATGTTGGAAATAACAAGAAGAGATCGAAAACGCAATGTATGGGTAAGAGAACAAACAGGTGTTAGTGACCTCATTGAAAAAATTAAAAAACTGAAGTGGAGTTGGACTGGACACATTGCTAGAAGAGATGATAATAGATGGACAATTGAAATTTTAAACTGGATTCCAAGAGATTTTAAAAGACCCAGAAAGAGACCACATGTCAGATGGATAGATGAAATAAGAAAGTGTGCAGGGGTGGTGTGGAGAAGAGAAGCTAAAGATAGTAAAAGATGGATTGAACTTGGAGAGACCTTCATCCTGCAGTGGATTGATAATGGTTGATGATGATGATGATGATGAAATGTAGTACAATACATATTACTAGGTTCAAAATCAAAAGATTTTTCAACAAGCTAAGAATTTTTCTTTAAATTAGTTGGCCCATAGTAAATCCAACTAGCTATTCAATTTAGTAAATGAATAACAAGATGTTCTTAGGTAAAAAGCAAAACAAGAATGAAATAGATTCAACACTCACTATCATATAATAGGCCAAATGAGTACTATTCTCTTTCTTCTTCCTTCACATTGAACAGTTGAAAAAGCATTTCATCTAAAGTGAGCTTCTTGAGGAAGTGTATATATGTGAATTAAAAATAAAGATTACTATAATTAGTTGATTTTACAAATAAAGTGAATTTGAATACAGACCTTCAAGCTCACTACACATCTATTCACTCTATCTCATATAACTAATACACATTATCACACATATGTGGAAAAAAACAGATTTTCAAGCTCCCTTCAGCTATCCACTTTATCTGATATCACTGATACATGATTACACACTCATGAAAACTCATTTACCTTTTTTCACATGTTTGAGATCATGTGTATTGGTTATATGAGATAGAGTGGATAGCTGGAGAGAGCTTGAAAGTCTGTGTTCAAATCCCCTATATTATGCTTGTATTTCAAAAATAATGTGAATGTTTTTGCAATTACTTCTTCAAAACCTGAGAAAATGTTACAAAAGCTATTAGATGAAAGCAAAAGAGTAGCACTGAAGACATATGATAAGTAGCTTTTCAAAAAAGATAAAAAAAACAAGAGTGATACTAATGAATTAAAATTAGCTAATAATTATACATGTCTTAATCAGATTATTATGAAAATATAATCAAAAAATTAACTATGGATGAATGTTTTGGTAAAAATAATACTAAATATATATATTTTTTTTGACCTTGAAAAAAAAAAGATTTTTAATAAATCTGAAATGGCATGCATTTAATAGAAAAACAATACAAAAATTGCAGACTACATAATGAAGTTGGGATATTTATATATAGGATTTTAAAAAACGGTTGAAAGAACAAATCGGTATCACTAATATCATAAAAAAAGGCTGAAATTAATCTGGACATGTCATTAGAAAAAATAATATTAGATGGACATTCAAAACTAGATCGGAAAAGATTGAAAGAGAACTAGCAAGTTAATATTAATGTTTTAACTAAATAAGTTACTGAAATGCTGATTAGATGAGAAGCTATAGATTGCAAAAACTGAATTAAACCTGAAAGATCTTCATCCTGCAATGGATTGACAATAATTGAAAATTATGTAAACATCAATATATATATAAAACTTTGACAATTAACTAATCAATACTTAATAATATCTATATAAAGATTAATCAAAAATAAAAGTTTTCATAGCTAAAAGCACTTGGTTTTGATAGTTAAATTTCCAATATTTTTGATGTGGAGTTCCATTCTTAAGAATACATTATCTCATTTGCTAGCCATCCAATTATCATTCACCAATAAATAGCTAGCTGGTTATTCTAGTTGCAAATAAAAGTTTTCGAAATGAATAGGTTGGTCAAATGAGCTTTAATATAGCCTTCATTGCAACAGAAGAAAGAAACTTGCACTACTCTACTACTATGCCATTTTATTGTGCAAAAGTAATTAGTGGATTATTATATAGAAATAATACATTGTCTGATTAGTGTTTGGTTATTAGACTTCCACAATAGAGAACATAAGATTATTTAGGCTTTTCATAGTGGTTCATGAGTAACGCGATATAATTAATTTTAAAATAATATACATTCTTATTATAAGAAAAAAATAGTTAAATATATATTTTTGTCTATTTTTACCTATTAAATATAAGCTATATATATATACTGAAATAAAATTTTAAAAAATGCTGGGATTAAATTTCTTCAACAAAGCATAAAAATTGCAATAATTGTTTGTGCATCGTTGAACATTGAGATTCACAACATATTAAGTTTATTTTTTCTTTTCTTTTATTGCTGTTTATGCAATAGTTTTGATTTAATAATAATTAAAAAGATCAATTATAACTGCTAAAAGCAATATGTTTTCCTGTGTATTATAAATATTAGTTCTGATAATTTCTGTTCCAATGAATACTCATATAATCTATATAAATACAGATTATTTTTTCTCTCTGTTAAGTTCAAAAGACCAACTGTTGCTGCAAAAATCCTACATAAAAAAATAATTTAAAAGTACTTGATTTATTTATAACATAAATATTGACAAAACACCTGCCATATTTTAAATATATATATATAACTATCAGACATTTTTAATGAGCTGTATGATTTTATATTTATATATACAATCTCAAATTCTACATATTTTTTTTTTAATTCAATAAAAAATGGTAAATAACACACATTGAAAAATTTAGAAATATTAATGATATAAAAGATGACAATGATATTGCAGATTGATTGGGATTTAAAAAATCATATGAATAATAAATTCTTTATATAATTTTATTCCCAATAAAAAGGTTGAAAATAATGTTCCAATTAGATCTTTTAATGATAGCTAATATGCCATGTACACATTTGCTGTACATTTAAATACGTGTACATGTTTTATTAATATATACTGTAAAACTAAACAACAGTTAACATTAAATAAATTAAAAATATACTAAAACCAAAAAGAATATTTGGTTTTCTGCTCCCATGATAAATAATTTCCATTGTTTTCAAGTGTTATTCAATCCCCCCCCCCCAATGAATGGCCTCTTGGGGTTTTTTTTATTTTAAATTTTATCTAACCAACCAATTTTTTTGGGAGTCGTGTCTCCCAGAAAGAATCTTCTTTCTCTCCCAACTTAATTAGGCTCAGAAAACAAGTTACTGTTTTTAAATAATTGTAATATTGCAATATTTTTAAATACCACCAAATAAATATTGTTTAAATAATGATAGCAATGATGGAATATCTCATTTTAGGAAATTTCTTTCACAATAACAATAATAAATTATTTAAACACAGAATCCAAATAATAATTGATTTATCATTAATATAAATTAACTTAATAAAAAAAAAACCTTAAAAAATTAGCTAAGCAATAAAAAAAACTGAATATTTATTTGAACATAAATATAATTCAACACACAAAAACTGTTAGTTCACATTTTATGAACAGTGAAATCACAATCAATTGTTCTTACATATTTCGTTTTTTCCCATGATTCATCTGTGTTTCATTAGTCCAAGAATAAATTCCATGTAAATGACATTTCCCCTAGAGCTATTATTAGCCAACTATTACTTTGGTATACTGATCATTAAGCAACCATGGCTCTGATTCAACATTTTTTGTGCTTGAATTTTTCTATTCTAAATATTATACTCTTGGTACCCTGTTTTTTTCTTTGAATTGAGAAAAAAATTAAAATCATTGCTGATGAAAATAATGTTTCATCAAGGATGATTGCAAACAAGCATTTTTAAGTGTTTTAATTCACTGTAAACACTTTTATTCATACTCATATGCCATTCTTGTTCTGGTTTTATTGCACAAAAAGAAAAGATAAACATGAAATTGGGCAAAATATAACTGAGTTTCACAAAACAGTAATGAAATTAATTATACTATATCATATTGCATTTGCAAAAAGTAAAACATGATGACAGCAACAGTAAAAGTGATTTAGCTCTAGAAAGGTCATGTATTGAAGTCTGCATTAAAAATACATAGCAAACATTCAATTAGTACATTATACATTAATCACAATTTTATAAACAATACAGTATAATTCCTATAACAGCTAAATTTACATATGCAAGACTTAGAAATTTGCACACTTTTGTCTGCATAACGAAGTAGTTTCTGCTTTATAACGTAAAGCTGAGTGCACTTCACACTGAAAGTGCACCCATCTTTAGATTATACAAAAAAAAAGAAACCACTTTATTATGCAGATGAATAAAAGTATGTAAATTTGAATTACAAATATAAATGATGGGAAAAATCAATACTATATACAATAATTTGCAAATAATAGATATAGAATTTTTAAAATAATAAAATTTGAATTGTATTTTCCAAATATTTTAGTCTATAATCATTAAATTATTCATTAAAATTTTTAAAGGATTTCTGGTATTATCACTTCCCAATGATTTTAATAAATTATGGATAAAGATTCATATTATTAAAAACAACCATCAGGGATAATTAATAAAACAATTGCTTACATTATAACTTATTCTTTTTGCAGATTCCACGGGAATAATATATTTCATAATTGTTGTTTTTTTTTGCAATGACTTTGCTACATATTCTTTTTTATAATCAATATATGAGTAAAAATTTTGAAACTACGATATTTTTGTCAAGCAATATTCATACATTTTCCTTGAAAAGCATTTCTATTATTGAACTAGTTTTTTAACAAAAAATGATTTATACATTACTGATATACAGGGATGCATACAATTGGAGCTAACGTTTTAGATATAATTTTTTATTAAGTTAAAATAAAACTTTTTTTTTTTAAGTTTTACCAATAAATAACTAAACCATTTCAAATATACTTGCTTATTTATCTTCAAATAATTTATTTATTATAAAAGTTAAAAATTAATAATTCTTTTCACTAATGTTTCATAATTTCCAAATTGTTGTGTGTGGCTTGGTATAATGATAAAATCACAGACATCATTCAAAAATAATAGAAAGAAAAGGGTACATTTTATATCTTTCCATTATCCCATAGACAACTCAAACTAAATTATAAAGTACAAAGATTGTATATTCACACTATAATGGAATGGTTTGTAAAATTTATGCAGTCTGAAAATATTCAACTTTAATTATTCTCATATGAAATTCCAATTTTTGGACAAATTGAAAAGCTTGACAACAGATTTTTATTGAATATGGCAAGTTTTTGAAACTGCAAAATTAGATTATCTGTTACCCAAAATTTTGACAGAAATTAGAATTATAACATTATAATCTTTGCAAAAAGCCAATGTAATAACTCTAATAGATATATGGAAATTTGTGTGCAAACCTAAGTAAGACAAATGACATATAGAAAAGAAATTAGAAACTAAATATTTTTAATAATAATAGTTATTAAATTTATTAAAGGTTAGATAATAAAATAAATACTACGTACAAGTTTCTTTTACTTACATCCAATACTCAGAATTCTTTGCTACTACAAGCGCTGTTACAATTATTTTTATACACCAGTTGGCACCTAAGCATGACCAGACCTTTACTACTAATTATGCTAAGGTTTAAATACAAAACCAATAAGTGGATTGGATATCAACATTCCCACAAAAATTAACTTATCAATACAATTAACTTCTCAAATTAGCTCGTATATCTTTTTGGACAGATTAAATTTTAAAATAAGCAATACCAAAAAATTTAGCTTAGGCTAAGTTGAGCTAACATATAATTCAAACACTTATATTGTCAAGTAATTTTTTTCTATTATAGCCTTGAAAGGCAATTTAAAACACTATTGCTAAATTGTAATTGACTGAATTTATCAAAATTAAACTAGCACAATACCAATGAGCATGAAATATAGGCAATAATGTAAGCCTAACACTATACACTAACTAAATTTGAATTAACAGGCTGATAAAATATTAATAATTGAAGTATGCAATCAACTTGATTAAAATTCTATGATATGGTTCTAAGTTTTTACATTACTTTTTAAATGGAAGGGGGCCATTTACCAGAAGCCATACATAACTCATACTAAATTACTGTCCATATAATAATAATAATATTTAAATACCAAAGATGTTACAACTCCATCAGTGAGGTGATCCAGATGGGTATACAGCAAACATAAGGTGCATGTATTATCTAAATACCAAGTGCTAAATATTAAAGGTATAAAAAAATATATAACATGTTATATTGCTGGTTTATTTGTGGCTAGCCAATTGACTCAGCAACACAATACAGACATTGCTATTAACCACTAAGCATTGTACACAATGCTACCTGAAGAACTAACTCTTCAAAACTTACTAGTCATTGCCATGTCAATTCTAATACAAACACTACTTTACCTACTATGGTGGAAGAGAGAGCTCCTCAATTCTGCACAGGCACAATAAAGATTGTAATATATAAGCTTAATTGCTAAGGCAAACACCTCATAAAAACAATCGATGGCAAGATTACAACTTACACTAAAAGATGACTAATTTAATATACCCATAAAAATTATCAAACCAATTAGCAATCTCTGAAACCAGCAATAGCAGTTTGTCGATCGACTATTAAATTTTTTAAGACTAAGAGCACAAAAAATTCTGGCAATAGATAAATAGAAATACACATATCAAATATAGCATATAAACTAAATGAATAAGTGGACATAATGATATTGTCATATTTTAAAGAATATTTATAAAAATGCAGCAGCAACAATTAGATTATATAATGATACTGGAAAAGTCAACATTGAGAAAGGTGTAAGACAAGGTAACTCCATATCTCTAAAACTTTTTACAGCAGTGCTGCAAGAAGTATTTTGTGGATTAAAATGTGAAACTAAAGGAGTGAAAGTAAATGGAGATTATTTAAGTCATTTAGATTACGCAGATGATGTAGTTGTTTTTGCAAATAATGCTTCAGAGCTGCGGGAAATGTTGCAGGAGTTATCAGATGAAAGTAGGACTAAAGATAAATGTTAAAAAGACTAAAGTCATGTTTAATCAATTTGCTCAAAATATGAAAATAAAAATTGATTATGATGAATTAGAAGAAGTTAACTGTTACAAATACCTTGGTCAGATTATTAATACAGATGGAAACATAATGGAGGAAATTAATCATAGAATTAAACTTGGTTGGAGTGATTTTGGTAGAAATAACTTGATACTAAAAGGAAATATGCCTATGTGTTTGAAAAGAAAGGTTTTTAACAAATGTGTTTTACCAGTTCTTACTTATGGATCTGAAACTTGGACACTTAATAGAAGAGCAATACAGAGACTTCAGACCACTCAAAGAAGTATGGAGAGATGTATGTTGGAAGTAACAAGAAGAGATAGAAAACGCAATGCATGGGTAAGAGAACAAACAGGTGTTACTGACCTCATTGAAAAAATTAAAAGATTGAAGTGGAGTTGGGCTGAACATATTGCTAGAAGAGATGATAATAGATGGACAATTGAAATTTTAAACTGGATTCCAAGAGATTGTAAAAGACCCAGAAAGAGATCCGCATAAATAAGAAAATGTGCAGGGGTGATGTGGAGAAGAGAAGCTAAAGATCAGAGTAGATTAAACTTGGAGAGACCATCCTGCAGTGGATTGATAATGGTTGATGATAATGATGAATGCAAAACAAAGTATGGCAATATGGAATAATTAAATTCGCAATTAAATTGATATATAACTGTAAACTATTATGCGATAATAGCAATAAAATTACCTTGACATGTGATATTATAATAATAATATATTAATAATCATAATTAAAAAAGTCAAATATTTTTTTTAAAAAAACACCTTAGTTCATTAATGGAAACTTTCCATTACGGTCCTTCTTTGGCAGCTTGTCCATGTAGGGAAACGTACGGCATGTCAACAAAAAAATAAGCATTTTTAAAAGATAGCAAATGAAATTCCGGTCAGCACAATAATAACAATAATAAATATCAAAGTTCTTAACTCTAGTTATATACTACAAAATTAATGAGTTTTCAGAGAAGTTGGCCAATATGATAATTAATTTTGAAACATATTTATTTAACGACGTCGAAGTGTAGTGCTATTTATTTCATATAATCTTTCTTTTCCCGGATCCGTGGTTTTTTAACAGAATGAGCAAAATAAAATATTTGTAGTTTCCAAATATTTTTCCATGTAATTGAAGTTAATAATTTTCTTTTAAAGCACTTTTTTTTAAGTAACACTTATTTAGACGGCAAGCAATTCTATTCATATCAAACGTCTTTGAATTATTACAGTAACTATCTTAATTACACTGACATATATTTTTTTAACAGTTCACTTCACTCATTTCCTTATAAAATATTGTATCTTTAATATTTGGAGAAAACGAAGCATATAAAAATTATAGATGATTCTTTATAATATAATAAGAAAGTTAATTCCAGGTTTTATGCAGATATTAATTTAAAGTGCATTAATTCGAGAAATAAAGCAAATATATTCTAACAATATTTCTCTTGAGCTGAACGATAATTTATCTTCATACAACTACATAATTATTTTTTTCTTTCTTAAAATGGTAAGCATAGTATTCAGATTAACTTAGCAGGAAACATAACTTTCTCTTTAAATAGTTGCATTTAGCAGAAAAGTCAGCAAAATGACACATTCACAATTTTCTTGAAATTAATATTAGAAGCTCTTTTCTAACTTTGACTTTTTCTTCTTTTTAAAATAATAATAATATGTAAGACAAAAATGGATTAATATATAGTTCCGCATTAAATTATAGATAAATCTTTCTAAATATATTACCTGGCTTGTTATACAATTTAAAGTTAAATAAAGACAAAGAAATTTATATTCAAGAATTAATTTAATGTTTCGAAGCCATTTTGATAATAGAATAGAAAAATTCAATATTGAAGTAAGCATAGAATGCAGTTTTACCTTATTTCCTTTTGCAGATTAGCACCTTATTAATGTTTTTAAAACTTAAATGAATTTTAACTTTTACTAAAAAAAATATAAAATAATTTTAAAAATTACACTCTTCTGGAGATGAGTACAAAGATAAGCAGCAGTCGACAAAGTTGTAATTGTCATCCCTAAATGATGATGATCAGCTGTTTATAGAAAAACCCTCAGTCAATCAAACTTAGTCACTCCTTCTTAGAGATACCTGAGGATTAAATGGTTTAGTTAACTTTTACAGTTAATTGAGAACCATTGGGTCACTCAGATCTACTTAATTAAAGAAAAAAAAATCACATGCTGCAACTGTCTGAGTGAAAGAGATATTCTCTAACTTATTAATTAACAAACTTAAACATTAAACAACAACAAAAAAAAGATTTACATAATTATTTTTATTCTTAAATAAAGATAATCTCTCCTTCCACTCTTTTAAGAACTAAACAAAACCTAATAAAATAATAAAATTAACCGTTTATCTTGCATTTTATTAACAATATTTTATCTTAATATTTTAATCTTTAGAATTAACTGACTTGGTAATTAAAACGAAGTAATTATTAAATACACCCAAGCACAAACATACAAGCACAATGGTAATTAAAACGAAGTAATTATTAACCAAGCACAAACATACAAGCACATACATCTAGACAGGGAATTAACTATTTCCTTAGATTTAAACCAATTTAATATTAATTTGAGACTAATTTAAACTTATTATTTAACTATAGGAATTAAATTTATTTAAACCAAATGTCTTAATAACTTTACTAATTCAAAATACCTATCTTTAATAGTCAATTCACTTTAAAATACTAACTAAATTCTATTATAAGACATCCTATTATAATTTAATCTAATTTAACAAGCTTTTATTCTAACTTAAAATATTTATTTAAGTACGTGACTTTATGGACTGCAACTTAGTTTGAAGGTATTAAATAACTCAATATTATTTATCCCTATAGCTGTTAAAACAATTCAACCCTATTTTAACTTTATTCAAATGCATGTCTCATAATTACCAATGCTATTTTAATATAATATTTTACACAAGTACACATCATTAATTAATTATACAAATAAAAGTATAATATAGTCACATACTTTATATCCAGGTTGACAAAATAACCTGCATGTAATGAAATGCTAGACTTTAACCTTAATTTATTTCTAACTTACTAAACATTAACGAATATGGACTACTACTTTAAGTCAGATTGTATAAGAACCAATGTACAAAGTAGAGGGTTACAATATATATTGTTACAAGAAGGTTGCCTTGACAGCAGTTTGTGATTGTTGACTTATTTATATTGGGATTCTCTAAGTGTTGACTGATTTCTAATGGTTATATACACCTGGGTCTCATTTTACACGATAGATAGGTTCCTCAGAAAACACGTGCAAACGAAATCGCACAAAAATAGATGTAACTTACATTGAAAGGGGGGATGCAGTCTGTGATTTTTCAAAATTCGCATAAAAGCAAAGCACCAACGTAAAATTACTTTAAAATTCGCGCAAAAAAAAAAAAATAAGGAAATAAAATTTGACTAATAAAAAATTTCAAATTTGAAAAAAATTGATACAAGACAAACTTTTTTTAACTATAATATTTAATTTTATTCAAAATAATATATTTTTATGCATAATTTACATTTTTTTATACACGTTTTAATTATGATTTTCTGGTGACAACTAATCTTTGAGATGATGATTTTATTAATTGTTTACGAAGCTCTTCACGATATCCAGACATACAACCATTTAGCTCTCATTGGAATTTAAGAGCACGTTAATGATTAGTGTCATTAATAAGAAAATAATAATTGATTACATTCTTTTTTAAAAAGCAAAAACAGAATGTGATTTAAAATGCAAAATTAACACGCACAATGTTTGAACAAATTTACATTATAATCTTGTAAAATTTAATATGTATATACATAAAATGTGGAAATCGTGATTTTAAATTCATTATTGCATAAAATCTTACTATTATAAAGCACTGAAAATATTGAAATTACTAAGATGAAAGTCGAATTCCAATAATGTGCTATTACTTTCAATATAACGTAAGTGTGCAAAATTTATTATTTAAAGTAATAGCGTATTATCGGAAATCGACTTCCGGTGAAACACGAATCGCGTACTTCAAAATTGTGTTAAATAACTCCACGTAAAAAGAGACCCAGGTGTATATATAATAAAAGAAATAATGTATAGCACTACCTGAACTATGAGATATTTCAAATATATATAATAAGTATGTATCTATTATACATTTATTTGAAAATTACATATACAGATTAAGACATTAACAAAAATAAAATTTATTATTTTTTTTTTGCAACAGACATTACTTTCTCTAATTAATAAATTTTAAACACAATTTTATCTAAAATAAAGAAGAAAAAATCAGTAATTTTGTAATTGAAATGGCAATATATTACAAAGTAAATTTAAAAAATTATAAAATTTAGGAAATTAAAATTTTATTTTTTATTGAATTTATAATTTTTATTTAACATTTTTTCCAAACTGTGAATAATGAATCAGTAAGTTTTGAGACATTGGAAACAATAGTATTATTACATTAAACTGTATATAATTTAATAAATAAATAAATATATTTATAATATATGCAGTCAAATATCAGATGAAAGAGAATATTGTCTTTTGAGATAAAATAGATTGCATATACAAAAGAGTAAACGTATTTGCAAGTTTATTTAAAAATTATTCTTTAGATCTGCTTATACTTTGTCTTAGTAATGTATTCAGATGTGTTTGCTCCATAAAGTATTTATATCCCTACACATTACACATTTGATTAGCAGTAAAAATTGCATGTGAATAAAATTATTAATACATTAAACTGTATTTAATTAATTAAATAAATAAATAAGAGACTTTGTGCTTAAAAAATTTTATCATAAATTTTCATTGTAATGAAAATAATTATATTTTATATGTTATAATAGTTTCAAATAATAAAAATTACATTACCATGATAGTTTTTCATGACATATTGCTTATACTAGATAAAGCTTAGTAACATTTCATACAATTGAGTTTATATCCAAAAAAGGTTTTGTATTTGTTTATTTAATAAATATAAATAAGATATATCATTGTTCTTAAATGCATATAAATAAAAAGTTTAAATCACAGAAAACAAAAAGTTATGTACATTCTATTTTATGTACACACATGCGCACACACAAATAATATCAAGTAGGAAAAAGTATCATGTTTACACACTTGGAATTAATTTTAAATCAGTAAATAATAAAAATAAAAAATGGTTAAATTAACAGCAGAATTATATTAATAACTTTTATAAATAAAACCAACAAAAATTAATAAATATAGATATATTTAAATCATTTATTTACATAGAGAATATTAAAACAAATATTTTTAATAGAAGCTGCAATCAATGTAAAAAAAAAAAAAGCATGCTTACAAACAAAATTAATTAAAATGTATTATTGTAAAAAAAATCGGAATACTGAATTTTCTCTTCATTGTTTTTATTAAATATGCAAATACAATACATGAACAAATAAAAACGTTGAAAATAACAAAAGTTAAATAGCACTAAACATTGGTATTAATATCAACAAAATGAAAATATTCAATAAAGATTATGCAGTGCATAAATTACATGCATTATTATATATTAAAAAAAAAGTACTTCATAATACAAGTAAATTATATTAAATTCATATATATGTATTATCAAATAAATTTGACTTATAAATAAATAAATTTAAATGCTTAGCAAAAAAGAATAATACTCAGGATTCAATCCTCATAAATTAATTTTAATAAATACATTTGTGAATAATAACAATAAAAATAAGTCATAAAATCAATATAAAATAGATGAGGTGAGCAGTTAAAATGCTCAATTTACAATATATTGAGTTATTGACAAGATTTAAATTCAATAAGTATCCAACAATATACCTAATTTGTGTCAATAGATAAAAATTAATATTAAAAAAACACTCACACAACAGTTAAGAGATGTACAAGCAAATGTGGACTGATAATTTAGACAAAAATAATACATCTTATGTTAACATTTAAAAATTGTTTTAGACCACCAATCTCAGCAGAAACATTAACATTATCGCGTTATCCAAATCCTTTCATTCAACACAAATTATCTCTTGGCTCTTCAATACTTTAGATTAGTAGTCAATTATTGATTTTTTTCTTTCATTGTGATGTTGGGACATTTATAATTAAAACATTTTAATTCAATTGTATTAACAAAAATATTTTTTTTCCTAATCTGAATACTAACTTTTGCATGTCAAAATAAAAGTAGTGTCAATACATTAGATATTCCACATGTGTAAAAAAAAAACAGGTATATTAATCTTTAACTGAGGTTTAAAGTTTATAACTGTACTAGATACAATCTCTAGTTTTCGAAAATGAATAGTAATAATCATTATTGTATTTATCGGAAATGTATGGCGTCAAAGTTGTGAGTGGAGAAAGTTTGACAATGGTAAATGAAAATGTAACAAGTTACTCTAGATAAATACTTTTCATATAATAAAGATATATATGAGAGATAGTGACCTGGGCCAACTGATGGTTCAGCATGAAATGCATCTTGGGGGTCATTTGTCTTTTATTATATCTTTATTTAAGTGAATTTAAAAAGAATGGGAAAGTATGGAGGTGTTTATTATACATTAAATTACTTTAAACCACATGTAGATATTACAAACATATTCATATTATGGAAAGTATGTTGTTTGTCACATATGTACACAGATTTATGATCTCCATGCATTCATAAAAACCAATTAATTAAAAACAGTAAATTATTAGTTCAATAGTAATGATGGTTAGTTTGAAAATCATTGTATAAATAAATGCTCTAATCAATTATACTGCTAAACACATATTTATATTTTTCTCAAAGTAAAATTAAGCATTTAAAAAATAATGCTAATAAACATCAAGTCCTTGAGGTTTTTTGCCCCCAGTTTTGATAAAATTTTGAATTCTTCAAGCAAATAAATATAAACAAATATATTCTCATTGTTGTCGCTGTGTGTGTGTGTATTTATAAAGATTTAAAATATATTTACATTAAATATTCAAAATTTATATTCTAAAAAGTATTAACCAAGTTCTCCTCAACTAAACATTAAGATTGATATCACTTTGGGGATGTGTCTGTGTGTGACATAGATTTGCTTTTGTTCAATTATAACTAAAATTGTTAAAACACATTAAGATTCTAACCACTCTTCGTTTTAATTTAATATTTCATTCTCAAGCCAGTTTTTACAATATTATTTTTTAACACATTTTTCAGCCAACTATTTGACAAAAGTATAGATGGTGGTAGCACTAAATATTTTTCAAGCTCACTTTCTATAAATCTTTTTAAATTCTTTCTAAAAGTGTTTTAATGAATAATTTGTACTTTTTAAAACTATCATTTATTATGATTAGAATTATAAGCTTTCTATTATGTAAATCATAACTGTTATGTTTTATATAATATGGTGAACATTTTATACTGTGGACAATTGCAATATATGTATATAATAGATATTAAATTGGGATTTAGACTTTTTGACGATTTCTAGAAAAGCGAGGTTGATAATTGATTGAGAAAAGTTATTAATATTTAAGTCTTCACTCACGTCTCAAATATGCCCACCAATTCAAATTTAACAAACTACTATTCTTGCCAACAGGTTCTTTAAAATTTCCTCTTCTCTAAGTTCATATCAAATTAATTTCTACTACAATTCATAATTTCATTAATATTCTTTCTATTACTATCTTCTATCCTCCTAAGATATCTTTCTCATTATTATCAAAAAAATTTATTTATTTCTAATGAAATAAGTCTTTGATTCCTTCAAAAATATATTTCAACAAAACTTTTCCAACCTCTCTCTTTATTCTAAATTTCATATCCACTAAATACTATATCTTTTGTGTCAATAAAACATCTCAGATTTCCAAAAACTTAAATATTCAATGTAAATTATTTATGATATATTATTTATATGGTGTAAAAGAAATGAATAAATAGCCAAATGAACAAAATATAGTGATGTTTCATCCTTCCACAATGTCATTAATAATGTCAGAAACATATAGTTTGAAAAAATATTTAAGAGCAAATTTAAGAAAGAAAAAATAGGACTTTATATTTTTTTCAAATGCAAGAGCATCATAAATCCTCTATCAGTCAGCCATTTCATTGTCCCACGCACCCAGTATGCAACTGCTACTCAATCATTTAGTTAGTTGCAATCACAGCAAAAATCTATTTTATGCTCTCTATATTAGTATTATGAATCATTTATTAATTAATCAGCTGGCTTTAGATAAAAATTTTCTTTAAAATCCATGGATTTCAAACATTCATAGAACTAACAAACATGAATGTGGAAAACTACTCCAATGGATAATTTGAAAATGAAAGCATAAATTTAAAATTATATTAATATTGCTCAATAATGATCCATAAATTATAGTAATGATATTTTAAATATATTTTTAAAAAGAAAAAAATGCAAGTACTATAACAATGTTCTAAAATATACAGATTAAGAAAATATGAAACCAGAATTTAATTTCGCTCATATATTTGATTTTCAATGGATGGTGAATTAATAATATACAATCAATATTTATCAGATTAATACAGTAGTCAAGAATGATTAACTTATTGATAAATTTATTTGCCTTGCTAGTTTTTTTCTATTACTTTTGAATATAAATAGAATTGTTGATTATATCACCAGCATAACTAAATTGTTGATTCTCAATTTTAAAATGTCATATATTGTGACTGCCACATTTATAATACTTGGTTTGGGGCTTTTATGGATGATATAAATTTTTAGATTGTGCTGAATTCTATATAATTGATTTAATTATATATGCTAAAAGATCTATAATAATTAGAAGTGTGATTATATATATAAATTATAACTTTTTGGGCCAAACCGTATGTTATTTTCCATTACAAACCGATATTTTGACAAACTTGCATTCACCATTGTCTCTGTCTTCTAATATTAACTTAAAATTAATAGGTGAAAAAACTGAGGGAAATAAACATTTTGATAAGCCTCATATTTTAAATGTTGAATTACTTCAAGTTGAATCTCATTTCTCATCTCGCACTCAGTCATGTTACTGTTTGAAATTTAATGATTTTTCTTTTAAAAGTTAACCTTGATAATGGCGGATGCTAGTTCATCAAAATAACACATCAAATCTTAAAAAATTTCCTATTAGCAAAGATAATAAATACATGCACTCTAAAAAAGAAATGAAGATATGACAATTGGCGCATAAATAGATCAAACTATATTGAAAATTTAACTAATGGTGGTAAATAATGAAAAATAGAATTGTAAAAATAATATTTAAAAACTGAATGCTTTGATATATTTATAGAGAAAATTGATAAGATTATACTGCAATATTAATTAGACCTGTGCTTCTTTATGAAATATTATATTCTTCCTTTCATCTCATATCATCTTTATGAATTGAATAAAATTATAAATAATTAAACAAATCCATATTTCTTTTATTATTCCAACAATATTTTATTTAAATTGATTAATCTGACACTTTCAACCAACCAATAATGGGATATATTTGGTTGTATTGTTTATATGATAAACTATTTTATGTATTCATGTACTTATATATATTTTAAATTTGAAGAAGATGTCTGCAGAGTTGGTAAAAACTGTCAGATTGATCAAGTTAAACAAAACAAACATGATTACAGTGTTAAAAGAGAGGCAGATTTATTTAATTAAACTAATGCTTCTGATCTAATATGCCATGGCACAGGAGGATTGCTGTTGAGACTATGGGTCAATACAAATCAGCAATATATTAATAAAAACATTTTATTTGCAACATACATTCAAATAAAATAATCATTATAATGAATTTTAAGCATCCACAAAGTTATGTTCAAGAAAACAATCTCAAATATTAAAATTAAAATTTCATTTGTTTTAAAATTGTCCTTATATTTGAACAATAAAAACTTTGAAGAAAATTAAGTTTATTTTAATCATAATAATTAATAATTTTAATATATTACAAATTATTCTTAAAATATCTTTATAATATTAATATACCCTCTACTATTACTTATTCTTAAAGCTACAGAAGACTTTAAAAAGGTTATGAGGCAATGCATTAGATAATATTTCATTGCTCTAGTTACGAAAAGCAAATTGAAAAAAATACTAATTAAATTGTAATATGTAATTTATCATATTATAATAATCCAATATTTTGTGTTAGATAAGAGTTAGGATATCAAATTTAATTGAATGTTTTATTTTTTTATAACTCATTTTCATTCTTTTCTGGCAGAAGTCGAATCATATTTTTTTATTTAAAAAAACAACAGTAAATAAATGGTTAAGTGAAGAGAAATTATTTAAAAATTTGAACTTACATTTTTTTATTTTATAATAAATTATACCTTTTCTAAGTAACAAATAAATTTTAATTAGATATAATGAATACCAATTCTGAACTTATTACTCTTCATTTTGTTATATCTATATATTTAAGATTTTCAATAATGATTAAATTAAAAACATATTTTTATTATTCATATAGCTAAAAATAGTTTTCCAGAGCTGATTCTTCCAAATCTTCTGAACAAAAGAAATATTTTTAAATGTTCAAACATTTAAATTATTAAAATTTCTATATCTGGTATATATTTAAATAATCAATATATGCAATGTATGTTTAAAAAATAATAATAATAATGTTTGAAATTTTAACAACTATTAATATTCTAAATAAAAACTAAATAAAGTTAAGTAATATGTTTAAAAGTCAAATATTTTTATGTTCAAAATAGTAATAATTAAATTTTAAAGAATAAAATTAAATCAATTAAAGAATCCTTTTTAATATTATGTTAGTCAACAATAAAAGAGTAAATAAGGCACTTGTATGATTTCTACTTAATTCTAATATTTGTTAAATATTATTTTTAATTATTATTTTTAAAAAGATATTCTTAACATTTAAAGAGCAAATAAAACATCTACATTTTATACAATAATATGTCAGTGATTTTATACAGTCAAACTTTAATAAATTCAATAAACATTTATCAATCTACTAAAAGAGCTGGAAAAAAAATTGATTAAACATAAAACCAAAGATCTTCAAGAAATGTATCATCATCATCATCATCATCATCATCAATAAATAAATAAATAATAATTCAACAGAAACGAGTTCATCTGCATAGAACAGTTTTCTATCTCTATTTTATATAGTTTCAATGTGCTTTAAGTACAAAGTTGACAAGATAAAATTTTTACTCAATATACAGCTCTTATAATTTTTAATCACCCAATTATTATTTTTTTCACTTCTATCAATTACTTTTATTACAAATTTGATAAAAATTATCAAATTTCAACAGTTAATCAAGGTGAAATATGATATCACATGACGAAATATTTTCCACTAATATTATGAACTATCAAAATCAAAATTCAGATTTTAAGCAAACATATCAGAACTTTATTAACAACAATGTGGAAATTCTTCATAGCAATAAGGACACAATTTATAATAAAATCAAGAACTTCAAAGAAAAAAAAAATCCAAATCCTAAGCAAACATAGAGAAATGCCATCAGCACTGAAGAACTAATTCTCCATGGTAACCAAAGTATAGATTCAGATATTACTTTCTCCAAAAGTCAAACTACAAATTTTAAAACATAGCAACAAGAATATAAGCTCAAATAATATCAATGACTTAGGAAACCAAAGTACAAATTCTAATCAAAGAGATGGCTCCAAAGGTCAAAGTACAAGTTCTAAAAAACCATATGCAAATGTCAACTCAATTACATCATATATTTGGACTTAAATATACAACAGCTCTATCTCCCTGAAATCACTGGCTGGACAATAAAACCACTAGCAAATAGTGAGATTTCTCAACACTACTTCAGGGGTCTTTATATAACATTTAAGAGATTTGTTTTCACCTCAGTCTCTGGTGGGCTATCACTCACTGATATGAATGTATCTCTCTATATGTTCCCTTTGCAACTTTTCTATGACATCATTACAATGCACAAGATGAGGGATTCAATCAGTTGGATAGCTGATCATCAAATCCTAGGTACTTATCAATTGAAATTTTTCCAGGTTAACCAAAGAGAGTGCTTCCAAAGTCAAATCAAAATACTCAGAAACTACCCATTGATAGCAGTCGATGCAAATCAGAACTGCATCACTAGTGTGTTGAAGAATACTTATTTCAGACACACCATACAAGAATTCCAGAGAATGATGCAGCTATGACAAAGTTACCTTTTACAAATCAATTCATCTTAAAGATACCCCTGTACCTAGTCCAGGTAAGTTACAAATTCAAAATTTAATTGCAACCAGAAACTGACCCAAATAAGATCCCTATCCAAATTCTTGACCAAGAGGCAACTTTATTTTTATACATTCATGGTCTAAAACCTCAATACTATACATGTGGAGAAATGGGTATCTTGCAACTCAATACTTCAATCTACCAGCTCCATCTTCATCAACAACTATCCCAAAAACAATTCTGCAAACAACCAGCCATCGATTAGAATCTGGCCACTCTTCAGCTAGGGGCCTTCAATAAAAGCCAGTCTGATGGCTCAACAACCTCCCACCTAGACCTCCATCCCACCCCAGATGTACAATTCATTGTCAATGGTTTCCCCACTCACATCAGAACAAATGTCTCAGTCTATCAACATTGTGCAAGCAAAGCCACTGTACTACTCTCTCACTTTAATAACCCTTTAAACCAGAACCAATGCTATCCCAACATGATCCCCTCGATCAAACTTATCAATCAGCCTCAGTAGCAATTGATCAACAAACAATTGCATCCATTGATAGTCCATATTAACAGAATCAGATGACATTTCTGTCTTTTGCATTCAAAACACCCTGTATACTCCATGAAACTAAAAATAATAGAACTCAATGTCCACAGCCTCAATTCACCCTCAAGGCTATACTAATTATAGAGATGGATTACTATCATTCAACCTTATCTTGAATTACAGAAAAACAAAATATATAGAGGATCTTAAATTGACACCGCTGACTACCTTCAAAGACATGGTTTCTGTACTTGTCCCAAAGATACTTCCTCATCATCAGCAAGCACTGCCCATTCAAATCATCTAAAATTCTATATATTGATGGGCACTTACCAATTACCATTTTCCACCACCATATAGTAGCACTAAGCATAGTATTCATTACATTCCTCCAGCTCTACAGTCATCATATATATCATACAAAACCATCAATTCAGTTTTTACAACTAGCCCACACTCAACCATATTAATGGGTAATTTCAATCTTGAATTTTTCATTTCTTAAACTTCCCACTAATCAGCCCCCAGGGCTTTCTACCATCTTGGTCAATCACTTTTCACAACAACTGGCATATCATCTTGGTCAATCACTTTTCACAACAACTGGCATGCCAGTTGACACATCAATGTCTGTTTTTACTCTTCAATTTGCATCATCTAATAGAACTTAAACTTAAACTGACTTCACTTTCAGACAACACTGCTTAAGCAGTCACACTTAACTTTAGTGAACTCCAGGCAATATCCATTCAATTGCCTAAAACAATCCACATGATTCTTTCCACATTTACTACTGAGTTCATGTTTTCCAAATCCTACATCATGTTATACAAGCTACACCAAATGGATACAGATTCACTTTAGAAATACCCTGCCTTCATATACATATTATCATTTAATATGCATTTAGCATGATACCCCTCACCTCTGCATCTTCTAATATTAGCCAATGACTTACATAAGCAAATTGCCACTACTAACCCCATCCTCCAAACACACCAACAGTTAATCAGGTTCACTCAAATAATCATTATATTTAACAAATAGTTAAAGGACTACCTTGCAATCAAAAAATCAGCCTAACCCAGCAGCTCACATAGATAAGAGCATACATATGCTGGCTGTTAGTCACTGATCCCCTCAAACATCCCTATGGCATTTCAAACCGGCATGTGTGTACGTACTGGGCATAATGTAGTTCACCTTATATATCTGCATTTTTTAATTAACTACAGACCCATGGTGTATTCATTCCATCAGTTTATTGTTTTGGATCACTGTAAACTACTATGTCTCTCCAAACCAATTTCTGACAAACTTGCCACTATTAAAAACACTTGTCACCCTGGACCTCATGTAATTCATCAAGCCATTTTAGTTATTTCACTATGCTGTATATTCATGATCTGGCCAATGACTTGTCCCAGATAATATACAATATAAAAGATTTGTATCTAATTGCTCATAGTGGCTTTCACAAAAAAACCTGAAGCAACATCTGATCTAACCAATCTCTGGCCTATCTCCATAAGCTCACTAGCCATAAAACTTGTAAAAGTAATCAAGGATCACATTGAACCACATATACTTCCATTACTATCATATCTGCAGTTTACCAAAAAGGCTCTCCTACTGGCCAAAAAGCACTCATATTTATGACAAAAATAAAAATAAAACAGTCTCAATGTAGTTCAGCTTGACATACAAGCAGTTTTTGATTCTGTCTTAATTAACATATTTATTCAAGTACTCACCAACACCACCATCCCACCTACTGTTATATCTAATCACCAATCTACTTCTGAAATATGAGTTGCACATTACTCTTAATGGTAAAAAAAATCTCCATCCTTCAATCCCATGCAGTCAATCTCACAAGTGTCATCCCTAAGTTATTACTTTTTACATTCTACATAAGTAGACCTTTACAACAAATACAGAATAACTCCAAATTCCATAAATCCAACAATACATTCCCCGCATAGCCTACATGGAAAATATTACTATCTCCCTGCCTTCTCAGAAACAACTCCCCATATTATAAACCATTATTAATGACTACACATCAGCTTACAAACCACACTTTAATCCCAAAAAAACTGCTGTGTAGACTCTGCTCACAAAAAAATCATGCTCCCAAGTTTTCCAAGAAAAACCCACTGCATTTTTAGGATTTTCATATTATAAAAGGTCCCTCAGTATGAGACTAACAATATTCTGTATTTGCAAATTACCAACTCACTTTCTACAGCATATCTATCAATTTACTCCAAGATACACCTGTTCAATACTCTTGCTAAGATAAAAATCACATACTATGCACCTATGAATGATCAATTCTGACATCAACTCCATGAGCAATAAATTATTTCGGAGTTGCAAGACCATATCAATAAGCATAAAATGGCTCAACTGCCAAGCCTTGTACAATGATCTAGGCCTGCATAGCATTTGGGTGTTCTAAATACAAAAAAAACATTAACTTAATAGCAGCTATTACCAACTGGTTCCAAAACCTCCAATGCCATATCTCACAGATCTTATTCACTTAATTCTAGATACGACTAACCAGATCAGTCTCTCACAATTCCAAGTACCCTTACAGGCAAACATATAATCTGCTTTATCCAGACCCTAGCCATGATTACCCTTCTCCCATGCTTGAGATAAAAAATGGACACTGGAAGTGAAGTTTTTTGACTTCCTAATTAGACTCAACCTGCATGATTCCAACATCCTTTTTTCTGTGGTATTGTTGTCTATACAAAAACTATGCCAAGAAGTCGAGAAGACTCAACAACATTTCAATGACTGTCGAGAACTAAACTCCACATAGCAAAGTATGTTAAATGCATAAAGGTAGTTCACTATTTCCATCCAACATATAACTCAGTCCTTCCAAAGATTAAACAATCTTACAGCAGTTGCAGCAATATTTACTCTGTTTCTCTTCTGGTGTACCCATTGCATCTTCTTGTGAGGCAACAACACCAGAAGACTTCCATCCATATTTATCTATAAATTACACCAGCTAAAATTATGAGATAACAACATAGCCCCCCCCCGGACATTTTTGTAGTGACTGGTCACTCATTAAAGAGCAGCCTAACCTATAAATGGCCACAACCATAATAGGAATGACGAACAACCTTCATGGCATTTCATCTGTTTTATAATAAAACTAGCTACATGAAAAACTATGTTCTAGTTATAATAATTCAATAACAATCAAGCTAAAAGCAAATGAACTTTAATTCAAGGGATACGATTTATAGCGAAATGGTATTCTTCCATTTTTCCAGAATGCAGTTCACGCTGACTAGTATTTTTCCATTTCCCCAAGATGCAATTCATGCTATTAATAATTTGATAATGGTATTTGCAATTTTTTCTTCTATTTTCTTCATGAGTGTAAAATCACTAAACTTGATTTATCTTTAATCCTACTTCTTTTCATTTATCTGATAATTCTTGAAATATTTTCTAAATTCTGAATCATCTGATAATTCTTAAAATATTTCCTAAATTCTGAAACATTATTTGCAAAAACTAGAAGACTTAAATAATCTTCAAATATTTTTATTTCCTTAGTTTCCTATTTTAATCCATAAAATACTTATTCTAAAACTTGTAAAAATTTTAATATGGAATAATCTTATCTTACATCCACATCAATATTAATCAATTTACTTTTACCACGTAATCTGATCATTTTGATAAATATTTAGACTAGGGCAGTGCAATAGTCCTATAACTTGAACATGCTAAGCTATAATCGGTATAGAAATGATAATAGAATCAAATGACTTTTCATAACCTACAAATTCAAAGAACAATGGGAACTCATACTCATTAGCCCTATCTACAACTTCTCTCAATACTTAGATGTAATCCATTATACTAAAATCATTTTTAAATCCCCCTTGTCTTTTGATTAGTTTGACTCAAAATAATTTAAACTATCTTGGAAAAGATCTGTCCCAAGATCTGATAGAACATTAAAAGAACTGTAATTTCTAATATCTTTTCCTACCACTTTTCTTAAATAACAATATTATTACTAGATTCTTCCTTTCATCTTGAACAGATCTTTATCATTTAGAGATTTGGTATAGTACAGTCATGAACTACAATATATTTTGTTCCAAATCCCTCTCACATATAAACATATATAGCATAATATAAATCACAATTTGTTGATAAACTTTGATTAGACTGGAATACATATTGTTTTATTGAACTGGAATGTACAGTATTTTTCAACATACACATATATATAATACATATGTAGCATATGCATATTGAAGCAGATGAATCTGTATGCCAGATCCATGCTTCATATCTTTCTAGATTACTAGACAAGGATCAAACCTGATCCCCACGTGTTTACGATGTTTGTAAAACTTTCCGTCTGCCATTTTATCTACATTTAAATTTTAGGCCAGTAAATAAGTTATTAAAGTATTAATTTTCTATTAAAATGTTTTATTATAAATATTAGAGAGCCCAGATAGATAGATATACGCAAATACATATATATATAGAATTACAGATGGAAACTTTTATAAAAATCAATATATAAATTTTTAATATGATATTTTTTTAAGTATTTCATTCTGGAGATTTGCTTTCATGATAAACCCTTACTAACATTCCATAGCGTTCAGACAAAAGAAAATCCATTAACAAAATGGTAATGGATTTTCTAATTAAAGTAAAATTAAAATAGAAAAGATAATTTGAAATAGATTTGAAACAATTAAATCATTGGGTATATCATAAGAGTTGATCTCAAGAATACAATACCAATATACTTTAGGTATTCCAACATTGCCACTTAGCCCAGAGCATATGAAAAAGGGAATTTCCCAAAAATAGTTTAAAAAGGTATAAATAGCCAAAGAGAACAAAGGTCAGCCAGTCCCAGTTTTTGTCAGCAATTGCCTGGCGAATCTACGCCAGTCAAATTTTTAAAAATGATAAAAATGTTCCGAAGTACGACAGCAGAGTAGACAGCGTCAATTTTCCCATCTCCCATGTCCTAAATATGATCATCACAATACCATAACTCAGAGAAACCTTGTAAAAATCAACTGCTGAACTCTTTTACTCAATTCATAGTTAGCTATGCGTGTGTGGAATTCAGTTTTCATCATGATTCCAACTTCCACTTGGACTCATAATAAATTAGGTAATATGTTTCCAATTTGTTATTTCTAACCGCCTAATTTATTCTTCTGAACTCCAGTGACCCAATAATGTAACTCCTGCTAACTGTAATGCCTTCTAAAGTGTAATCCCCATAATGTAATTTAAAATATTTAATTTAATATTCTATGAAAATATACTTGCTATTACTTAAAATCTAATGTCTTTGCTCTCTTTCTATCTGTTTTAAAATTATGCCTCTTCTTACGGCTAAACTTCCTTCTAATTGCGGTTTAGAAAATATTATTATTAATTACTTAAAATGAAATGAATATATACCAATTTTTGTTCCATCTCGACAAAAGCTTTACTTAAATAAATATTTTGCTGCCTATTTCCCGACCAATGTTTGTCAGTAAATAAAATAAATAATTCCCTAGCTCTGAAGATTTTGGAGCAACCTTTGTTTTGTCGAGATGAAACCATTTTATATTATTGTGTCTTTTTTATATTTATACATACGTGGCTTAGTTATGGGGAGATGTGAAACTCAAGTATGAGAAGTCATTTAGTTAAATTATTTCATTTTAAAGAATGAAAGGGAGGGGGTTTATAAATTATATTCACGTTAAATAATTAGAGAGAAATAGAATGTCATTTGAAATGTTAGTGGGCTTTTGTGTTGAAGGGAGATGCATGTCGCTTATTACAAATATTCGTAATAATAATTAATGCTACAATCTTGTTTGTCTGGTCTTGATCAATCCATATGCATTTATGTAATCTTTATAGCTCAGCACAATTATATATTTAAATGCTAAAATATATTCTTCAGTACTCGTATTTTGCCTTGTTGGTATTTTGCTTAATTACTTGTCTTTTGTTCTGTGTGACTACTAGATCATAACTAGACCATGAGATAATTTCACTGGCCATAAATTTTCTTATCAGAATATGAAAGCAAAAATGGGAAGAACCAGGGCAAGCCAAACTCAGCTAGCCTTGGCGATTCTCATTCTTTCACCTGAAATATTTTAGGTTTGCTAATGGTGCAGTATATTATTTTTTATTTCTTGATGTTATGGACCGGGGGCAGGTGAATTGAGTCTATGCTGGTAAAGTAATATCGAATGCTGGGATTTGTTCACTTTCCTTTGTCTGAGCACATCATGGTGGATTGACCATGATCTGACTAATTTATGTATTTTAAATCTTGAAATAGTGGTTTGCGAATATCGCGATCCATTTATATTATAAATGTGTCACTCTCTCCAACACCAGTTCCTATAGTTTGCATTAATCATTTCTCTCTTAAAATAAAATCAATCAGAATAAAATTTTTATCATAGCTCTTTAAAAATATCCATTCCTATATCTCAGACTTGGGCGGGCGTCTCCCACAAATCGATAATCGTTTACATTTGTTAGATTGGCATATAAACTATGCCGCTCTCTCGCCAGAGACATAATAAATGACAGAATAGAAATTCGTGTTAAATAAGTTATGAAATCAAATCAGTGACATTATATAAATTATAAAAATGTTTTATTAAATATATGTGAATTTAAGCTACTCATGGTTTGTCTCTATTCCTTCATTATAAAATTAGTATTTTCTAATTAATTATTGTGCTGCTATCTGATGACTCAAGGTCACACACATACCATTTTATATTTAAATAAATAGATAGTCTAATTAAAGTTAATAATTAGAGTTAGACATACGAATTAGTTGAGGCTCATGCTCCACCGTTGATGCTAGTGGGCCGGAGTGTGGAAAAGATTAATTGCTTGCTGCGAAAATGTTGTTAATTAGTTTGCAGATTTAGAGTGGGTAAACAGGGCAGAATCCATAAGTATTCTTTATCTTTGATCTCGCCTACGGTTGGATTTGAGGTACTTTTACCCAGGCTGTAAATCATGGTGAGTTAACATACAATTTCGACCGGTACAATATATATATATATTAAGATTAAAGTATAAACAAAATTTTGAAATAATAATAAACTATTAATAATAAATTGAATGGATACATTAACATATATTTTAATGGGTTTGTGTTACTCATGCTTTCACTTAAGCAATAAGATATCTACCTTTTGTGACTATTAAAATGCCCTCAGTGATATTCTTTTTTTAAGTTTAAAAAAAAAATTGTTTTTCTATTTGAGAAACATAATAATGATCTTGTTATCAAGAGAAGATCTTTCCAATTATTTTGACAATTTTAAAATCATCAATTTTGGGTATATTCTAA
Organism: Epiperipatus broadwayi; assembly: GCA_028023455.1. Taxonomy (NCBI): domain Eukaryota; kingdom Metazoa; phylum Onychophora; class Udeonychophora; order Euonychophora; family Peripatidae; genus Epiperipatus; species Epiperipatus broadwayi. Next base: position 4,929,650 of record JAQFVV010000089.1, on the reverse strand, counting down.
AATTTTGCAACACTTTTAGTAATAAACTAGAACATATTTTATTATGCAAAATATTGTGCATTAAATTTGGAAAGAATAAAAAAGAAAAAAGAAACTGTATATGCTTTTAACATAAACTGAAAAAAATTTATTAATAATCATGTATGGTTATCCAAGACAGAAAACTGACTACTGGCATATTGTAAAACTTATTTACAAGATTGTACTTATTTTTAATATAATTGAAGTGCTCAGATGAAAAAAAAAATGGCTGCTCAAATACAAAATATATGTAAATTTTACTAGGTTTTTTTTATTGTTTTATTTACTTCTTTTTTTTAAATTTTTCACTGGATAGTCACATAATAAGATATAGCTTAGTTCATGACCCCACTGTACATACTTTTGCCAACATTTTTTTATTTCTACACTTGCTTCTTTTAAGTTAAAACTTTATTTTCTTTTAGAAGGGATAAGTATATATGTATATTGCGTACATGTGATTTATAAACAAGCTTTCAGTTTTAAAAAAAAGTTTAATGTTCGAAGTTAGAAGCTAAAACTTTGTTTTCTGTTTTAAAAAGGGAATAAATACATATTTATATCGTGTAATGCAATAATTTATTCTCTAAAACTTATAATTCAATTTAATATATTATTATTGTAGGCTATCATATCAATATTTCCTTCTATATGCAAGACCTATAGGGTGCATCTTCAACTAAGCAGGGAATAATTTTATCAGCAGACATTTTTTTATAACTGTATAGGCCCTGATTTAGTTTCAGATAATAGACATTCGCATATTAATCTTATGACATGACCATTCACTTTAATTTTTACATATAGATTTAAATTTAGGCCCAATTTATTATTTTATATAAATTTAGCATTACTGGGTTGTCTAATTTCATGATTATTTTATTGTGTTTCTTCAGAAGGCATATATCCCTGCTTCAGAAAATTTAATAGCTGGGTCCCTTTTGAATATGATCCACACAAATGTGGGGATATTCTTTTTTATTTCAGATCCAGTGGACCTTCATTTTGTATCACCAATTGGGCAGTGGATCATTCCTGTTGATGAGATGTATTAATGATTATGGAGAAGATGCTTATTCCTTCCTACCAGGGTCCATTTATTTCAAGAGACTTAAATATGACCTAGCAGAGACAAGCATATTCCAGTCTACCTCATCATTGGACTGTATTACTGCAGCAACCCAGTACTGCCTTTCTTCTTTGTGTATAGTTAAACCTGATATTTCAGCATTCCTGGGTCATGATTATAAGAGCTATGAGATCATCTATTTCAACCATATTTCTTAGAGTTAATTCACATTTTCTTGTGAACACTTAATTTAATATCAAGTGCCTGCTTAAGGGATATGCCCTAGAGATCATCAAATCTATCATTCAAAATATATATTTATGTGTATATATGGAATCACAAATTAAATGTTAGGTAGTCCCTTATATGTTATACTTTGAAATTCTTGACACATATGTAATCACTAATTAATATAATTTTCACTATCTCCAATGAATCTAGCAAAAAATTAAGTGAGTCATTTCTTTTGTTTAGAATGTATTCCTAATAAAGTGTTTACATCTTATACAAACATTGCATTAGGTGTCTTCTTTGTCACCAGGGAAATCATATAATTATAAGCTAGTTTTAAGAGTTTCTCCATCTCCCTGATCATCAAGCCAAATAAAATGAAGTATTATGTGATATAGGAATGAGTTGTGATGGTTTAAGTCATCCTAGTGGTGATTTTTCTGTTGTTGACTCATCCTGACCATTACAATATTTTTTTTTACATAAAAACTTTAATGACTGTGCCCTCTCTCATTTCTACTTCCATGTCTAAATTTATCACTACATTTTCATCTTTAAAACTTTTTTCCATGACAATTTAAAATGTTTGATTTGTTCATTATATATAATAAAATTCTCCATTTTATTAATAGAATAAGAAATTGTTTTGATGTAGACTTGAATTATCTTCCTTTGACATCTTCTAATAAGTTGAATAAACTAGTCTTAATGTTCTTTCTAATATAGTGGCAATCTCGACAAAATTTTGTTTATTTTTTCTTTATAAAAAACATATTACTGTTTGTATTTCCAATATGTATGTCTTTATTCAGCAGATCTAACTTTAAATCATAATTTTTCTTCATCTTTTCTTTTAACTTCATAAAGGTCAACAATATATCTATCCTTGGACTAGGTCCAAAATATCTCAAGTAAATCCAACACACTCAATAAAACATAAAAAATGAAATCAGATCTAATCAATAAGAAATAAAAATCAGAAAGGGAAATGATAAATAAATACCAAATATGTCAAATGTTAATTTGTTTAACTGAACAAAGTAAAAATTAAAAACAAATGAATATCTAGCACAATATTTTTTATGGGAATGGTAAGAAATGCAAGCTTTAAATGTCAGGTTAAAGAATCAGTGATAACAATAATTTAAATATTGGGAAGTATTTCTCATTTAATTTTTATTCTTGATGAAAGTATGAAGCAATGTGAATATAGTTCAAATCTATAAAATTGATATTTTAGAAAAGTGATACTAGAATTTATCTTTTTTCATCTTTCAATAGCTAATGAAAAAAAAGGTAAATAATTATGTTAATATATATATATATTGTACCGGTATAAATCCACCACGCTTACTCATACACAGTACCCGAGTTCAAACCCAGTCCACGTTTAAGAATAAATTCCAAAACGCCAACGAAATTCAAACCCAAACCCCGGCATGACCAACCGATGATGACTTTATAACAGCACGGGGTTATCCCTTTACTAGCTCAACTCAGAACACAGACTAAATTACTTACAGTTTTATATATAGATCTATTATACTCTGGGTATCGGTACGGTCATTAATGTAATGTATATATTTAAGTTGTCAATACAGACAGTAGGTGACTAAATAGACTTCGAGAGTAATGAGGTGGAAGACACAAAATTAGAGTAAATAAATTGTTTAATAACAAATAGAGAGCATAAAAATATAGTATTCAAAAGTACGGTAAGATTTCCATAAATATTCTATTATAATTAGCTACTAGTCTTTAGTAATCATTTTACCTGGTAAACAAACTCATACCAATATTTGTGTAGTGAAATGATCGACGGGTGGCTAAGGGAATCAGAGCATTTGAGCATTGAAAATATTTATCTACGATTTTTATTAAGTTATTTTATTCGAATAGATTCGAACCGTTGCGTGTACGAATAGTTGGAGGGTGGTTTCGTATAACTATGATATCTAAGATTGATGTACTAGTGGTTGCCTAGATTGAAGAGCCCTACAGTAATCACTTGCGGTGCATCAACGGAATACCGGGCGGCTTGTACTTTGACAAGGCTTAATGCCCCCAAGTAGCTCCAGGACACTACAACCAGCCGGGATCATTTCGAAACCCGGTGATCCAAGAGATAACCTGGGAAAGAATTGCTTTCTTCCCCATATGGTAGTATGGCGAGACGCTAACTTCGGCGAAGGGAAGGCATTGCCACAGTCATCGAGGACGAGTGCTTGAAGTGGATTTGAAAAGGAATTATACCAAACCTGGGTAATCAATTCGTCTATTTCTGCGCAACAGGCTGATATAACTATTCCAATAAAACATGGCGGAATCAAACTGACCGCGAAAGCAATAATTAATTAAGTTTACTCTGAAACCCCTAACTCCCCCAGGTCGTTCAGGCGGTAGCGATGATAACAAATTATACACTGAGAACTATTTCTCATTTCATGTAGGAAACTAAGATAATAAACTTAAAACCCTTTACATTTTTAAGATTGAAGTATCGGTTACAATAGTATGACAACACAAAAAACATAATAAAGTGATTTAATATCTGCCAACTCAATATATGAAATAATCTTTACTTTAACAACGAACTTCCTTTTAAAATAACTATAATCAATATTATAAACTAGCTTTAAACAGAGTTGGGAAATATTTCTATTGGCATCGTTTGTTTATAGCATAAGTAAATAGGAAAAAAAAATATAAATGTCTTCATTTGAATTATTATTAGTAGATACAATATTTACAAACTATTTTCTAAAGACTAGAGCAGAGGAAAAGGAGAAAAGAAAATTTACTGACAGGTTTGAAACAGTAGCGTTATAAACGAAACAAAAAACTTACATGTGATTCATTTGATTGACAGATTAACTTATAACATTAAGCTCGGGAGAAAGTTAAAAGTTCATGTAACACAGTTACCCTTCCTTCTTCATCCGGCTTGGCTTCTCACGATGTTATTTCTGACGAACGTAGGCGCGCATTTGAAATCTACTTGGAAGGCATAGTCAATTTGGAGATTGGAAGCTGGAAATTGTGAAGCACATAAAACATGATCAGTCAGCGGCACAAAGATTCAAATTGGCGGGACAGAGATCAGCTCCTGGCACTTAGCCCATCGACATTACGGTTTACTGGTGGACTTCTTAACAAAAGTTGGAGAGATTTCTCTAGCAACTGCTTTGCTGTTTTTGAGACGATCTACTCTCAGCCACGTCAAAAGTTAGAATGTTAGTTTTCTCTACGATGGCCACGGTTGACCTTTCTGTCCGGTTTTTGTTTTAGGCTCCGCCTACTTTTCTCTAGCCTTCAGCAATCCAGCTTGACCATACAATATCAATTATCCATTTCCATTGTTCCGTTTTCAGCTATCTTTAACTTTAATACGCAATTTTAAATTGACAAAGTAATTACAAATATAAATTCCTTATCTAATTTCGAATACAACTCAATTACTCTATACATTTGTACAATACAGATTTTAATTAAAACCACTGATCAAAGGAATGTGACTTTTGATCAGTATTTTTAAACGACTTTGTATAATTCTAAAAGGCTAAAATTTAAGCAAATACACCCGCAATGAAACTTTTAAATTAAGCTGATATAAATTCACAAACCACGCACACACGAATATTATTTCATGATTTGTGACATTTATGCACGGAATCTTTACATATTTATTTACAAAACATAAAATATATATAGCTCAATTTTTGTGACTTGAAATGGAAAAATCCCATTGCGGGCGAATAGTAGTTCGAATTACCGTACTTAAACACATGAAACTAAGATCGGTTCTTCGATCTGTCTGTTTCAATATATACACAAAAACTGTATTAAGAGCAAAGCTTTATTAACATTAACAATACTGTAGTGCTTAGCATGCTTTCAACTCAAGTGTAGCAATGCTTGTAAGTTGATAAAACAATATAGTGGCATTGTTTTCATAAATAATTGCTTATATTCTACAAGAGAGAAAACTACATAACAATCAAGCAGTGTGTAAAAAAAATTAGACCATTTATCATGGAAGACATCAAATTCTCCAAGAGCTGTAAATATAGCATATCAATCTTTCATACATTTTCCAAATTATGGCCTACAGTTCTATGCTATTAAAATCAGGTGGATGAGAATGTTACAGAACATATATAATATCATCACCATATGTATGAATTACAACTGTATTCTCTTGGAAGATGATTATTACCTAGAAATCATGTTTGCATCATGTAAATCTGTTCTTCAGAAATATTCAAATACTCAGAAGTTATAGTACAACCATGATCTTGCCAAAAAAATGATACATCTTCTTAATTGAGGGCACATACTGTAACGGTCAGAATCGTCTATCTCGCTAACACACTGCATAATTCAAACCCCAGACACTAAACTGAACATTCTAGGAGGGGTTGCCTTCTAGATATACTAAGTTCGAATCTAAAGTCCAAATTTCACAGCGCCACCTACGTGATAACGCATCTGATGCTACAACTAGTATAACCTTTTACCGGTGCCTGGTGGTCAGGGAGAAACAAAAGACTCTATACTAAGATAAGTTTGGGTGGCTAATTAACGTCTATGGATTTACAAAAGAAATGCAGAAAATATATATATATCTAGACCGAGACAGTGATAGGAATCAAATAAAATAAGAGATAAAATTTAGTTTTAAATAATTGCACACAATTTATTTATATAAATATATATATAAGACGCCACTGTCTGCTTATATGAGACAGGGACGCGTATTGAATAATTATTGGCATTTATATTTCAGTAATGACAAAAGGGTTTTAAAACAGAGTGATATATTCTATTCCTCGGGCTAATAGCATTACGATAATGTGCTTGACGAGATAGGAATATGTGCGAGGTGCTTTGAGTAAATAGACAAGTTTAAGACAATATTTGAAATTAAATGTTCTAAAATATTTATTGATTTCGAGAATAGTGCGGACTAAAGCTTACTAAGCAAACGTGGGAATGGGATCAAAGCATTTATTTGAGAATAATAATAGATTTGTATTGGGAGGTCAGTATTGCTGATAGTGAATTTATAAAGTTGGAGGGTGTGACTCGTTTAAGTCACGGATGCTTTGTAAAATAAATATAAAATGAAACAATATGAAGATCCGGAATAATTACGGAGGGCATCTCGCCGCTAACCCGTAGGAAAGTATTTTGACGAAACAGCCGAAACTTAGCGACTGTGTAACGATTGCGTTTAATTCCCAGGGGTGTCATTTGTGAACACCCTCTGCCTGGAAACTTGCAATAAGCGAAAGAACGGACTTTGCCGTGTAAAGAATCCTTGGAAAATAAAAACAAAGCGGTCTCAACAACCAATTCATGTACCAGCAATACGAGACTAGTGTATATAAAAACATACTAAATGGGTTTTACTTGGATTAATAGAAATGCCCAATCAAGTTCCCTGAAATTCATTTAAAAGGGTCCGCACATTCTCGACATCAATGATGAACTTTATAATTAAAATAGAACACGGTAATTAAAATAAGAAAATGCATGCTTGCGGGTTTGAAAAGTAAGTATAGATTTATATACGCAATCATGCATTTGGGGACACATTTAATCATTGACTTCGCACATACTCTTATATTAGATTAAAATCAATAACATGTAGATTTTAAACTATGTGATTATGTTACATTAAAGAAAAGAATCGCCCTCGAACGAGTGATTTGCAAGACAATAAAATTGGAAAATTATAAATTTAAAATATGCCTTAATAGCGGCGTCTTATTTTCAATAGAGGGAATAGTTCACTCGGTCAAAGACGATTCTGACACATTATCATAATAAAATAAAAGAAAGCTTTATAAATAGAAAATATTAACCCAAGGATAGAGCAAAATGTTGAGTATATTTAACTACATGAAAGAAATACATAATGAAGTTGTGAAATATAAGAAAACAATGTTAAATAGCTATAGCATGTTAGTTAGTGATCACAAGAGCTCTTGGGTTAATTTAGGTTACCTCTGGAGAAGCATTTGCAGGTAGATGTTCGGCAGGTTTTATAATTCAGCAGCAAAATCTGGAATGTTCATATTTGGCAGCGGCAGCAGCAGTTTCGGGATCCGTGTGATAAATTTTTGATGGTATGGAGCAGCGGCTGGCTATTCCGATGGGACATAGCCATCTTAAACGCCTCTACTCGGACATGTCAAGGTTAGCAAATTATTAGAATTTTAGAACAACTCAGAAACTTTTAGACAACTCAGAATTCTTTAAAAGCTTAGACCTTTCAGAGCTTAGAATAGCTTAGAATGGAGAACAAAAGAAAAACATCCTTTTTATAGTAAAATTTAACAATAGATTTGTCCTGGGGCGTACAAAATTATTGGACTTATCTGCTGTAATTAAATCTATCCGAATGTCTAAAGGAATTCAACATTAATTAATTTCTTTTGTTAACTTCCCCGTCGACATTCGAATTACAAACTAGATTTAATTAAAATTACTGCTACTAATTAAAGAAAACTTAAGTGGACAGCTGCTGTTTTTAGATAAACTTATATAATTAAACTATTGTCCCTCATTTATTTTAACAGAAATATTTGGGATGATTTTTATTAAATAAAACGAAAATTATTTTATTTTAAATTGTAATATTTGAATCTATCTACTAAACGAATATTTACTAAATGAATTTTATTTTAAATCAAAATATATTACGACGGTAATATATTTGTAAATAGATCCAAACAAAATAACTAACAATTTATAATTTTGATATGTTTTAAAATGGATATCATAGTGTGTGCGCAATTACGACTTATATAACTTACTTTTTAATAAATGTAAATTATGTGAACAAATACATAATTCATAATATTTTATTTTATTTGGGAATAAGTTATATATATAATACGAGCATTGTGCTCGTGGTTTAAAATTAGGCGGGATTTTCGGTATATAAGTGTATTGCAGACACACTACGATAGATTGGGGTTCAAACTAAGGTATGAGGGTAGGAAGTAGGTGAGAAAAGGTGAAACGAAGATCTGCAAAGCAGACCTTACTGTTTCAATACCTACCATCTTTTTTTTAACAGTTTGTAGAAGGGAACTTCATTAACAGATTTTTTTTTTAAAATAAATTATTATAAACTATTCCAGTAGAAGTAAACATAGAAAATCATTTATTTAATCATCTGATTTTGTTCTTTCATTATTTTATGTTTGTGACATTTTTATTTCCATTTCATAGCATTCACATCAGAAATCAATAGCCTTGAAGTAACAACTTTGTTATAAATATTCACCTAATGATAAATTATTTAATGGAAGATAGAGCTTTCATATTGGTTTATTGTGTTTGCATATTTCTGGGTTTCAATATGATGTTAGACATAGACAGGTCCAACATGTCTTCTCAAAGATGTATAAAAATTAACAATTTCCTATAAAGATATTTCTTACTACCTTCTTAGGATTTATATTTGTATATATTTCATCTTTTGTATCATATGATATCAAAAAATGAGTAGTAATATGACAGATGTTACTGTTATTTTAATCAATTTTTGTATATATATATATATATATCACTATTTAAAGTTCTAAACCTTAAATAAATTTTGAAAGTTCTATAAGCAATTGGATCACTAATTTATGATATAGTGATGAATGTTCTTTTCAACTATTATAATAGAAAGTTAAAAATTGAGTAATTAATAGTGATCTTTTTTTAACACATTTTAAAATAGTGAGAATTTTAATCAAAAACTGAAATGTGATATGCTAATAATACTATATAAATATTTATGAGTATGAGCGAAAATAATAATAATGGAAAAAAAATACAGAAATGAAAATTAAACAGATATATAAAATATACTTGTATTTAAAACATTAAAATAATAACATGTAAATTTTGATTTATTTATTTTTAGATGAAATGAAATTCATTTTATTTTGTTAAATAATAAAAATATAATTTAAAATTGTAATGTTATTACTGATGTAGATTTGTAAATACTTAAATGCATTTAAAGATAAAAATTAAAAAATGTACAATAAATAATAATAATAGATCCCAATATTTTATACAGAATTCGAAAGTACATGTGCTCATTTCAATAAATTAAATAATTCAAACAATAAGCTGGCTAGTAATGTTGTGGATGCTACTAATTTAGTTACAGACATGAAAGCATTTAATTCACAATGTTCTAAATATAAAAGGTGCAAAAATAAATAGTATTTAATTTCTAAACTGAAATTACCATGATCATCATTTTCAATCATTATCAATCAATCTAATGTACGATGAATGTCTCTTCAAGTTTAATCCCATTTCTCTGATCTCTAATATTTCATTTTTCCACATCAGTCCAACACACTTCTTATTTCATCCATCCATCTCACACATAGTCTCTATGTCTTTTACAATCTCTTGGAACCCCACTTTAATTTCAACTATTCACTTATCATCATTTCTAGAAATATGTCCAGCCCAACTCCACTTCAATATCTTAATTCTTTCAATAATGTCAGTAATACTTGGTTGTTTTCTCACCTATGTATTTCATTTTCAATCTCTTCTTGTTAATTCTAATATACATCACTCCATACTTTATTGAATGGATCTCAAATTTCTATATTGCTCTTCTGCTAAGTGTCCAAATCTCAGATCCATACGTAAAAACTGGTAAAACACATTGATTAAAAATCTTTCTTTTCAAATACATAGTAATATTTTCATTTAACATTACTTTAGCCTTTTTAATATTTACCTTTAATCCTATTTTCCTGAAACTCTGAAGCATTGTTTGCAAAAACAATTATATCACCTAAAAAATATAGATGACTATAGTAATCTCCATTTAAATTTATTCCCTTAGCTTTCCCACTTTAATCCACAAAATACTTTAAAACATTTGGAAACATGGAGCCATCCTATCACACACAATGTTGATCATTATAGTATCATTATGAAATCTAATTGTTGATATTGCATTTTTATAAATATTTTTCAAAATATAACAGTATTATGGATCTATACTTTGATGATCCAATGCTTTAAACACTGAAGAAATAATTAAATAATCAAATGCCTTTTCACAATCTACAAATTCAAAGCATAATGGCAATTCAAATTAATTAGTTCTATCTATAACTTCTCTCAATATTTGGATATGATCCACTGGACTAAAACCACTTTTAAATCAAGCTTGTTCTTTTGGTTGGTTAAAATTCAAAGTTTACTGTAAATGAATTGTAATTATCTTGGTAAAAAATTTTCATAGAACTGATAAAAAAACTGGTAATTCTGTAATTTCCAATATCTTCTTTATCACCTTTTTGAAATGTTAATATTAATACTGCATTCGTCCAATCATCTGATATCTTTATCATTTAGACATTTGATATATAATTTTGCCAAAAATTTGTCTATCCTTTCACCTGCTTCTTATAAGATATCGATTATGATTCCAAAACAGTATAGCAGTTATAGTGATTAACCACACACACCCTTCCCCAGTCAATAGAAAAAAAATTAGCAAAGATATACATACCCTTAAACCTTATATTTCATCGAGACGACAGAAACTCACCTTTTGGCCAATTCGCCCCTGTTGAATTTTTCTGTAAGTATTATATGTTAAAATGCATATAAAACGGTATACTTTTATTATATAAATATTTGCTAAAAAATTTCTGCTAGATGGTGTGAAATTCAAAAATCCTGCTCTTACAATAGACATAAGTCCTGCCCTGACATGTTCAGCCATTGTCCATTGCCAAGGCTGTAAAATGTTCAGTGTGTTATGACATTGTTTAAAGAAAATAATTCCAATGACCAAAAATGTGTTTATTTGACGATTTATTAGTTTTAGATATTTTTTTACAATAATTTACACTATATTTATTAGATATCAAGAAATATAAATTATTAATAACTTATTTTGACTCAAAATATTTTATTTTCAAAAATATAATGTTATGTTAGCAGCGAATTTAAATATGGCCTGAAGCGATTAGCTACTATATCAGCAATCTAATTATATCTACAAATATGAAAATATCACAATTTTGCAACAAATATTCAAAAATTTTAAACTTTTAAAACACAATTCATTAGATATAAGCAAAATAAATAAATATTTGTTTCAATTTTTAAAAATGATCAGAAATAAGGAAGATTTTGTTGATTTTGTAAACTGAAAATAATCTTTGTAGAAACGATGACGTGTAAACTCTGTTTTGATTACAATCTCATTTTTTAAATATTTATAGAAACAAAATGTGAACATTTAAATTTTATTTCAGTAGTAAACAGAAATATCTATCAATTGAAGTCAAATTTATTATTTTCTGATAAGTAATAATCATTTAATCATATGTTTACATTGATGTGCGAGACAAAGAAAAACATCAGAAAAGAGCGATAATCAGCAGGGTTAAAAGTCAAAATATTTTATGTTTATTGCATTTCTATTATAATTATAAAAAAAAATTCAATAGTATTTTTAATAAATTATAACTTTATTAATTTAAAATCAATTTTTATAAAGTAGTGTGCATAAAATAAATGAAATAATTAATTTAAAATGTTTATACTTTATTACCTGTAAAAAATCATGGCTGTAAAAGGAGTTTGTTATTAAATGAAAACATCTTTTGATTTCTCTTTGAGACTTTGAAGGAACCAAGCAGAATAAATTCCTTACAATTGCTATTAAAGCATGATTAAAATACAAAAAAATTAATGAGTGATTAGAAGACAAAAAATGAAGGTGGATGTGTTTGTAATAACAAATATTAACCATACCTATTGAATTTATTAGCTTTTATCTCAGAATGTAAAATAAAAAAACCACCATGATCTTTTTTTCAAAGGCTGACAAAAATTTGATATTATTTGAGTTTTCATGCTCATTTTCTTTTATATTTACAAGCATAACAGACAAAACTGAATTACATCACTAATTTCCCAAGAAATTGCAAAATCATCATTTTGTGACAATCAAAGGTTAAGGATATTTAAAATCCAATGACTGCAAACCTAGGCTCCCATTCAATGATGATCATGCATTTAGCTATTCACAAATATAAATTATATTCAGATAAAGGAAGTTTGCATAAATGGAATGATGTCTAATAGTAAATAGGATATTATGAATTTTGTAAAGTTAAAAAAAAGTTAATGAGAGAATTGATTTGAAAAGTGAAGACTCACTTTACTATAAAGTTAAAAATATTGGAAGAATAAGTAAAATAGAATTCATTATAAACAAAATGGAAAAGCAACACTGCGAAGATAGATGGTATATCAAATAAAATGGAAGATTGGTTACTTAGCTTAATTAATGAAAGATACCAAATGCACATAATACAAGTTTCTGTTCAAGAAGTTCTCATTATGATGAAAAAGTAAATTATTTTTATTTAAATGTACAGAATTTGTCGTGGCATATTTTAAAATTAAATTTTTTTAAACAATCAAAAAAATAAAGTACTGTGAGTTTATTTGAATATAAAGATAGGGTACTTACGTATTAGACCTGATATGCCTTTTCACATCCATATCAGTCTGCTGATAACTTTCTAATCTTGCAATCCTTGTCAAATAGCATGTACACCAAAACTTCTGCTAAATTTAAGTGATAAATTTGTCGAAAGGGACCATATGTACACATTATTTCATGACATTATCACAAAGTTATTGGCAGAATGATATGTGAAATGGCAGAGTAGCTCTAATCCATGACACTAATTGCACCTAACTAACCCTGAAAGAGTACATTTTTAACAATAAGAAAAGTATAAATTTGTGCACAAAAATAATAAAAACATATTATAAAATGACTTTCTGCCATCACAGCCACCCTCCCACCACCCCATTGGTTAAAGATATGGCATTCTGCCATTGCAAACAGCCAGAAAGTCCCAAATTTTACTTAAAACTCTGGAAAGATACTGCAAAATGGACCAAAGCAAAATTAACCAAAATAAAAAAAAACTACATAAGCAAAATGAAAAATTAATTTATTAGTACATCAATTCATCTTGCTTAAAATCAAAACATTCTTACCATGTATATATAGATGGAATTGACATGATGAAACAATTATGTGCCTTTCTGCAGAAGGCCTCTGAACATTACTATTTAATTTTAAATGCATCCTCCTCACTAGCAGGCACAAAATTGCCAAATTTTAAACATGATACTTACAAATCCAAAAATAATACTATGTATATCAACTACAAAATGGAAAGTAAGTACTATTCTATTAACTATGGCAAAAAAGTAAAAAAATGGACAGATCAGAAAAAAAATATTGATGGCTCAGATTTTTAAACAATGGAAAGTTAAATCACATGCTTTTACAATATAACAGCTATACAGAATCTTGATCGAGAAATGTCTAACTACATTTATTTCATTAAAAAATGAAAACAGATATTTGTAAATTTTCATCAAAACATAAAAAAATTAATAAACTTTTATTAAAACAAAATCAATGAGATGGATTAATTTTTTTATTATCATCCGGAATGCAAACGAAAATACCATCTTCTTTGTGCAGTCAGACAATTGTAGTTCTTCAGATTTATACATCTTAAGACAAAAAAAATTAATAAACTTTTATTAAAACAGTATCAATGAGGTGGACTTTTTTTTATAACATCCAGAATGAAAACAAAAGTGTCATCTTTGTGCAGCTGATATATCGTAGTTTCTCAGTAGTATATACTCTACAGAAAAAAAGTAAACTTTTATTAAAATGGAATCAATGTGGTGGCTGTTTTTTTTTATATCATCCATCTTTGTGCCATCTCTGCTGGCAGATCATAGTTCCTCAATTTTATATACTTTCCAGCAATTTGAATAAATTGTCAAACCCCCTTCCAAATTTTGTTTCATTGCTTCCATCAGAGTTGCCATTGTTCTACCCTCAACAGCCAAGATGAAACAAAAACTCACAACTACCTGTTTTTATTTAGTATCATAATGTGTTTTTATTATATCACTTAAGTTTGTCAGAAGTTCCAGTATTCATGTTATTTGATTAGATCACAGGATTTATTTGATAGGGTCACAAGGTTAAAAATTTATGGACTGATGTGAAAAGGCATAGCAGGTCTAATATGTAAGTACCAAAGATAGAAAAAAGAAAGAAAATAAATACTTAAAATTTGCAGGAAAAAAAATCCAAAGCAGAAATATATATAGACTAACTTGAAATATGCATTTCAAGAATCTAATGTATTAAATTGATTTAATACAGGAAGTAATCATTAATTAAAGAGATAAATGTAAGACAAAAGTTACGAAAAAAGATAATATTAACAACTGATATCCTTATTCTCAATCTGGAACTTCCAAACCATTTTAAAATATAAACACTTCAATAACAGTTTAGCATTGAACAAATTAAATAGAAAGATATCCAATACTCTCTTAAAGTCAGCTGCATAAATAGCTAGCACAAAAAAGCAGCAATTTACAAACAACATTTCAAATAGGACAGAACAATACATTAAAAAGAGTACATGGAAATATATAAAAATAATCCTTTTAAAAGAAGTGAATATCAGAAGTATATTTGTATTAAAATTTGTTGCATTAAAGTGTATATGAAAGAAGTGTTATAAGTAATATATATGAAGTGAATATCTGGAGTTTTGAAAACTGGTACAAAAAAGAGATAATGATATAAAGAAACATAACTAAGAATTGGCCAAAAACTATACAAGAGAGTAAAAATCTGAAAAGTACACAAGCAACAAAATGATAAAATGGCATTATTACTATAAAAAAAATGAGATCATGAAGTATGTGGAAGAATTCTACAACGAACTTCATTTACAAAACAAAGTTCTACAATTACAACACCTTTTGAAATGCCAAGTATATTAAATAAAGCCACAGGGACAACTAATTAAATCCATGAAGAATGGGAAAATATCGATATCTTTAAATAAAAAAAGGGATTGTAACAATTATTTGGTTGTTTTGCAATCTATGATCAAGTTATTGACCAATAATAAATTACGATAATTATTTTAATTATTTTAATAATGTTTCTTTCAGCTTTTAATGAATTAATAATTATTTTTTAAATCCAATTTTATTTTCTTTATTTATTTGATATTAGCTTTAAATAAATAAAAAATTCACTTCGTTTATATATATTACATAGCATATTTATATATATGAGCACGAGATGCATATACACTTGTAAAAAAAATTACAACACCTTTTTATAGAATAAATAATGAAATAGAGAACTATATAATTCAAAAGTGAAACTTTTTTCTAATTTCTTTTAGTTTTTTTTTTTTTTTTTCTCATGCATTTCTTTAATAGTTTCTATTATATAGTGCCAAGCCATTCCATGATAAATGACAGCAATAAAAGGGGTGGATATATCTGATGAAATTTTTCCTTTAAAATTTCCAAACTATTCTTACAAAAAAGTAAAACCATTATCAGTCACAATTCTTCTTCTTTTTTTTTTTTTTAAGATGCTGTTTCGCTTCTTCATAATAGCAATACTAAATTATATACAGAATTGATTTTAAAATTACAATTATTTTTTAAAAAATGTAAAATTCTAACAAATCAATGTAATAAGTCTGACAATAATTTCTAATAACATTTAAATAATTAAAAACTTCTCTTAAATCATGATGTCAATTTCTTTCAATAAATAAAAACAATGACATTAGAAAGAAATTATTAGCAGGATATTTTTAATTGGTTAACTTCCTATTGCTAAAAAATAACACACTTTTTTGCATCTACATGTACAATTATTTATATATTTTTTTTGCTTTATGGAATCAAACATTGCTAAGATGACGCAATGTTAAGCACAAAAAGTGTTAGATTGATCTTCCACCCAAACATTTTTAGCTCTCAATTCTATACATTTACCACTGCATTAAACTGGAACATGGCAGTTATTTTACAAATAATAATGAAAGATTTGTCACATTTATCTAGAAAAAAAACTGCTCTAATCTACAATATTAAAAATGACTTTTCTAATTGAAGGCCATTATATATATAATGTTAATGACAAATAATATTCTGAAGAATAAATCATCATCCATTGTGATAAACTTAATAGCATCAAAAAAATCTTTTCTCCCTTTCAAGATAAATTTGAATAAAAAAAATATTGAAATCCTTCAAAAAATGATTTCTAAAAATAATATTTTTAAAACACAATTTTCATCAGAATTACTATAACTTCATCAGCATGCAAATTATTATTAATAATAATATTACAAGTAATACAATACCACAAAATATTTACAATAATTAAAAAAAACCTATTATAATAAATATAGAACCACAATACCCATGCTATTTGAATCCAAGCTTCAGAATTAATTAAATACTGAGATACAAAAATACATATATATATTCTATGTAGCTCATATATATATATATATATAGAAAAGGAAAATATATTCTAATAATCTACCTAGAATAACGGTCCCCTACATCCCTAAAATATCCAGCAAACTAACGAAAACCTTGAGCAACAAATTTAGCATAATATTCAGAACTCCACCCAACACTAATAGGTTGATCAATAACTCCAAAGACTACATTGATCCAGCGCTCACCCCACATGTGGTGTACTCCATTTCCTGCCCCCAAGCCGGATGCCACGCCACATATTATGGTGAAACGAAAGCCACAATTAACACCAGATTGGCTCAACATCGGTACGCCTTCAATAGAGCCCAAACGAACAGCAGTACATCTTCTGCATTTTTTGAACATACTAAACAATCAGGGCACAATTTCATTCCCGCTAACCCCGTTATTTTATGCTCAGAACCAAACGACTACAGGAGAAAAATAAAGGAGGCATTCTACATTAACAGAGACATCCATGCAATCAACAGAAGAGACACGTGCTTCGACATCTCGAAAAAATGGGCTACGTAACAGTAATTCATTTGAATATTCTCATTTACATATATTAAGTACATTTTCACTAAGGCTATGAGTATGAGGCACGGTTCCTCGAAAACGTTCAGCCAAATTTATTATTAACTATATATTTTTTCTCTAATAATTTACAATTAAGTATTTTTATTATTACAAATAAGGAGAAATTAAAACCACGTTTATTAAAATAACTATTGTAAATAGTTTCCAAATTTGGGTACTATCTCGTAAATAAAATGTTCTTTTGGACAAGCCAAAATTTATAATAGATAGTATTAAATAATACACTGCTTATCACACTAAATAACTAATATCATAAAATAGAACTATCAGTAAATGCCCTCAGAATAGGTAAGAACAAAAATTAAAGGAAATATTCTAACTGAGCAGGGCTAGTTGGACTGCAAAGGCATTAAATATTTGGACAACTACATGTAATAAATATAATTATAAACCAAGTGGTTTTCCTCACTTATGTATAGCATAGTTGGGCAATCTAAATACACAGAGTAAATATATTCAGGCAATTTAAAATGTAACCAATAAATAAATTGAGTTGATCACAACTGACTTTATAATAATGTATGTCTTTGTGTATAATAGACTCAAAAACTTCTAAGGAGCACCAATGGGTCCACATAAATACTTTTGCTTGGTAAACATGATAAAATTTATTAAATAATGCTTTATCTGATAGTGAGATAGAATATGGGTTATACTATAGAATAAGATAAGTTTTATACTGATTCATATAGTAGTAATATCAAAACAAGTAGTTAATAACAACAATATAAATTTATAAAGATAAACAATTTATTCGTAGTGATTAAAATAAAAAAAAATTATAACAGCAATTATCATATAATATACATTTATAATTCAATGTCATCAGACTGATTAAATGATATATAGTTTATAATTAAAATTATACATACATTTAATCAAAAAAGATTAATTATAGATTTTCTTCTACACAAATAAAAATAAAGTTATGGAAATTTTTTAAAATTATCTTTTAAAATGAATAAAAATCAAGTAATATCTTTTATATAAAGTTATTTATAATTCAAACTAAGTTATGCAAATACTACTTATGTTATAATTGATCTTTTACTTTACTTTATTATTATTATTTAAATTATTGAATTCTGTATAAAATATTGGCATTGTAATCGATAATATTGAGAAAGATTTATTAATATTACCATTTTTACTTTTTTAACTGTTGTTCATTTTATCATGGCATGCGTTATTATTAGCATATATAAAACTTTAATTTAATTTTTTATCTTTGAGCAGTTCCTTTCAAGTCCTCCTTCGTGCCAGCATGCATATATGTAAGGTTCCATGGATATTTCAATCCCTGAATGTTGTCCAATTATTTTTCCTTTGTCAATATTACAATCTAAGTAGTTTTAGTAATCTTAGATTTATAGCAGTCAGTGTAGTGTTTTTTGGAATTCCATTTGTTTTAATCTCAGACATCAAACAAAGAAGAAAGATTTCATTACCCCTTTTTCTTTAAGTTGTTTTACACACAGTATGACTTTCTTTCCTATTAATTCCAAATTATTAATAAAATAAGGTAAAGTTAAAACCAATTTTTTAATGGAAAGAAAAGAATGTATATATATATACTTCAACAAAAATCAATAAATTAAAAACTAACTGTGATAAAACATAGTTGCTGAAGCTTTAAACATATAATGTAAATGAAAATATATTCTAATAATAATGAATAAAATAAAATAAAAATAACTTCTGAATAGTTTACAGATTTGGGTATTATCTCATAAATAAATATATCCTTTTGAACAAGCTAAAATTTATAATGAATAATATAAAATAATAGTGCTCATCGCATTAGACAACTAATATAAATGGAACTGACTATCAGTAAATACCCTCAGATTAGGTAGTCACAAATGTAAATGAAATATTGGTCTGCAAAGACATCACATATTTGGGCAACTACACATAATAAGTATAATTAGAAACTAAGTGGTTTTCTCCACTTATGTATTACATATTTGGGCAATCTAAATATACTGAGTAAATGTCGTATTCAGGCAATTTAAAATATAACAAATAAATTGAGTTGATCACAATCAATAATTTATATATTCATGTAGATCTCATCACACTAGACAACTAATATTAAATGGAACTATCAGTAAATACCCTCAGAGTAAGTAGTCAAAATGTAAATAAAATATTGGTCTGCAAAGACATCACATATTTGGGCAACTACATGTAATAAATATAATTATAAACTAAGTGATTTTCTCCATTTATGTATTAAATATTTGGGCAATCTAAATATACTGAGTAAATGTCATATTCAGGCAATTTAAAATATAACATAAATAAATTGAGTTGATCACAACTGATATTACAATAATTTATATATTCATGTACAATGGACTTATAAATTTTTGAGTGACACAAATGGGTCCATATGAATACTCTTGCTTGGCAAAAATAAAATGTATTGAATGTTTTATTTAATAGTGAGATATAACATGGGATGCATTATAGAATAAGATAAAATAGTTTCATAATGATTCAAGCAGTAGTAAATCAAAACACCTAGGTTAATAACAATATAAATTTATTAAAATAAACATTAATTTCTTTGTGGTGATTAAAATAAAAAATAATTTATAACAGTAATTAACATCATATAATGTACATTTATAATACACTTTCACTAGATTATGATTAAATATGATATATAGTTTATAATTAAAATTATAAATGCATATAGTCAAAAAAGGACTAACTGTAGATTTTCTTATAAAATATACAGAAAATTTTTATATCAGTAACTTTTAAAAGGAATGAAAATCAAGTAATATTTTTATAGTTATTTATCATTTAAACTAAGTTATGCAAATACTATTTGTTTTTAATTGATCTTTTGCTTTACTTGATTATTATAAATTGAATTATTGAATAACAAACCTAGACTGCATTGTAATCGATAATATTAATTTAGGAAAAAAATTTATATTACCATTTTTACTTAATTGTTTTTAAATGATTCTTTTATCTGAGCATCTGTTACTATTAGCATACATAAAACTTCAATTTAATTTTTTATCATGCAGCATTTGCTTTGGAATCTTTCTTCATAACACACACATATGTAAAAATCTATAGACATTTTAATCCCTGAATGTTTTCCAATTATTTTTCCTTTGTCGATATTACAATCCAAGTAGCTTTAGTAATCTTAGATTTATGGCACTCAGCATAGCGTTTTGATGGGATTCACTTCATTTTAATCCCAAACATCAGACAAAGAAGAAAGTTTCTGTTTCGCCTTTTACTAAGATACAGTTAAAAACAATTTTTTAATGGAAAGAAAGTATATTTTCTTCCTTCAGAAATTGTTTGTCTCTATAGTAACATAAACAATGGAGTCTATATTCTTAAACATTAGTTCTGAACACGTGATGTCTTCTAATTTTAATACAGCATTGTTGCCATTGATATAATTCAACAAAAATTTTTTTTCATTTTAAAACATTTTATTACACATATGACCTTGACTTGTTTTCATTATTTAATAACTTAGAAACTAGAAAAAAATAACAAATGAAGACAAGTGCACATTACAATATACATTGTAAGGATTGGTTAAATTATAAAATAAATATACATATAAATCGGAGATATTTCCATTTAGATTTGCTTTGGTTGAGGACTAGATATGCTATTCTCTTGGAACTTGTAAAATGAATGTGGGACTATCCGTACTTCATGAATATGGTTACTTTATACAAATATTTCATATAAATAATGAATTAAAGTGTTTCCTTCTAACAGTCTTATAATAAATAGAAATTATTCCTAATTTTATATTTCTCTATTGGATCACATAAACTTTAATTGATTTTCAGTTTCCAAATGAGATTACTTGAATAAGTAATCAGTACAGCCCATATATTTATATAGTGTAACAGTATGTATATACATGCATTGCGCAGGTGTGTGTGTATATATGAGTTACATAATTCACTTTTTTTTATTTATTAAAAAAATATAAAATTTAAAAAAATTATATCAGAATCAATAGCTTGAAAATATAGAAGTTAAAAAAATAAAGTAGAGAAAAAATTTAGAGATAAGTTAGAAATTAATAATTATAACTTGTCTTTCTTTTATACATTATTATCTGTCAAAAATACTCTAAGAAAAAGGTGTTTTTAATTCAAATAATCAAAGGGTTTCTTATGATCAATTAAATAATTTGTACAAAAATAATTAGACTCTGAGATTAAAATTCCAGACTGATTAGTTCAACTAATTCTAATCTCTGTAATTAAAATTAAAAAACAGAAAATAAAGAAATGAAAATTATAATTAAATTTTTTTAAGAGGTAAGATGTATTGATAACAGAGTAAAAACTCGAGCAAAGGTGGGGTCAGAGTAATATAAAAGGCATACATTCTCTATTGTCTTCAGTTCAGTTGGAATTGAGTTTTTCTAATAGTTAAGTTAAGTTTGAATTAAGAGTTCATTTCAAGTTATTAAAAAGAATGATTGGCTAGAACCGAATGTTGTGTTCGGTTGTTTCCTCTGCTCTTCTCCCGTGTGCCATTTAACAAAATGCCATAATAAATTATCCTGACTTAGCCTTCTGCTGAAGTTTCAACTGGCCCTACTAAATTAAGTGAAAATTATGTAAACCAGGCACACAAGAATAAGAAACCAAGAAGCTGTCTTTCAGTTAGAAATACCAATGCCAGGACCAAGAGACTAACTGGATCCGAGGACAAAAGGGGTGATCACCCAACTACATAAAAATCAAAGAACTATGATACCTACCATGGAAACCAAAAACTATTTAAACTGGCTATCAAAGACAATTTTTGAATTGACAAATAAAGTCCAAAAGCAGAGCTATAAATCCTAGGTAAATATTTATTGATATCAGGATAAAAAAATTTAAATCTTATTCGTTATCATAAGAATGCAAAATTTGTTGAGTGTATAATATTTCTTATGTGTTCACATTTTAATTATGTATTATATTATTATTACATTCATAATTATTATTTTTTTAAAATAAATTTTGTTTAAATTATTAATGTTGTTTTTTCCGTCCTCACTCTCTTTATTCATGATGTCTCATGTGAAGAACTAGCCATGGGTCAAGCGCTTGAAACATGTTAGTGACCTCTCATGGGTTCCAATCTCAGTATTGGATGGTGCCTGGGTTTAAAACCTGTTATAAATTTCCCCATGGGATGTTTCACATTTCATACAGTCGGGGAGCTACTTCAGTCTGGAAAGATGACTCGGTTTAATATTTTATTAAATCACAGTCTGACCGGGGGTATGATTGATATGTAAGTATTAATCATATTTACTCTCCTGCTTGGGTAACAGGTTTTTAAAAAGGTATTTTTGCAAAATAATATGATTTTAGAAAAATAGAATAAATAATTAGAAAGTTTTAAAAAGTCTAAAACTTTAATTAAGAAGCTCTAAATCCCGTTACAATAGTAATCCAAATATATTCAAGTGTTGGGCTTGTAAACTTAGAATGCATAACCTGAAAGTGATTTCTCTAACATATTATAAAACTTAATTTGATGCTCTTAGGATGCACAACTTTGGAGTGATTTCTTTGATTCTACTTATAATCTTAGTTAACTTCCTTGGCATTTACTCTTGGAACAACTCTAAATAATACAACAATATACATGTAGTTGAGAAAATAATTAATTTAAGCAATTAAAGCTTTATTGAGAACATGAAAATTTTTCTTAAATATGTAGCCCATATGCACATTACATTGTCATGTAAGATATTTAAAAGTATTTGAATTGAAAATTTGGTTGACAAAATCCTAACTGATAAAAAAACATTATTTAATACTTAAATTATATATGTGAAATTGGTAAAACATTTTATCCTTAATCACTTTCAACAACTTGGAGGACAATTGATATACAAATTGCATTTTAAAAAATGTGATTAAATACATTCCCTGATTACTTATTCAATGTTTTTTTATGAATAAATCATAGATCTTTATAAAGTCCCTATCTTGTGTTGATATTTGAAAGGTCCCTCCACTGTCAAAAACAACATTGTTTGGCTATTATACAAATATTTAAGGTGCACGTGAAAAAAATTATTAAAGCCTTTCTCTTTCTAATTACAGACTTCCTATGCACAGAACGTTACCTTAATTTCTATATTTCCATTAAAAAAACAAAGATCTTAATATTAACTTATTGTAAATCGCAAGTTAATTGTGACAGGAAATAGTGGATTCAAATGTAAAGAGAATAACATCTTCATGCTCTCAAATCAGATTGGTCTTTATAAATAAGAATTTAGGTTAAAAATAAGATAGCTTCTATCTTGTGTTGAGATAAGAGGTCCCTTTAAGATAATCCCTATCTTGTGTTGAGATTTAAGAGGTCCCTCTATAGTCAAAATGTAAGTCATTTGGCTATTGTACAAACATTTAAGGTGCATGTGAAAATGGTTAAAGCATTTCTCTTTCTAGTTATAGACTTCCTGTGCACTTGATAAATAATTAGAATGTTAAAAAGAAATATATAAAATCCCATCACAGATCTTTCTTCAGACATTAAAGAAATAATATATATGAGTGCGTGTGTGTGTGTGTATAATACTTTGCTAAAAGCTATATAATAAAATGGATGAAGTGTTAAAAGGAAAAAAAAGATGGATTCAGCTTTTTTAAAAAGGGGGTACACTAATGTATAAATTATTTTATATATAAAAATATATGATCAATTTTAGAAAATGAAATCTTGAAAAATAAATAATAAAAATGTTGACAATATGCAAATTATTTGAAATGTATATAATTAAGAATTTTAATTTTAAATTGTATATTTCTGTAGTTTTTTTTTTTTTTTTCTGTAATAACGATTGATAAGAAAGGTAAACCAGCAACAGCAATCAAATATTATCATTTGGTACTGTTACTTTATAAACTAGTTACTCCAACTTTCTTTGGGATATAGAATTTAACCTACATTTCTATAATGATGAAGAAAAAGCATTAAGGCAAAAATAGAACTTTTAAGGTGGCAAAATCCAGCTATTTACAATTATAGTTCTATGGCAAATAAGGCAAGAATAAGAGAAATAAAAAAAAATAGTTCCATTTGAATGAGGTTTATCACAAAGATGAATAATAATATCTAAAAATCGGATAACATTCTTGTGTGCAATCATTTGCATTACCTTTTATTGAAAAGGCAATAATTTTTGTACTCATAAATTCAGATGACATTATACCTTTTTCATAACATTCAGTTATTACATAAATTTATTTTTTTTA
Source organism: Epiperipatus broadwayi (assembly GCA_028023455.1). Lineage (NCBI taxonomy): Eukaryota > Metazoa > Onychophora > Udeonychophora > Euonychophora > Peripatidae > Epiperipatus > Epiperipatus broadwayi. The sequence continues at coordinate 4,905,038 of JAQFVV010000089.1, read as the reverse complement.
ATGACTTCACTACAATTTTTTTTAAAGTTCAATTGAAATATTATCTGTATTAGCTGTCTTATTGCTTTTTATCTTACTAATTGCATAATCAAATTCTTTTCTTGTAATTGCAGGTCTTTTCTCGTCCTTATTAATCATAATTTTCATTCTCTATATAATCTTATATTTATATTTAATATTTCTTCTCCTTTATATAAATATTCAATATACTCATTCCAACAGTCACACATTTTGTTTTCAAAAAATATCTTTCCTTCTTTATTCTTAACAACAGTACTAAAGTATCTCCCTTTATAATCCAGTATTTTGATTTTTTCAAATACCTGATTAACCTTTCCAATATTTTAGAGAATGTATGAGTGAATGGGTAAGATCAAAACAGCAAATTTTAATAAAAATTTATTATACTAATATAATTATAAATTAAGTGTGCCATACAAAAAATTATAGAAAGATGATAATTTACAAACTGCATACTGCTATGCCTGTTTTAAAATATTACTTCACTTAAAATTAAAATTCAATGTGTTAAATACAATTATTTTTTACTGATGACAGATTGTCATATCACCTAATAATATATTCATAATAATATATTCCTGCATATGCACATACGTGTTCATGTACACACACTCTCTCCTTCTCTCTCCATTTTGAATGGCTTTTCCAACTTTGCTTTATCCTCTAGGTAATAGTAGAATATCCATTTATGAAAAATAATGAAAGTATACGCAAGTTGGCTTTGGGACAGCTCATTGTCTTTAAATTTTTGGAAGATTTTTTTTTTAAAAATCCAAATTTTACATAGCCTAAATTCAAATCCAGGCTGTGAGTGTGTGGTTACATTTGTTATCTTTACACCACATTAATTCAAAAGCAATTGGTTTTGTAAAAGTTTCATTGGTTTATGATATAGTCTCTTGCCAAAATGAATCAAAAGCCTGTAAATAATGGAATATAAAGAATCAAATCATAATATTTAATTTTCTTCAGTGGTATAATTTATACAAGAAAATCATACTCATTATTATATAGTAAACTTCAATATGATCTAATATTTGAGTTACATATTATAACACAATAAAATTGCTTGTCATTAAAGTTTAACATATAACTCAAATTATAGGATAACAAAATAAATTGTTTTAGGATATATATGCATATTATAGGTCTCTTCCTGACAGCAGTTGAGAGTATTTAGATAAAAAGGATATTATGACAAAATAACACAATTATTGTCAGTGATAATTAATTTACATTGCTTGTCACTCCTGCACATAATTTATTCTAATATTTCAACATTCAGAACTGCATCCTAAAGTTTAATACGCATTTTACATCAATCACAACAAAAATCAATAACAAAAAATAGCTTAATCAGATAATAGCATTCTACAAACCTGGCCCTATCTCTAATTAAAGAATACAGTTATATATATATAATAATGTAATAGATTTTATTAATGATTTTTTCATTATCATACGTAATTTAATTAGTGATAGTTGTAGGGAAAAAAAATTATAAACAGTTCTCCAAAATAAGCAATGTGTTAAGAAAATTTTATTTAAAATTAAGCATTTTTAAATTTAAACGAGCAAAAAAAAAAAATCTATTATATATTATTATTAAAATGAAAATCTTTTTTTTTTTTCAAAGACAAAATTCAATTACAGAATTGTTGTGATTCATTAAAAATAATAAAGAATGATAACAATAGCAATTGGATCAAAAATTATTTTCTTAGTAGAATCTACCAATTATTTTTAAATTCTCATATTTCTCTTCAAAAGCAAAATGACAAATTTAAGAATACGAATTTTCCAGGTCACAGTACAGACAGACAGCCATTATTTCCGACGGCTAATCATGGATGTTAAAGCAATAAGTCCATTTACAAATACAATACTTTCATATCACAGTTCGTTCCAGCATCATATTTAATGGTTTGATTCCCCATTCCTACACTATCACCAAAAAAAGAATATTATCTAAAAATAAGCGGAATTAACGAAGTGTACTTAAGAATTTTGTGTGTTGCACACATACATATAAACAGTATACGTAAATAATATTGAAATATAAGTACAGTATGTATACATAACCCAGGTGTAATTAAAGATTTGAACCCAGATTTTCAAGTTACCTACAGTCATCCACTCTATCCATATAAACATGACTACATGCATGTAAAAAGATAAATGACCTTCAATATACATATATTATGCTGTTAAATCATCTCACACACACACATATATATATAATCAGTGCTTGATTTATATTAAGATAGCAAATCTACACATTTCAATGGACAGGTTTCATTCTTCTCCACTCTCCAACTCTTCTGTCATCCATATGATTAAAAATCTGATGATGGAATACTCAACATCCTTAACTATGCCAATACTATAGTCATACCCAAGTTGACCTTAAATCAATCTGACCCCTCATATATAGGACCTTAATGTGTTCATTTAATACATAGAAGAAGAATTCAGATTGAATATGTAATACTGAAATACACAAGTATAATATATATTTAACCTAGATATAATTAAAGAAAATTTGAACTCAGACTTTCAACTTCTCTACAGTTATCCATTCTATCCAATATAACCAATATAAATACTTGTATTTCAATATTACATATTCAGTCTATATTCTTCCCAACCCTCTTCTGTATATTTAAATGGACATATTAAGATCATACATATGAGGGATCAGATTGGCTTAAGGTCAACATGCATATGACTATAATATTGGCATCATCAAGGGCTTTCAGCATTTCATCATCAAATTTTCATGATATGGATAGCTAAAAAGTTAGAGAGTGGAGAGGAATAAAGCCTATCCATTTAAAATGTGTAGATTTTCTTATCTTAAATACTTTAAATGATCAAATTTCAATGAGATGTCTATTTCAATTGTGTTTTAAATTGATTATTTTTAATTTGCTATCTTAATATAAACTGAGCATTGATTATACATATATATGTGGGAGATGATGACCCAGACTAACTAATGGTTCAGCAGGAAATATGTATATTGGAGTTTGTTTGTTTTTCACATGTATGTGCCAATGTGTATCGGTTATATTGGAGAGAGTGAATGACTGTAGGAAGCTTGAAAGTCTTGGTTCAAATCCTCTTTAGGTATACATATATATACAATACATAAAAAACCATAAAACTGTATTTAAATAGCCCACTCCAGGGCAAAGACCTTCCCAAACAGCCATCCAACTGAAATGAGAGAAGGTTTTATTCACCAGAATAGCCATCTATCAATGATGAAGTTTTTAGTAATGTCTTTTTTATTTTGATCTCTAATCAAATATTTATTTTTCTATCAAATAACTGTATGACTAGTTAGATTGGCAGCAAAACCCGAAAACCATATAAGGCGAATCTCTTACAAATAACTTGAAATAATATTCACAACTTAACCAGTTCAAATTCGATTCTAAATCATGTGCAACTATACTGATCCATTTATGTAAGTTGAAACCAAAATTGTGTATATAGTTACACACACTCAATACATAGTGTGTGTATATATATATTGTAACATTTATTTATATATGTTACAAATATATTGGCATTTGGTAAAAGCTAAAAAAGTAAATTTCGATTTTTTTTTGATTAGTATAAATTTTGTTAAGAGCGTACAATGAAAGTTAAATTATTCTTCGATATTTTTTTTTAATTAGTAATAACGTAATTGGAGAGAACAAAAAAGAATTCCAAAAGCAAGTAAAAAGATAAGCTAAAAGAAAAATATTTCTAGCTAATTAAACATGGCCGAAAACTTGATAAGAAAATAGAGACTTTAGTACCTAAAATTTTAAAAAACTGTATAAGATTAGAAAGGCATGCTCGTACCATGCCTTTCTAATCCTAAAACTCCGATCTATAAAAAGGAGGGATCCGGTTGAAGGAGCGTCTTGTTCGTTTTATTTCGCTAGTTGGTCTTGGATAACATTTAATATGTCCAAGATCACTCGTCACCGAAGGAATTCGGCAATGTCGCAGTGAACCGGAGCCCCTGAAAACATCAGACTTAATGATGTACACCAGGAAAAGCCTTCGTGACAAACTGGGAAATGGACCACAAGAACAAGCAAGAACCAAACGGCCGAGCTCATTATTACAAAAAAACTATGCATAGTTAGCTACAACCTTCGTGAATTCACAAAGCTTACCGGTAAGTTAAGAATAATAATCCTGATTGTGACCAAGTTAACTAGTTAAAAACTACTCGTGAAAATATAGCTATAAAAAGAATCCCGATAGTGACTTTATATTTCTATATGAGAGACTCTTAATTAACCAAGAACTTTTTGCTTATTTTAAATGATATTGATATTTTCTGTATATTTTCCACCTAGATTAAATGTGTTCTCTCCAAAATATTAAACAATATTTAACCTAGAAATGTTTTATTTTGTTAGAATAAAAGAGATTATATTTTTATCAACATTTTTTTTATTGTGCGTTATTAATAGAAGTTATTATTTTTGTTATTAGATTTATTTTAGTGAAATAGGATTTAAGTGTAAGTTACCTTTGCCAATATGTTTCAATACGCCAGGGCTAACAATCGTAAAAAAAATCATTAATTCTCATTACGGTAGAATTACCGTACAAAATAAAAATATTATAAAAGGATCTTTTTATTTTTCTTCGCTTTTACAATTTGCAGAGAGGTGCTGGCGGCATATTTCAGCGGATTCTTAGGAATCCTGGCGCCCATAGGAAATAAAATTAAAAGTTGATTTATGTCTATGGTACAAATTCGTAATCAATTAGTAGGCCGGAGTCGATCAGGAAAAATAGCTGTGTTAAGAATAGAAACACAACTTTCTTTTTTTTTTCTTGATACAGTTTGATCACTCACGCTTAAATATACATTTGGGGCGTATAGTGGTCTAGTAAAACGGAAAACGATACAATGGCGACCCAACTCGGGCTTCGATTTAACAACTACAACCTGAGATGAGTTGTAATGATAAAGAACATTACAATGATGACTCAAAGAAACTCACAGCCGGAAAATAAATTATGATTTTTTTGAAAAAAGAAAAAAAATTATAAGAAAAAAAACTAACTAATTAAACCCAGATTATTAAAATATGAAAGAAGATATTTTTTTAATATGACTTCCAAAAAATATATATATGTATATTTTTTTATATATGTCTAAAAAACACGATCGTGGCTGATGTAGACGTAAGTCACAAGTATTTGACTGGGTAGGCGGTTACTGAAGAGGGAATAACATAGCCCCGAGTCCTTATCCACAGTATATGAACATAAGACCATCTTTAAATGCTCGTCAGACTATTTCTAGCAGAGATCCCAATAAAGGGGAAGGCGGATCAAGTTGGACCAAGTTGCCACGGGCCTGTAAGACTCAGAACGATGAGCAACGCTCGTTTGTGCTTATAACTTGGGCTTCTTATTAGTAATAGTACACTAAAGCGGATAGGACACAGATGAATGTTGAAATATTTTCCATTCCCGCCGTGTTAGACCTAAAAGTGGGCATTAAAGCCGAACGTCGCTTGTGAATGAGTCTACACAACATATCAGCACGCTACTACACACACAAAAAAAAAAAAAAAAAATATGAATTTGAAAAAAACTTAAGAATAAAATTAGTGTAAACCCCTATTTTATTCTCATCTCCTGGCACTGGTGGTATTGTAACATTTATTTATATATGTTACAAATATATTGGCATTTGGTAAAAGCTAAAAAGTAAATTTCGATTTTTTTGATTAGTATAAATTTTGTTAAGAGCGTATAATGAAAGTTAAATTATTCTTCGATATTTTTTTTTAATTAGTAATAACGTAATTGGAGAGAACAAAAAAGAATTCCAAAAGCAAGTAAAAAGATAAGCTAAAAGAAAAATATTTCTAGCTAATTAAACATGGCTGAAAACTTGATAAGAAAATAGAGACTTTAGTACCTAAAATTTTAAAAAACTGTATAAGATTAGAAAGGCATGGTACGAGCATGGCAGAAGCCCTAAAACTGGATATAAAAAGGAGGGATCCGGTTGAAGGAGCGTCTTGTTCGTTTTATTTCGCTAGTTGGTCTTGGATAACATTTAATATGTCCAAGATCACTCGTCACCTGAAGGAATTCGGCAATGTCGCAGTGAACCGGAGCCCCTGAAAACATCAGACTTAATGATGTACACCAGGAAAAGCCTTCGTGACAAACTGGGAAATGGACCACAAGAACAAGCAAGAACCAAACGGCCGAGCCTCATTATTACAAAAAACTATGCATAGTTAGCTACAACCTCGTGAATTCACAAAGCTTACCGGTAAGTTAAGAATAATAATCCTGATTGTGACCAAGTTAACTAGTTAAAAACTACTTCGTGAAAATATAGCTATAAAAAGAATCCCGATAGTGACTTTATATTTCTATATGAGAGACTCTTAATTAACCAAGAACTTTTTGCTTATTTTAAATGATATTGATATTTTCTGTATATTTTCCACCTAGATTAAATGTGTTCTCTCCAAAATATTAAACAATATTTAACCTAGAAATGTTTTATTTTGTTAGAATAAAAGAGATTATATTTTTATCAACATTTTTTTTATTGTGCGTTATTAATAGAAGTTATTATTTTTGTTATTAGATTTATTTTAGTGAAATAGGATTTAAGTGTAAGTTACCTTTGCCAATATGTTTCAATACGCCAGGGCTAACAATCGTAAAAAAAATCATTAATTCTCATTACGGTAGAATTACCGTACAAAATAAAAATATTATAAAAGGATCTTTTTATTTTTCTTCGTTTTACAATTTGCGAGAGGTGCTGGCGGCATATTTCAGCGGATTCTTAGGAATCCTGGCGCCCATAGGAAATAAAATTAAAAGTTGATTTATGTCTATGGTACAAATTCGTAATCAATTAGTAGGCCGGAGTCGATCAGGAAAAATAGCTGTGTTAAGAATAGAAACACAACTTTCTTTTTTTTTCCTTGATACAGTTTGATCACTCACGCTTAAATATACATTTGGGGCGTATAGTGGTCTAGTAAAACGGAAAACGATACAATATATACACACACAATAATTATCTAAATGGAAGTAAAAGTTTCAGATGAACCGTGTTTGCATAATATATATACTTGTGTATACAAAAAGTTACTAAAAAAATTAGCAAGGATAAAGAATACAGTTAAGTTTTATTGGCATATAAATAAACCAGAAAACTAAAAACAAAATAAAAATTGTTCACAGATAAGTATGTACATAAAGTAATTACATTTCTGAAGTGCATAATATGTATTAATATATAATTTTCTAACTACTTACATACAATATATAATAACTGATAGAAATAATATGCATCATTTATTAAAAAGTTATTTTAATAATACAATTCAAACTTTGACTTTATGATTTTGATTATGTTAAGGAAATTTTTTCTATAGACAAGTTTTTTTTTTTTTTTTAAGTGTCATAGCATCGGCCGGGACGCAAACCCGCAACCCGGGCAACTACCTGCAAGTGCAAGGCAGTCGCGCTAGAAATTTTTTCTATAGACAAGAATAATATCCCAATTGTATTATTAAAATAACTTTTTAATAAATATGTATGACTTAAAGTAGCAGTGAAAATAGTATAAAACTTGAAATTCTAAAGTAAAATAAAATAAATAAATAAATTTCAGTTTGACAACTTCAACAACTTTCCATAAACAGGTTGAACACATTATTCTGAAACACTTGGTTCTTAGCCTTTAAGAATTCAAAAAAATTATGAAAATCAATAATTGTAATTATGATGAAAAAATATTTAAAAAGTAACTGCATCAATGTAATTTAATATAACTTACTAATGAAGCTGGAAATATAGTACATATTTCTGCTTCATCTAGTGCCAATGTCATCAGCACTAGTCTGGATTTGAACTCAATCCTTATTAATTGACATCCATCTCATATTAGGTGGTAGTATATTTTAAGCAATATTATAATCTTTTATATTTCATTAATCTTATTTTATAATTAAAACTAACCTTTTTATATTAGTTTATTTATTTTATATTTGTAAAAATGTATATTGTGTTTATTTTATTAAATTGAATTGAATCCTAGATATCTATAAACTGTTACAAATATTTCAAATTCTTTATTAAAGTTCATTTTTTCTTCAATTAATCAGTTGGTAACATTTTATATTTATCTTTTAATCAATGTATATTAGAGTCAATTATTTCAACAATGTAATATTTGTAAGAAATGTTTTGTAAATTTCTGCTTAAGTTTATGTCAAATATGTTTGAAAGTCATTGTACCAAATTCCTAAAAAATTTTCTGAATAATATCTACATTTTTGTTAATCTAAACCTTAACTGATAAACTTAATGTTATAGATTTTCCCTCCAAAGCAGGCACCAACCTCACAGAACCACTTAGAGCTGTTGCAACTGGAAGTTGTCACTGTAGATTTAATCCTATAGATAAAGCCAGATCACATAAATAGCGGATCTTTGATAAGAGGGGATTATTATTGAGTTTACTGAAGAGAAGTGATTAATCTATATATACATCATGCCTAAAGAAATGATGGGGTGAAAAGATCAGTCATTTGCTTCTCAGAGGTTTGTTCCACCACCTCAACACCATGCTTTTCCGGTGCTCTCAAGACCTAGCCCGAGACGATATTGTGTCAAGGAAGCCTGCTGAATGATCTGATTGTAACTGCTGTTTCAAGCCATGGAATGCCTACCGATTGATTCTGAGGTAACATCCAATTCGCCACAAGCAATTGATTATATTTTACTTGTTTTCCAAATCAATTCTAATTTATATTTTATATATCTGTGTGATGTTTATACGGCTTGGTTTAAAATGTGTCTTTTAATTTTATTAAATTTAAAATATCAATTCTTATAAAATCTCATATTATTTTGATGCGGCAAAATTAAATTAATTTTTGGTTTATTTAGAATATTTGACTTACTGAAATTTCCAAGTACAAAATTCAACAAACTATTAACTTTAAATTCTCTTATTTTTCCAGTCAAAATCATTACAGGAGATTTACTTCCCGTAAATTAATTAATAGAAAGCTCCTTTAGTTTTGTACATCATATATAAATTTATTTTGAATGACTGAAATTATTTTAAAAGTATCTTACTATTACCTCCAATTTAAAATAGCCCTGTAATTATTTCTGAAAGAATAAAGAATTTTAGTGAATCAATTAAGTAAAATCAATTATAGTGTTTTGTCAATATATGTTTCATACACATATATTTTTATTTGTCAAAAATAGTAAAAAAAATTGATGTATAATTTATGGTTTATATTGTCAAACTTCATCAGAAGTGAGTTTGATATTCAATGTCCCGTCTATGTTAATTAAAAGTCAGTCTTATTTTGCAATCTTTCATAAACTATTTAATAACTTATTAATAAATGAAATATTTGTAAAGAGTGGAAAACAATTTATATTTTAGTTTTAATTCTTGCCTTTCTTTTTATAAAATAATTATGATTCATTTGTTGATGGCCTAAGCTTTCTGGGACTTCCTGTTATGTCAGGGAGCCAATTATGTTAATCAGGAATTAAGTTTTTAATTTTGTTAGAGATACACTATCTATATATGTCTAAGGCATTAATGTTTTTATAGCTACAACCATTCATTTATTATTTTGCCTTGCTACTTACTCATCAGGACCTTCGGAAATTTAATTATGACCAGTCCAATCTTTCATACTCCCTCTAAGTAGACTTAGTTCATACCAAGGGATCCATTTTTGGGCATTGCCATTTAAGATGTGTATGGGAAGTCCAGCACATCAAAAATATTTTATTATTATTCAGAGACATGCTTTGGCTGGAGGGCCAACATTTCTCTTATCTATCTGTACATATCAGGAATTTCCTTTAGTAAAGCCACCCAGAGTTTCATAACAGATGTCATTTATTTTGTTGTAACCTATAATAGCATAATGCCTTCTTCATCATTTTATATCTTTATTTAGCAAACCTGAAATGCTCTCTGCCATGATGGCACGTCCTTCACAAACAAATTTCGTAATTAATTAAATCTGACTGTATAATTGTCAATTATTTATTTAAGAACTATTTAACTTCCCACACTCATTATATACAAATGATTTTAATTGTAATAGTGTTTTAAATGCCCATCTTTCATGTCTTGTAATATATATATAACAGATTTATTTGTAATATCTTGAAGAGGGCTAATAATATTTTATTGCTGATTGGTTTTTGGCCGACCAATTAACAAACTTTTACATTGTTTGTCAAAGCTGCATCAAAACGAATTAAAGAAAATAACCAAGTTGTATAAACAAAGATTTAACTTATTTTGTACTAAATTCCTTAATAAATTCCTATAATATTGTTATTTTAAATAAGCTTAGTTTGTCATCACTCCCAATCTCTAAGGTTAATTACTCTATTTATTTAAATTTCTTTGATTTAAATTCACTTCTTTGTAATGTTGCCATAAAGAATTATCATTATTACGGTTCAAACCATTAGTAATCGATCAAATCATATCTGTACCATTCTGCAATCTTCAGATTCCATTAAATCATTGATTTTCATATAAACTCTTTATTATTTTGAGTCTCTATGTGAACCATGACCTCCAACTGGGATGGAATAAAACCAAGCACTGCTAGTGTCATCACAAATTCTATCCATTAGTCAGAGAGGCAATAGTTTAGGCAAATAGGTTAGGATTCATCCTTGTCCTGACATATGTATCTTATGCATGGTTGGATTCAAGGTACTTTTGCTTGGATTATTAGTCTTGTTGAATGAATACACGATTTTGACCGACACACTAATGAATAGTCTTTAAAAAAATTAATTAATATTAAATTTAAATTCATTTAATTTATTATGAGAAAATTTTGTATTAGTCAATAACAGAAATTCAATATTGTTATAAAAATTTTGCCTCTTTTTGTGTACAGTAAAAGTGACTGGTAAAAATAAAAGAAAATGCTTAAAAAGTATCATTATTATAGATTAATTTATTAATGATAACTACTTTTAAAAAATAATTAAATAAATCAATTTAAATTCATTATGGTCTTTCGTTTGCTTGATTACTATGAAATGTCATATTAAATAAAATTAATAATAAAAATTATGTCTTCTTTATATAATTAATCAAGTCATTCATTAGACTAGAGATTATCCCCTTAATGAATATTTCTATAGTGATGCAGTGAAAATTACACCTCAGAAATAGTACTCATACTTTTTACAATATATCAAAAACTGTGGCCTAATGCAGAAGTGACAGATTCTCAGATATTCTTTTTGTGCTAACATTTTGAAAATAAATGTTTAACACAGAAATGCAAGCTTCTTGCTTTTTATATTACAGTGAGAATCAATAATGAATAAACTGATTTGGCTTTTTAACATTTTGCTGTAAAACCATTTTATATTCAATGGGAAAATTTAAATTTAAATGATAAGATAGCAAATGCTTAACATTTAAAATGTTTTTGAATTACAGTCATTCGATTAAAAAAATCAGCATTCCATATTGATGTGAATAGAATGAAAAAAATCGAATAGTTCATTCCTTAATCTACAATAAAATAAGTTGCTACTTTTATAAGATTATTAAATTAAATTTTTATAAAATTCTTAGAAATACAAATTTACTTGAAATTCCATTATTGTTCTATATTTATTTATTTATACTCTCTATATACTGTGATGAATCATCCGTCCTACTTGTGAGTTTTATCTAGCTATAGGGTCACTAATACAATAAGGTATTATAATAAAGACTTTGAAAGCATATAACTAGAAGACTAAATATTTTTTCTCATTAAATTAACTTTTACAGAATAAACGCAAAAAAATGCAATAAATACTAAAATGGCAGAAATATTTGCTGTGTAAAAGTTATCAATTTAATTAGCATAACTCTTTATTCCTTTAGTAATAAAAATGTTGCATATATTTTGTTTAAAAATATTGTCTTAGGTGAATACATTCTGTAATTTTAGATGAGTCATAAAAATTGAATCTAATATTCGATAACGTTGAAGTCATTTTTTTAAAAAAAAAACTTTACAAAAATGACAGATACTTAAATGCTAAAATTAAGTTATGACTTGAATTCATTTACCTTTTTCTATCTCTAAAAATTACATACATAATTTAATTTTATTTAAAGGTATTTTCCAAGATGTATATATAAAACTGTCATATTTATTGGAATAAACCAGAAAAATCAAATAATGACATAAAAAAAAATTAAAACAAAAATTCCAGTGAAAGTGAAGGATATCTATATGCTAAAACTAAGTTATCAACTTAATTCACCTACCTTTTTCTACATTCTAGCAGTAAAAATGTAAATACTGTATTTTTATTTAAAAGTACACCTGGGTCTCTTTTTACGTGGACTTATTTAACACGATTTTGAAGTTATGCGATTCGTGTTTCACCGGAAGTCGACCTCCGATAATGCGCTACTACTTTAAATAATAAATTTCGTGCACTTACGTTATATTGAAAGTAATAGCACATTATTGGAATTCTACTTTCATCTTAGTAATTTCAATATTTTCAGTGCTTTATAACAGTAAGATTTTATGCAATAATGAAATTAAAATCATGATTTCCACATTTTATGTATATACACATTAAATTTTACAAGATTATAATGTAAATTTGTTCAAACATTGTGCGTGTTAATTTTGCATTTTAAATCACATTCTGTTTTTGCTTTTTAAAAAAAGAACATAATCAATTATTAATCATTTAGTGTCCACAAGTTTATTTTTAAAAGGTCAGTAATAGCAGTGGGCACAATTAAAATCTGATTTTTAATTGTAATTAACAATTTAAAAATTACTTACGGGCGACTTGAAATTAATGTGATGTAAAACGAAATTTGATTTTTAAACGGAATTGAAAATTAAAGACAAAAATAAGAATTTAATTTTTAGTTGTTAGTCTTAATTAAATTTTTCCCAGCAGTGGTGAATAAATGTCTTTTTATTATCATAAGTCTAAGTTCATAAACAATTAATAAAATCATCGTCGTCATCAACAGAAAACCATTAACACAACATGAGAGTGAACTTGGCGCTAGTTGTATTTCCTCTTGTGAGAATAATTGCTGAGATATTCTTGGCTTCGTTTAAGGAGAAGCCAAATACATCACATCACATCACATGAGTATCTGATTTTTTACTAGTTTCCAAACGAACGTGTTTTTGGGCAAATAGCGATAATAATTAAAACGTGTATAAAAAAATGTAAATTACTGTACTATAAATTATGCATAAAAATATATTATTTTGAATAAAATTAAATATTATAGTTAAAAAAAGTTTGTCTTTTATCAATTTTTTCCAAATTTGAAATTTTTTATTAGTCATATTTTATTTCCTTATTTTTTTTTTTTGCGCGAATTTTAAAGTAATTTTACGTTGGTGCTTTGCTTTTATGCGAATTTTGAAAAATCACAGACCACATCCCCCCTTTTTCAATGTAAGTTACGTCTATTTTTGTGCGATTTCATTTGCGCGTTTTCTGAGGAACCTATCTATCACGTAAAACGAGACCCAGGTGTAATGTCTTAGATGTGTATACTGTAATAATTTTAAACATAAGCTATAAAAACTAAATTCAAAATCTGATGTTGACAGCAAAAAAAAAAAATGCAAAACAAAAACTCAGTAAAAATAATGAATATCTAAATGCTAATCATATAAAAACAAATTTTTCTCGTGTTTATGCTTTAAATAAAGCATTAGATTTCACTGGTGTGTTTTATGAGATTATTTACAAGTTATCGTTTTTTTCTACAATTTATTCGATTTTATTAGTTTTTTTTTAATATTCTTTTAGCATGTATAAATATTAATTTCAAACATGATCTATAAAATAAATGCAAAAAATTATTCAGTATTCAAGAAGGGGGAAAAAATATTTCTAAAAAAGGACAGCTGTAAAATAATCTGTAATTTATATTCTAAGTACAATATGATTAAAACAGCAATCATTGCACCATTATGGAATTAATAGAAACTCGTTAATGTACATTAAATAAAAATTAATCATTGTGAAAAGGTTAAGCAATTGTTTGAAGAATTTTTTGTTATATTTCTAACACAAATACTGTGACTGCTAAACAATTTACTGCCAGTAAAGTATAATTCACTGGATTCAGGAAAAAAACTGGATAATGTAAGCATTACTATACATGGTGAAGCTTCTAGAATAGATAGGGTCTCTGCTGAAAGTTCAGAAATTAACAAGCTGTAAATTTTTATATTTTAATTTTATGCTTACAAAAGATGAAATTTAGTTGTTGTTTTGTTTTTATTTCTTAAATATAATTGTGCAGTAAAAATAACAATTTTATATATATATATTTTTATGTCTATATTTTTTATTTTTTTCTACTTAAATAATTGCTTTAGATGGTAATTTTGTTCTTAGCCAAGAGCCTCAAATGGATAAATTATTCTTAAATATGGACACTATAATGAATCAATAATATAACATATGGCATTCTGGAAATGATTAATTCATTTCAACAAACCCTACTGAATGGTACCAGTATATGAATATAAATGAGCCCATTGATATTAAAAAGAAAAAAAGATTATTATTTATAATGCAATATAATTAGCATTCAAGTATCACATCAAAGTAAATTAAACTTCTTTAATGATACAAAGTTTTACATCCAATATCCTAACATATATAATAATAAATTAAATTTTAAATCATAATTCTAAAAATCTGTATGTTAGATATATAAAGATTAAAGATTAAAATAAACTAACACACAAAATTAAATGGTTTTATGGTGCAATGATTAGCACATTCACTGGCCATGTCTATATACCTAAAAGTGGATTACAGTAGAATGAAATGATTAGTTAAGATAATAGAGTATATTTACCAAATCTATCATATCGTCATTGTGAATAATAGCCATATGTTCAATAGTTTGAAGACCAAATGACATTAGTAATGAGTTCAACAACTCCATTTACTTGATCTAAATTAAAGTAGGTTTGTTTTTATTGTCAGTTACGATTCAACTGGGAATTTTATCTCTCAAATTTATAACTAAGACCTCAGAGGAAGTTGGCACTGTACAGGTAATTGTCCTACAGCACAATACCCTACAACATGGTTACATATTCAGAAATTTGTCGCAAACCTCCTATAACACATCACCTACAGCATGGTTTCACTCTAACATGATTAGAAATTTATGGGAAATTCTGTTTTAGCATTATACTTCTACTATTCAGTGTATGTAATGTATCAGTAAACCTTATAAGCTTGTAAGGAGAGCATGCAAATAAATTGGTGTTTTTCAAGATTATTGTGTTTAATACTTCATCTCTTGGATATTGTTTCTATAACATTTTGCTTTGTAATCCTTAATTACATCCATTTCCATAATAATTCCTTATTCGGAGTCAAATTCAAAGTTTCACATTATGAAAGTTTTTTTTCCAACAAACTGATGTTCCATATTCTTAAAATACTTTTTACAAGATTATAATATATATTTTTTGCACAATGTGTTTTAAAATAATAAAGTATAAATCTACAAATTAAAATAAAAAATATATTCAAATTATATTTAAATAAACTTGACACTCCTTCCTATCATCTATTTTAATATGATAATCAATGTCTACATATCTATTTTAAATAAATTAAATATATTAAAATAATGTTTTCTTTTGTTTCGAGTATAATTTAATATTGTTTAATCATATCAGCAGATAAATACACATACCTTATCACATAAAACTATTTATATACTTTTATTAATATATCACTAACATAATATATATGCCATTAGTTTTATTGTATCATCCTTAAACTAAGAATAGTTTGTAGTGTAACGATCCGGAGTATGGACTTAATGTCATCTGCACTACAGGGCGCCATCTAGGCATTTGAACCTAGAAAAATTTATAAAGTAGGCAGATACGTAAGTCGAAAAAAAAAATTTTTTTTTTTTTAAATTTTGATTCCGGTCGTTAGCCCAAGTCACTAGCTCAGGGAGTAGCAGAGATTTAGTAATATAACATCTTATCTAATTATATTTCAATATTAAAAAATAAATAAAATAAGCCACTGCCAGTAATTAACATACAAAAATTTATTTACGCACATATATATATAAAATTTAACATTATTATTTTAGTATGTTAATTTTAGATTTTAATTTGATTTTATAATTTAAATTTACATTTTAATTTTTATAATATTATAAGTTTACATTTTAATTAAGTTCGCACAGATGGATTTATGAAAGTTTGTTTTATAATGTTGAGTATAGATCGGTTACATAGATTACAACAGTTAAAAACATTTCAAAATAAACATAAACGATCAAAATATAAAATCATTGATACTGACAATTGCAGAGGGAAATTTATAAGTAACCCAATAGTATTCACCATAAGATACTTGCATTGTCACCAATAACTTAAAAGACATCCGAATAAATACATTTTAGATACTCACCGTAAGGTATCATTATTTATCGAATGTCTATATATTTTGATCAAATATGAAAACCCAAAATATACTTAACCGATAACCAATCCATGCAAGCGTCTATAAACAATTTAAATTTAATGCATTTTTATTTAGTGTCGAGTATGAATAGACTACATAGATTTGCTTTTGAAAATAAAACATTCTATCCCTATTTAACCTTAGGCTAAAGGTTCGCAGTCAAAACTGGCGTCAATTTATCTGATATATCGATGCATTCAATGTAATACGAAATACGGCAGTACCAAAAAGTTAAGAGAAGAAATTGCCTCTCGTCAAATAGGAATATTACATCTATCTGACAAGAAGAGCAATAAAAAAAAAAAACTCCATAGAAAGGAACTGCGTTCTCCGTCTTATAATTCCTTCCATAGGCAAACGGGTGAGTGCGGCGTATGAAACGATTCTGCCCGTAGCGAATCTGATATTACATCTACTAATCACACCAATATATCCCATCCATTGACCCAATTCAACTACGACACAAATAACCTAAGATTACCCTCCCCTAATAAAACTTTACAAATCTATACAGCCATTCACGCCCGACTTAAGTTTAACATTTATATAATTAATTTAACGAAAAACAAAAATCATGATAAAACTTAAAGAACAAAAAATAAATAAATAAATGGAAATGATTTTACAAAAGAAATATATCAAATAAAATTATGACTAATTAATAAATATTTTAATTTGGTCAGATGGGATTCTATTGCAGTATTTACCAAAAAGTTTTAAAATTTAGAGTTCTTATTGTTCAAATGAATATAAAGTTCTTATGATTTTTTAAAATGTCCAATTTTATCCGTTGCTTGCCATGAACGTGAATTCCCACACCATCCTAAGATTGGTATTCTGTTGGCCGATTTATTTATCCATCCAGAGGTTTTTGCTTTAACTGGTCCTCAATGTAGAAAACGATAGTTCATTTCTCCTTCTTTCTTAGCAGAACTGAAGGGATTTAAGAGTGCGTCTTTTCAATCCCTTCTCCTTCACCTTTTCACTAACACATATCTGTCACATCTCTCAATAATAATCAATCTCTTTTATTTTCAAACCTTTCCTTTTATAATAATTTTGTGGATTAACTCAACATTACGTCATGATGGTGAAAACCTTTTCGTTGAGGTCCGATTTCCCGATGGATTTCTTTCATTTGCTAAAAGTTTCTATTGTTTTCCTATCTGACCAATGCTTATACATTTAAATGCCCAAAGGCTAGTTTACTAATTAAAATAATCATTTCCATTTTACAAAAGATTAATTAATTTGTTTTCAAACTTAAACATATATTTTTATCTCTAAAACTTTTCTGAAAATTTCGTTTTAAACTACTCTTTTTTTAATAAAGTTTTATTTTAATAAATATTTATCTGTGCGATTTTATATATATGCGAGTTTAAGATGATTTTTTAATTTTCAGTTTTTAATTCTTAAAAAAGAAATTTTTATTGGCGAACTTTTTTTTTTATGTTTACTAATAAAAAATAATGTAACGTACGTATGTGCCCGTTACAGTATTAATCTTAAAAGATTTTGCTGCAAAAAAATAAAATAAATTTTTAGAGTTGAAATCAAGCTAATGAATTATTCCTTCTTTTTTTTGTAGATAATATTATCGGTTTCAAATTTAAATGCCACTAAGACAGTATATATTTATAAAAACAAAATAAAATAAAACACTATGAACACACATTACATGTGTATACAGATATACAAAAATAAAATCCAACTGGGTAATTGTATTTTATCAATATTCTCTCTCTGAGTTTTAAGTACGCATCACTGCATATTTTGTTTCAAATATTCTGTTGTGAATAACAGAAAATATTTTAAGAAATTCTACTGCTTGTAGCTTGGAAAGGAACTTATTTTAAGCTTTTTTAGGTGTGTATTAAAGAGTATCTTTTTATTTTTAAGACTAATTTTTGGAAAATTAAATGTACTTGTATATAGCCCCATCGCTGTGGCTTGACAGGAGATTTATTTTTAATTTTACATTTTCAGTGGGTTGCAATGATTCTTGAAAACAATATGGCTGAGTAGAAGCCGTCATATTTAATATTTCCTTTTATTATTTTTTTCCCCTCATGTGTCATAGCATCAGCTGGGAAGTGAACCCGCTAACAAGGGACAACTGCTTGTAAAAAAGATGTTGCTAACCTCTCGACCACCACAATTGATTCTAATTAAAATAAATCTAATACTAATTGAATTAAAATAAAACATGTGTAAACAAAACAACTATGTGGGTTATTCACATCGCTGAAAGAAAATCTCTAATAACCTCCAACATTACCACAAATGCACATTGTTGTTTGTGCAGTTTCTGCCACACAAATTCCGTTAAATATGAATCAATTCCCCAATGCTTCTTCTGTCGCCATTTGACCAGAAGCAATAATTTTTCAATATTTTGCATATGCATGCCTATATCTGAATTCACAAAGCTATATTTATGATTTAATTTGAAATGTTCAAACTCAGAAAGGCATTATTTCTCCATTTTATAAGCCTTCCAACAATTTGAGAAAATAGTAGACCCACTGGTGACATTTTCTTTGATCGTATCTACAATAGGTATTGTTCTATCTGAGACAATCATAACAAGGCACTCATCAATCTCTCTGCACAAGCCACCAAATAGCCATTGCTGTGGAAATATTTCTCCCTTATTGGTTTTTTTTCTCCTGTTAAAGACTTGTCGATTGGACTATTTTGTTAGCCCACCCACAATTTTGCATGATAGCCTATATAAAAAGTTGTAGGTGCAAACTTATCCAATAAAAAACAATTTTGTCAAACAAAATCTAACTGGTCTTTCCCCCCATACTATGGTCATTAATTCTGTACACCAATTATAAAGAAATCTGAGGTAGTCAGAAACAAAACTTTGGAACCTTCGAACCATGTGTTTTTCTGAATGAATATTCTGTTAGAACAGGCTTTCACATGCATCACGACTGAGCATCTGTTTGTACATAAAGTATCATATCATGGTCATAAACATAAAACTTAACAGGAATTTATAATCTATTTCTTAATATTTTGCTAATGTTTGTGTGTTAGAAAATATATAAAAAATTAATCAAATCTT
The DNA here is from genome assembly GCA_028023455.1 of Epiperipatus broadwayi. Classification (NCBI taxonomy): domain Eukaryota; kingdom Metazoa; phylum Onychophora; class Udeonychophora; order Euonychophora; family Peripatidae; genus Epiperipatus; species Epiperipatus broadwayi. Next base: position 4,885,351 of record JAQFVV010000089.1, on the reverse strand, counting down.
GTGAATGGAATTTATAAGAAATTTATTAATATTTTTTAAACTTAACAGGAATTTATAATTGATTTGTTAATATTGTTTAAAGTTAATAAGTAACATTTGTTCAGTAAAATAATTTTGAGAAAAAAACAAACAAATACTTTGATGCTCTTGAAGATATATAATTTTTTTTAAAAATCTGTAAAGCGTCAGGTAACAGGATTATACACAAGTAACAATTAAATTTCAGTCCCAAACTATGTCTGATAAAGATAAAAAAAAACTTAAGAGAAAATTTATTTCTCTGGATATAAAAATACAAATTTTGGACTGACTCATAATAGGAAAAATTGCAAAACTCTAAATGTAGACGAAGCAACAGACCAAACCATTAAGAAAAATGAAAATTACAAGCTATGTTGCTTAAAATTTTTGATATCTGTAAACTAAGCAGCTCATCCCCAGGTGTCAATATTTAAGACAATAGAAAAGGCACTCAGCATTTGGATTGATAACAGCTGTCAAAAAAGGATTCCACTGGATGTCAATATCATTAAATAAAAAAAGCTCTAAAAATTTAAAAAGTATCTTAAAGAAAATGGAGCATCTTCTGAGAGCCAAGATTTTGTAGCAAGTAATGATTGGTTTGAAAAATTCAAATGGTATTTTGCAATTTATAGCATAAGAATTCAATGTGAATCTGTATTGACTGATCATGAAGCTGCCAAGACATATCCAGAAAAAATTCAAAAATTATGGAAGAGCAAGTATACACACTACATCAAGTTTTTAATGCTGATGAAACTAGGCTTTGGTGGAGAAAAATGGCTACTAGAATTTTTATATCAAAACAAAAAAAAAATTGTATCAGATTTAAAGTATCTAAAAAGATTATCTAATGCTACTTTTGTGTACTAATGTGTTCAGGAGACTTTATAACAAAACCCTTGCTTGTACATAGATCTTTAAATCCCATGCACTTAAAGGCATAAATAAAAACACCTTATTGGTATATTAGAAAGCAAATTCAAAAGCTTAGGTAACTGGAGATTTACATAGAGAATGGTTTTTAAATATTTTGTGCCAGAGGTTATAAATTATTTAAAGAAAAAGAATTCGGACTTCAACGATGCTGTTACTATTAGATAATGCTCCAGGTCATCCATAAGATTTGAATCATCCCAATGTACAAGTAATATTTTTGCTCCTAAACCCTATTTCTTTGCTCCAGTCCTTGAATCAAGGTTTTATATACAGCTTTAAAACTTACTATATCAAAAGATCAATACAATAGATTTTATTAGATATAAATGAATTGAATATAAATTGATGTAATGGAAGCTTGGAAGCAATTTTCAATTAAGCACTACATCAAAGTCATATCCTTGTCACTGAAAGAACTAAATGCATTAATAATAAAAATGCATGTTGAAAAAAATTTGTCTATAATCAATTAAAATAGAACATGGGCTTGAATTATTAAAAAATAAAATTGGTGGCATATTAGAACTTTCTAAATCGATTAGAGGTAATAATTTTTAGAATATGGCTATTTAAGATTTATTGATAAAAGAATAAATTGATGAAGCAAATTTACTGGAAATGGCATCAAAAATTGTCAATCAAATTGATTACAAGGAGAAATGAAGATTGTGAAGTTAATAAATTAATATTGAAAAAGTTATGGGAAGGCCTAAATCTTGGATAAAAATCTAGAATCACTTTTCTTGAATACAGACCCATCGACTGAAAGAAACTGAAAATTCAAAACTGCCTATCTCCATACCAGGAAATCTATAACAATCTTGTAAGAACCAACAAACAAAGCAAAATTAAAGATTTTCTTGAAGATGAAAGAAGATGCAAATGATAAAAAAAATTCACTGAGTGCAGATGATAACATTCGAATGAAAAATGTTTATATTTGTTTATACTGAGTAGTGATGAAGTAGAAAATTATTAAATTAAGTTATTAAAATGAAAATAGTTATAGTTTGATTCTTTCTTGTTTTGTTACACAAAAATATACTAATATTTTAAATAAAAATAAAGTTGTATGGATTTTTAAAAAAATATTTATTTTTAATAAGGTTTTGGAATCTAATCCCTACCCTCTTTTGTACTGGCTCTGAGTCTCATATAACATGGTTTTACATAACATGGTATTTTCTAGGCACTTATCTGCAGTGTTATAGGAGAGTGCCTATATATTAAATGAGATATTGAAAATTAAGTTTGTCAAACCAAAAATATTTCATAGATAAAGGCATTTTGACTGTTAAACAATTACAGTATCAAGCAATTAAAACTAAATATTAAAAATAAATTCAAAATCCAGTTATAATTATTAACTGTAGTCAAGATTAAAAATTCTTTATACTATTAAACAAGGAATATTTATTAGTAGTAAAAAAAATTTTTTTAATAATTATTAAAATATAAAATCAATTTTTCTCCCATGTCATTCATAAATCAGTGACTACTTTTGGCCACTACTCGTCAAGATCTTCACACTACTCATTATCCACAAACTTTGGTCACTACTTCCAATTTATTTCTAAAGATCTGTAAATTTCATTTCTTCATTTTTTGGACTTTCTCTTCTCCTATGATGTGATTCCTACAATGTGATCATTTTAGCTCTCCTTCATTAGTCTCACCATTTCATTTAATTTTTTTATATATCTTTATGCTTCACATCCTTATTTGATGTCTAATCCAAATATTTTTCTTATTCTTTAACAAAAATTCATCTTTATTTTATCTTTATGTAATAATTGAAAGTTTATCTCTAAAAATATTTATTATTCTACCTGAAATTAATAAAATATACACTTTAAATAAATCACATTTTCATTCTTCCTAAATAATATTGCAAACACCTATTGTAAGCATACTAACACTAAATAATTTCTTTTAATTAACACTCATTTAGTATTGAATATTTCCTGAATTATTACATAACTATTTTCATAATTATGTTACTCCACTTACTTATTTTAATATATTACTTTCCAGCATTATCATGTAGCTATATTCATAATTATGTCATTCTATTTATTTAATATATTATTTTTGAATCATTAGGTAGTGATCTTCACTATGATATTATATTATTTATTGACTTCATTAGCAAACAATATTTACATTGTCGCTTTTTCCAAAAAAATTTTAACCCTAAGTTTTATATATACTTTATAAATAATATTTTATGAACATAACATTATCAAAAATAATGCAATGTCTTTTTTTAATCTCAACTTTTCTATCATCATTACTATCTTCCAAAAGACAACAAATCATACGCATCAAAGCAGATTACTTCCAAAAAAAAAAAAATCCCTTTTTTTAGTTCAATACTTTTCTCATTTATAGCTTTGATATGTAAAACAAGTTCTTTTAAAAATATACGCTATGAAAATTTTTAATTTACTGTAATATATATATATTGTATATGTGTTAAGTTCACTTTCAAAAGGCAGACAGAATAATTATGCATTACAATACTTCAATCAAATGTTACTTTAATGCTTTCCCACATAAACTATTTAAGTATAATTTGATGAATTCCTTAACTGTTTTACATAACTCTTATAGTGTCTATATTTTTATAATACTAGGATTGATAATGACATTTACTAACATTTCTAGTCTTAATTGTGAAAGATCATTAACTGTATTTCTAAAATCAGTCAAACTAAGAGAAATTAATAATAACTTGATCAGTCCTAACACAACATTCATATAACACATCTTAACAATGATTAAATTTTCATTTTTTTTACCTATATTGAGAAGAATTTTTATTCACCTGCAAGCTCTTTTAATACTCAACTAATAATAGTGTCAGCAATATATTATTTAAAAATAAAATAAAAATCATCAAAAATCATCTTTGAAATCCGGAATCTACCTATAATTTGAAATATATATATATACCTTCCTCTTTTATTTCATTATATATAATAGCCTGCATTTAGTTCTAAAAATTATTATTTACCTATATTAAAAACAAAGTAACCAAGATATAGTTACACATGTTGGGACAGATATCAAACAAATGTGATCAAAAATTAAAAACTCTTAACTATAAAAGTTACAAACAAAAGCAATTAAACCCATATAATATGATAAATGACATGAAATAATATGTAGTTACTTAATAAATAATATTCCTGTAATGTCATTTTCATTCATGAAGATAGGAGCTGGTTTCTATCTGCTTTTAACACCTTATGGGGGGAGGGGGTGTAATCATAAACATATGACCAAAGACATGAAAAAGATGTATGATCTCTAAGATGCACATCTCATGCTGAATCAGCACTCATCTGTTGAGCCAGATCACAATCTCTTACACATATCTTTATCATAATTCAGTATACTTATATATAGATAGACAATTACTACAGTTTAATTGACAAGTATCAAAATTACTGCCTTCACAACTTTGACACAAACCACTTGATGGAAAAATATTAATGATTTTTATTAGTTATTCATTAGATTAGATCCAGTCTTTGTAAAAGTAGTGTAGTGAAAATTACACTACAGAAATATTATTCATGAAGTGGATAATCTCTAATCTAATAAATGACTAATAAAAATTATTAATATACTTCCACTAAGTGTTTTTTATCAAAGTTGTGATGGCAGTAATTTTGACACATCAATTAAACTGTAGTAATTGGCTATCTATATATAAGTATACTGAATTATGATAGATATGTGTAAGAGATTGTGATCTGGCCCAATTGGTGAGTACTGGTTCAGCACAAAAATATGCATCTTGGAGATCGTACATCATTTTCACACATTTATTACAGTTATAAGACGCAATTTAATTGGAAATATTATACATTTTTAAATACGTAATAAAAATATAAACGCATTAGCTAAACTTATTGCTTTTGCTCTTTTTTTTTTCATATAGAAATTAAATTATATATCCTTATAACTAGATATTTTCTTCATTTGAGAAATGGCATTATTAGAAAATTATACTATACTTAATTTTAAAATACAATTAATTTAATCCATTAAATATATTACCAATATTTATTGTCTACTCATTAAAGTTAAATCCATTTATAACTTTTAATAACGACAGATGGTAATTATTTTTCCAAAAATAGCAATACAAAACTAAAACAAATTAAAATGATTTTGTCTTGGCATAAATAGGGATTAATTTTTAAAATTAAAAGGAAGTAGGAGTGTTTGAATTTAATACTTATAATTAGTTCATAATGCGTTTAATTTCTAGCATTAAGACTTGGAAAAAAATTATCATAACATTTGTTTAGTTAAACATTATTTACAACTCAAAGCAAATAACTTCGCTGCCTAAAATCATCAGTATTTCTTCAATAATCTTAAATTTTTCATAATAAAAATAGTTTTTAAAAGTAAATTGATTCTTTAAAATTATTATTCGAAAAATTAAGTTAGGTTCGTAAATATTATTTATTCACCTAAAAACATTATTTATTCTTATATATATATTATTCATTTACAAATAAATCAGAATTAAAGTGACTAAATATTGCATGTGTTAAGAATAATGAGGCAATACTTACAAAATTGATTAATGTTAACAAGTGTTTTGCTATTAATTGCCTCCATCATATATACACATATAGTAATGCCTAAAGAGAATATAAAAATAAAGAAACTAAAATAAGAGACGGTTACTATATCTATGTCCAAGGCAAATAGATGTTGGCTGTAAGGAAATATATATTATATTATAAATAATTCTACTATACCCAATATGTATCAGAGTTAAAATCTGAAAAACATATGATTGACATCTTCTCAAGCAATTTAACAAAATACCATGTTGAAGCAATTAAGTGGCATAGACTGAATAAATGATGATGATGATTACTATTTTCTAAATGATCTGTCTAAATGAAAGAACATTACTCTCCAATTATACATATCTGAAAAGGTAAGTCATTAAAGTACATCCTTATCAGTCAGTTTTAGAGTAAAGTGATGATAATGTCTTGACTCCATTATTGATGACAAGTATGAATCCCATAACTAATATATCTCAACAATGTTCATATCATTATCTACCATTATGTTAACTTAACTAATTAGCAATAGATTAAACTTATAACTTAATATTTAATTATCACACATCTAAAAACTTGTATATCTCCAATCATGCATAAAATTGAGAATAAAGAGATGCAAAACCTTTACACTTTAACAAAATAAATAGTTAATTAAACAGAGTTTGAATACAGGACAAAATAAACATTTTTTCAAACTAAATCTTTAAACAACAACAACAACAACAACAACAACAACAATAATAATAATAATAATAATAATAATAATTTATTTATTTGTTTATTTATTTATTATGAAACAAACAATAAATGTATAATACAGTGAGATAAATTCCATACAAGAAAAATCTTGAGTGAGGAATTTAAATGTAACAATTAAAACACTAATAAAATACAAAAAAATATAAATATAACATAAAATATTAAAATCATACAGATATTACATTTGGCAATTCAATCACAGCAGTAAATTACAACATAATATAGTATAAACAAAACAAAAAAAAAAATACAATTAACGCTTAGCATAATATAACCAATGCCATAAATGCTTTTTAAAAATCAAATAACTAGTGTTCATTAAATTCATAGAACAATCTCTTATAAACATATTAAATAATTTAGGACCATCATAACTAAATTGCTTCCTACTGGATGTTTTAAGAAAATTAGGTATAGCTAGTTGATATTTAGTAGATAAACGAGTATTTACAACAGAAGGTGTAGTATCCAAATGAAGTTTCCTACAATAAATATCAAGAATCACTCTATATTGATACAAATAGAAAACATCTACTATATTAAATGAATCATAAATATCTTTAACAGATGTGGTATGTGATCTATCAAAAATGATATGCATTGTATAATTCTGTACAATATACAAAGCAAGTCATTGCAAAAATAGAACAGTTCCCCCAAACTGATATAACATAATAAGCTTTGATAAGAAGAAATATATAAAGTAATCAAAGCTGACCGAGGAAAAAATTTAGATAAGTAGAAAAACATATATTTTAATTTACATAAACGAGAACAAAGAAAGTCAATAAGGTTTGACCAGGATAGTCTGGAGTCAATAAAAACACCTAGATAGCAAATATTATCAACAAATGAAATGTTAGCACATTAGCACAAGTACAAGTGCTATTATAATGCCAAAAATATTTATCACAAATAGTAATGTTAAGCGAATGAATATAAAAAAAATTAATAGGTTTTCTTTTACTCAGATTAATTGATTTCATTCCAATATCAGCCTTTCAAGCTAATTGAGCACGCGCCTTTTGAGAGTGTTAAATAAATGAATACTCTCAAAAGGCGCGTGCTCAATTAGCTTGAAAGGCTGATATTTGCTTATTTACTCAGATTAATTGATAAATTCTTAAACGCTAACCATTTACTAATTAGGATTAAATCATCATTAATTTTTTTTCTCATGTGTCATAGCATCAGCCAGGAAGCGAACCAGCTAACCCGGGACAACTGATTGTAAAGCAGCCATCGCAGACCTCTCGACCACCAATGCTTGACATCATTAATTATTTTTTCAACAAAATTATATGAAAGAGCAGCATAAGATAAAGCAATATCATCTGCAAAACCATAAATCTTAGATTCTAAAGATAAAGAAAATAAATCATTTATATAAATTATAAATAAAATGGGACCCAAAACTGAAGCTTGTGGTACACCATGGTTAACTGTTATAAAAGAGCTTACAACATCAGAAATATTTGTTTCTTGTTTCCTATCCTTTAAATAACTCGCAAAACATGAAATAAATCCACCATGAAAACCATATGAATATAAACGCTTAAGTAAAATTTTGTGAGATACAGAGTCAAATGCCTTAGACAAGTCTAAATAAATAGCAAGTTTTAAATCCTTATCTAGTGAAGTTATCAAATTGTTTACATGACTATAAAAAAGACAAAATTTACTATGGATATTCTCAAATGTATTAGTAAAGATATTAATGCTTATTTCAATGGTCAATTTATTATCTGTCAGTTAATCACATTGAGGAAAAAATTGTATAACCCATATTTAATGATAATAATAACATTGTATTCAAGAAATATGCTGATGATGTTATCATTTATGGATCTTTGAAAGTAACTTCAGACACAGCTGACCATGAAATTAATAGAAACATTAAATATGTAGATTTATTAATAAAGTGTATAATAAGACAGTGGACTACATGATATAAATTAAATCTATTAACATTAAACAACAGAATATAAAAATGCAAGTTTCAAAGTTTTTTTTTTTTTTTTTGCATAGGAACCATAATTTGTGTATATTTGATTCATATAAAAAATAATATTTACAAATATACATCCGAATTAAAAGGCATAGATTACAACAAATATTTATTATTTAAACAAGTTAAGCATTTAAATAATAAATTAAGATTTAATAGTAATCACATTATGAATAATAAACTATAGATGCCTCTTCTTTGTATATTTTCTACTTTTACAAAAATGAAGAAATTATGCAATAAAGAATATAATTCACCTACTATATTAAATTATTTGCTTAAAAATAGTAAAAATGCTTATTTGATTATGTGTCGAATGCATAAGTGTCCTTATGTTTACTACAGTGAATCATAGAAAACATTAATGTAAGACTTAAACTATATATATATATAATGTTACTATAAACCAATGTTGGATAATTCAATGTCATCAATGTTCTTGAATCATGAAAGACTATTTATCGTTCCTGTTTTCAATCTTAAGGTATGTGCCATGAAAAATAATGATAGGAAATGTAGCTTTATTAACAACAATAACTTTGTGATGAATAAAAAATCTAATAGAATTCAATTAAATACATTATAGAATATGTGCAATTAATGTATCTTTCAAAAGGAAATTTTATTCACAAACCATAAGAATCATTTACAAAAGGAAGGACAATTAATGTATGAATAGAAAGTCTAATAGAATTCAATTAAGTACATTATAAAATATGTACAAGTAAAGTATCTATTTTTGTAACTTTTATTTCAAGATTTAATGACTGTAATGTTTGTTTGTTTTTTTTAAAAAAAAAAAATATTATAACTGCTACTTTTGAATAAGAATGCTCATCACCAAAAATGCATTTAGAATACATATGTTAGCTGTTTCCCTCTGTACTTCTAGTATTAATATTCCTAATTTTAGATTATACATTTATGAACATTATATATATATAGTTACTTTAGATTATGATGAGCTGATGCTTTGCTCTTATTGTATTCACAAAATATAAATTTCTTATTATTTCCATATCCCATATACACTCAAATCCTTCTATACCATTACAATAATGATAAATTAAAAGTCTTACATCACAACAGTAGTGTATCTTTCCATCATGGCCCATGAATTAAGTTCAAATATGAACCAAGTAAACTTTTAAAAAAAATTTCAGGTTTTAATCACACTTAAGATTTTTCTTTCCTGCAGAATGACAATGTTAACTATTTATTCGCAGTAATACATAGTTATCAAAGAATTAAAGTATTAATGAAGAATAACTTAAATTTTCATTACCCAATAATTAATTTGTCAGCCTGGTAAATTTCCCCTTTTCTCTGCAGTAGGCAATTTAAAGATTATTTTACCTTGAAATAATTAATAATAAAGTTTAGATGGTAATGTAAACATAATGTGGTTGATTTACATATACAAACTAGATCTCTATGCATTCCCAAATCATAATCTTATTTTCTAGATAACAAATAATTATAATATAGGTAAAGTTAATAAAAAATTTCACAAATAACAAAGTTTAGCTTAGTACTTTTGGAGTATGTTTACTCCATATTCATAGCCATTATGTATTAAATGTGATGAATGCAAATTTATGCAAATCATTATTCTGTCCATTTTCTAGATATCGTAAAGCAGGCATCTCTTTGATTGATGGCATTTGGATCGTTGACAATGAAATATGCTTCTTTTATTTTTCTTTTTGGTGTCATTATAATGGCTATGAATATAAAGTAAATACTCCAAAAGCACTTAGCTAAACTTTGTTATTTGTGAAAATTTTTATTAACTTCACCTATATATGTTTACACCTATATATGTTTAAAGTGAATTATAAGTATTAAGATCAATTGGCGAAGTAAATTATTCATAACAAATAATTATATATGTAATAAATATTTTAGTGATTTATATATATATAATCATATAGAAGGAAAATGACTTACAAACATGTAGGTATTAAATTTACATGTATTCTCCGATCAATAAGTGTTTTAAAAACATAAGTGAATCAACTGAAATATCAGCCTCATAATAAGAACAAGTCCTGATTTAAGCACAGTCAATAAGCATTGATTTATATAAGAATAAGTTCTAAGCATAAGTGATTCACTTATACTTTTAAAACATCTGTTTAAAGGGAATAGTAATGTCTATAGATCAATTTCCTTGCACATGGTTATATATATATGTAAGAGACTTGAACTTTCAAGCTCCCTACATCTATCCCATCTATCTTATACAACTGATATACATGACAATATACATGTGTAATGATCTCCAATATATGTATTTTGTGCTGAAACAGAACTCATTAGTTTATTCAGATCATCATCTCCCATACGTATATACAATCAGCGCTCAGTTTATATTAAAATAGCAAATCTGCCTGAAGAATTGGAGAGTGGAGAATAATAAAGCTTAATATAAAGTGAGCATTGATTGTATATATGCATGGGAGATGGTGTCCTGGTCCAAATGATGAGTGCTGGTTCAGAACAATATATTGTACCAAGAACGCATTCATACATATATCTAATTCTGTCTAAAAAAAAAAAAGTATTATTAAAATAAAATGCAGTTTGTTTTCGAAACATAAAATTAAAAGTCAAAAGGTTTTTTGAAATAAAAGTTACAATTAATTAATTAGAAGGGGGAAGGGGGTTTGCTTTAGAAATGTCAAACTAAAAGTTTTATAAAAGAAGTAAAGAGTTTATTATTATTATTAGTTGAAATATAACATAAAGTTTAAAAATATAAATCTCTTTTTATTTAAATTAAAGAAAAAAAAGTCATCTTAAAAACGAAACAGTGAGTTGATCTTAAATTATATATATGCGTAAATGATGAATTAATATGAGTTTGTTAGTAAAATATATATGTGCGATTGTAAATATAATAAATGTATAAGTATTAAATATTAAAAAAATGATATAGAAAATTATCATTACAAAACACAGTGATGGCTACTAATTAAAAATGTAAAAACAACACTTTTGCATGGCTGCTAATTAAACAATCTCCAAAACATGTAATTAAAAGCTTATCAAAAGAATGCAATTAAAAAACAAAGAAGGAACTTCAACAACAATATAGCTGGAGGTAAATAGTCTAGTCTTTTTTTATCGGACAGTTCACATTAAGCAGTTGAGATTACAGTTCAGTTGAAAAACATTTGAAATAACAATTCAGATAGCAGTTGATTCAATTAATCAGTCTTCAAGCAGTCAATCAATTAGTGTACCATAGCAATGCAGTGTTAATCATCGGAATCATACAACTTTCTCTAGCCTGAGTCCAGTGAACCTGCCTGGAAAAGGATAATGTTTGCCTAACAACTGGAAATCCTGTCAATATTTAACTGTCTCCAAGAATAATACCACTGAAACATGAAATCTCCACAAGAAAACTTCAAATCTAACCGATTAGAAATATTTCATTAGAAGCAGCAAACAGCAAGAAGTATTCATGTTCTAAAATCCTAGGTAATAACACTTTTCTTATTCTCATTTCTAAAGTAGCCACCACATTAGTTGAAGCCTCCCAGAGTCAAGTAATATGAACTCTATAGCATACATAGATGAACTATTGATGTGTGTGTTTTTTAAATTTCAATATTATTTAATGCTTTCTTTCATGACATTATAGTGTGTGAATTAAAAATGTGCATGATCATTATACCAGTGTTATATTAGTTAAATAAGATTTATAAAAGTATTTAAAATTAGTATAATAAATGTAATTAAAATAAATTATCTTTTAAACTTAAAGTTTAATTTTGTCGGTCAATTCTTTTGCCATCTGTTAAGGAATAAGTTTTATAGATTACAAGTAGCTGAGCTAGTTAAGGGATTTTTCGAGCACTGGATTATAGGTCTACTGTCCAAACATGTTAGTTCTGAAACTAGCTGGCACCCAGGGTTTATTCTGAAACAAATAGTGTTTGGATAGTAGGGGTTTGAATCTAGCAGTCGAGGTGGGCCACAGTCTGGAAATATGAGCATGTTATGAGTTGCATAGCTCGGTCTGATCGTGGGTATTATTCAGAGCTCTGCTATCAATAATATTCTCCACTCTGCTCAGACAAACTGGTTTATTCACATAATATTTATAATATAAGATTATAAATTTATTAAAAATAAGGTTTAAACCCAGCTAAACCAAGCTTCTAGAGTACGTGAGATCGTCAACGGATCGAACCCAGTACAATATATATTGGAGATCATTTATCTTTTACACATGTATGTGGACATGTGTACCAGTTGTATAGGATAATGTAGTCAGCTTGAAAGTTCAAGTCCTTTATAATTACATTAAGTTTAGTATAAATAATATATATATATATATATTTAAACACTACATATTCTGCCTGTATTCTGCCCCTCCCTCTTCTGTATAATTTAATGGACATATTAAAGTCCTATGTGTGACGTAAGATTGACTTAAGGTCTCCACGGGTAATATAATATTGTCTCAATAAGGGCTTTGAGCAGAATAGATGTAGGGAGCTTGACAGTTCAAGCTCAAGTCCTTTATAATTACATTAAATTTAGTATAAATAATATATACATATTTAAACATTACATATTAACATTTTCTGCCTGTATTCTGCCCATCCCTCTTCTGTATAATTTAATGGACATATTAAAGTCCTATGTGTGAGGTAAGATTGACTTAAAGTCTCCATGGGTAATATAATATTGTCTCAATAAGGTCTTGGAGCATTCCATCTTCAGATTTTCAATGACCTGGGTGGCTGAAGAATTGGAGAGTGGAGAAGATTAAATCGTATCCTTTAAAGTTTAAAGATTTGCTATCTTAATATAAACTGAGCATTGATTGTATGTGATCTACATCAACTGATGAGTGCTGGATCAGAATGAAATATATATATATATATATTGGAGATCATTTATCTTTTACACATGTATGTGGTCATGTGGGTCAGTTGTATAAGATAGATGAAATAGATGTAGGGAGTTAGAAAGTTCAAGTCCCTTATAATTACATTAAGTTTAATATAAACAATATACATATATTTAAATATTATATATTGTAAGGTAGAGTTCATACCCTACATAACAAATTCCCAAATACCCCAGAATCCTGGAGAAATATCTCTTTATTCAACTGATTTTATTAATCAAAGAAAGACAACACATATTTTTAAATATCTATTAGTTATATATTGAGCATATATAAACAGTTGTCTGTAGACAAACTTAATAGATCATTTTTCTAATTTTGCTTATTAACCTTCTTTAAAGCTAATTTACATTTACTAGATTATAATATTTTTTCTTATTAATACTTGTAATACTTGTCGTACTGATTTATTTTATGAATTTTAATTTATAGCTTTATAATCATTTACATTGTTTGATAAGCAGGTTTTATATGTCTGATATACATGAGTGTGTATTTATAGATATAAACTTAAAAATATTTAGACACATTATGAAAAAAAAATTATATTTAAATAGTTTTAAAGTTTTTTTTTTATATAAAAATTTATATTGTTTAAGAACAGTTATTCTTGGTTTATGTTAAAGTGTTTCACAAGAATGTGCAGCTGCCAATCCAGTTGACATTTTCAGGTCTGCGAGAGATAACGGTCAAATTTCAGACTTGAGAGGAGGGGCTGCTGTTTAGATGATGGAGTCCAGACCAAAAAGCTAAATTACCAAAAAAGCTAGATCATTTTGATTTCTTACTAAGTGATAAATTTGTTGAGAAGATTCTGACCAGATGCCTTAATTGATGGAAACCACATGTTTTAGTAACAAAAATATATGTGAGACCATCAGACAAACTAGATGTATATAAAAAAACTGAAAATAAGTCTGTTAAAAGGAAGGGGAGAATAAATCTGATTGCTGGTCAGAAAGCAGCATTATTTTTTTATATATATCTGAAATTTTCTACATCCTGATGGCAGGCTAGAAAGATATTTCATTGTGGGCTTCTAGTAGCCTACCAGAAAACCTATGCACATCAGAGGAGTTTAAATCTAGAGCATTTAAAACATCTTATAATTGATCACCAAATAATAAAGAAGAAACTTATTACCTAACTTCTGCTGTTAAATCCAAATGTAGCTAAGAAGTAAAATGCTGAAATTTGTGAAACCATGCCATTTGCTAAATTTGAATAAAAAAGCACAAAGCAAAAAAAAATGCAAAAATATATGGAAGACAGAAATATTCATTTGTCAATTAAAAATAATTGTACCGAGAAGAAATGAAGAAACCATTCCAGTCTAAATGGTCCCTATAGAAGCAAGTTATTTCATCATCATTATTGCAGTAAAAAGAATTTCAAGCCCAAGCCAAAATAGAACTATTCCAGTAAAACACTGTAATTGGTAATGTGTGTTCTATGTGTGTGGCTGCTTTCAAATTCTAAACCTTCAACAAGCTGACTTTAAAATCATTGAACTCTTTGAACAAAAAATTGGTAATATGAATTTTAATTACATTTTTTATCAGTGACTATTAACAAATCTTTTTAATAATAAATCCATTTATCTCCCTCTTTAAATCTTAAAATGAAAATCAATTAGAGAAGATTTTCAATAACAACAAATTAGATTATTATATGTAACCATTTATATGTGTATTTTATTTTTATAAAATGTGTTTATTGTGTATTGTTTCAATAAGTTGATTTATACTGAATGTCAAAAGAGTTTAATAGATTTTTTTATTCATAATGAGAATTGACTCATATACACACACACCTGGTAATATAATTATGCTTACATGTATATTTGATGAGCATGAATGTTAAAAATCAGTAAAAATTTAGCATTAGAAGAGAGGGATTGTTAAAGTAATTAATGATCTAGATTGGTGAAAAGTCAGATAGATAATTTGAAGCTGTTTAGTGTAAATGCTCTTATCTCTATGATCTAATTAACCTTTCTCTACTCATTTCTCTTTTTAATATTATGTTTAAATTTATAAATGTAAAAATATATATTATATGCAATAGGTGAGTATGTGCGTGTATAGAGTGTTTATAAACATTTTTAAATAAAAATATTTCTAGGTTATGATATTTTTTATTTATCCATTAGAGAAATTAATGTGCACACATCGCACTATATAATATGAACATTGAGTTTACGTTTCATTAGGGGAAAGGAGGGAAATATTTGGTATTATTATTATTACTATTTAAATGTAAACAATTTATCATTATTAATTATAAAGTTGTAATTATAAATTTTATTAAACGCCCTATAGAGGTCCCTACCTTCGTATTTTTCAGACGCTTATTTCTAAGGTTACAGCCTTAGTAAATTATTACATTATTAATTATGTAAATTTTTTCTGCATTATTAATGATTGATCAGTAATAAATGTTAATTTGTTTTACTAAAAGAGGCATACATCTTTCTTAAGAGTTAATCATTGTTTTATGAAATTAGTTATGACCATCATCATCACTGATAAATATCAATCATTAAGTCATAATTTAAATATAATGATATTTTAGGTAAATAATTATAGGTTGATAAAAGATGAAATTTATATTGTGAGTTAGCTCTACAGCTGCGGCTGGAAGTGTCATTATCATCATCCTCATCATCTTATTAATCAATAGTCTAGATAAATGAGTTTAATGGCTATATATATAAATAATGGTTCTCAGTATGTTTGTTTGTGAGCCATTAGCAAGAGATATGACCATTGGCGCATCTGATAAATCTATTGTACTTAAACTAAGCTGGTAACACCTGTCAGAATATCAAGTGTGAATTTATGATATTAAAATCTTATAATTTATCTGAGAATTATTTGCACATAAAAGTATAAGGATGTTTTTTCCCTTCATACAAATGCATGTATTATAAATAATGTAGCAATTGGGTTTGAACCCGGTACATGTATAAATAAGAATACGATATAACTTTGTCTCGGTTTAGATAGCCTAGTGGCACCCACATAAAACATATACATGTAAGTAAAAGTGAATAAAAAAAATAAGCGTTTGATTTCCCTTTTCTCAATCTTGATGATATATTTATTTTATTTGGTTACAATGACTAACACCATTTTTATTCGGTTACAATATATATATATAACTGAATGAGGAATTGTTTGGCTAATATATTATAATATCTTTTAAAAAATTTAAATACATATAAATTAGAAAACTAAGAAAAATACAGATTTTCTTGTCATTCTGAATAAAAACATTTGAAAGATAAAAGATTTGAAGACAGAAATTGGCTAATATTTAATATTCATTAAATATGAACCTTAGGTATTACACAACACATGTATATACTATTAAAAATAATTATTAAGCACAAGGTGTGTACAAATATATTACAACTAATTCTGTTTTATTAAATGTATAATTATAAATATTTTTATAAACAAGATCTAAATAGAGTATTAATATCCAACTTTTTTAAAAATAAAAAAAAACGAATATTATGGATAAGAAATAAATAAAAGTAAAATCTCTTTAAAAGCTCTCTAAGCTTAAGATTTGGAAAAAGTCTCATTACGATAGTGGTTCTCAAAGGAATAAAGACTGTGACATATTATTGATGAGCTTCTATTGCAAATTTTAAATCTATATTTTAGTTCTTTCAAGTGACTCTGTTCAAATTTCACTTCAATATAACTTTTTTTTTGTTATTCAAATCATTTTAAAATTATTACCAAATGGAATTTTTATGAATTATTATACAAAAGAAGATTACTTAATCTTTTCTACCTCAAATATTTATATATGCTAAAATTATCACCTCAAAAACAAGTTCCAAAAAACCATATATTTTTAAAAACCCTTTTTATACTATGGAATTCTTTATTTTGATAAATAAATTATCAAAATATAATATAGGTAACAAATTTATATTCACTGCTTTATTGTTAATATAATATATAAAATATGAGTTACTGCTTTATAAAAACATTATATATGTAAAAGACTTTGGAGATATATTACATATTCATTAAAGATCTCAGGTAATAAAAACATTATGAAATAATAAAAATAATAATATAAACTAAAATATTACATTTGAAAAGCAAATATGTTGTCCAATCTTCCAGCAAAAGAAAAGAACACTAATTACAAAAAAAAAAAAAAAACATAATAATGACAGAGAACTCCAGTGACTATTCTATTTTATTCTATTTTAATGAGGTCAAGAGAAAATAGAACTATCCCAAAAATATGTACTAAAAATGATAGAAAATAAACATTAAACAAAGAGTATAATTATAACACAACTTTAATGTAAAATATGTTGTTGATAAAATAAAAAATTTAAAAAAATAAAATAATAAAAGTGATTAATTAAAAAATCCCAAGTATTTTGAAAAGTAACTGAAAAGAATCATGAATAATAAGTTACAAAAACTTTTTTTAAAAGATATACCAAGTGTTTAGCAGTCTAGAAGTACAAATTTCAACATAAGTCAAATATTCTGTATAGGATTATAAGTATTAATAAAATATACTACAACAAAAATCTGAATAAAAATTACTTGCAAAACCAATTAAAAATTAAAAGCAAAAAATATATAATTGAATGGAAAATAAAAGATTATTTACTCTATTAAAATTTGTGTTAAAAAATAAATTGCAAAATTAATTATTACTGTTAACACTCAAAAGACTACTCTATTATAAAACAAACTTGTTGTTTGAGAGATTGTGCGACCATTCAAGCAATGAAATAATAAGTGGAGTTTCAATCTAAAAACCTTCAGTTTATTATACTGATATTTTGTTGTTAGTTGAGTGTAACAATGTACTGTGATGGTCATTCCAATTTCAAAGCACATATCTAAATAAAATACATCACTTGAATGGTTCAATTAAATACATTACAAAGTAATATTTTAGATGAAAAGTTTCAATAGAGTACAATAAAACAAGAATGAATTTCAGTAAATAAATCACATACAGTCCTCCAAGATCGAAAATATAAAACAATATATAAACATACCAAGAATATTTAATCTTTAATTTAATCTTCATTGTCATTAATACCCATTGCATTACCTATCCCAATATAAAATCTGAAATATAAATTACTTGCAGATCTCTTTTAAAAGTGTGTGTGTTGTGTACAAATATATGATTATTCATGAATTGTAATATTCAAGCAAAAGATATGGTAGTACAGTCAAAATAAAAATCTATTAAAAAAAAATGCTGTTTAGTTTAAAATGATTTTTAATTGCATTGCCATTTTAATTTTTAGAATTAATAATCATTACATAGAATTTCTTTGTTATGGCAATGAAAAAATTACTAATATAAATTTAACATCAAATTTTTTTCAACTATTGATGAAGAATATCCCTCCCCCAATTGACAAAAAAATTATGAAAAATTAATTAAAACTATTGCAATTTACAAACTTTATTATTATTTTAGCTTTAAATAAATTAAAATGCATATATTTTTAATATAAAAATTTAAAATATATAGTTCAGTAAATAAATATGCTTGATTACTGGTAGCATGTGTTTGTCTTTTGCCTTTCTTCAATTTGAGGTTTTTAGTCACAAGTATTTTTGTTCAATTGCTTGAATAATTTAGTATTTTTCAATTTTTACTTACAAAATAACCAAAAAGTAAAAAAAAAAAAAAATTAAATAAACAGACATTCTTAAGAAATTTTTTTTTGTTGCTGATCAAAACAATCTGACACATTTCCTATTACAAAGCAAACAAAAAAAAAAATAGACAGTTCTTATAATCATTACAATATTTGTTTATTATAATACATAGTATGTATTGCAAATATATAATTTCAGATATTAAAATTTGCATTAGAAGTGATAATACATATTATTTATTCTATTCCAGAATTATTATAAATTTGAATAATCATTGAAACTTTAAGTATCAATATCAAGAAACTAGTCTGAGAATTTGAAAGACACTACCACTTAATTACTAATAGGTGTCTCTGAAATATAATAATAGATGTCTCTGAAATATAATAGTTCCTAATGTTGAGCTTAAAAAATAAACTAGTAACATTAGTGTTTTACTGAAATCACTAAAAAATATATTTATTGATCAGAATCAGCCTTGTATAGTTATATAAGCAAGTTAGATTGGATTCAAAATCTTAGAATATAAAACTTTCAATGGTGGTTGCTGAATGCCAGTGCAATTCAATGCTCCTCACTGATTATGAGTAATAGCCACAAACTATTCTGAGAAGTTAAAAAGCATTACCAAACTAGCATTGCTGATTACGCAAGCTTACAGTAGATGACTCTGGAATAGAATGATAACAGTAGATTGTTGTTTCTCAAGTAGATGTTGAATGCTAGAAAATTCATGAGATAATTTCAGATAATAAATTGCCTTTATTTATACTTTATTTATTTATTGTACGCACATATTATGAAAATATAGTTTAATGAAATGTACTAGTAACTGTTATAATCAAATCATGCTTACAGTGGAAATCCATTCATTTCTCTCTTCCAACACTCCATCTATTTCTACATTATTGATTATTTTTATTTGTCTGATTGTCTTATCAGTCAAAATTTATATTGAATAATCAAAGCCATATTTTCATTTATATTTAATAATTCAGTTTCTAGCAGTCTAAAGTGCAGTGAAAGATGAATTATTAATACCAGGCTTTTGTTGATATAGCAATATCATTAATTTATCACAACTTTCGAAATTAAGGAAAATTCAATGCTGGGCCAATACTAAAAAAAAAAAAATGTTCCTCTAATATATATATACACCATATAATTTTTTACTTCATAGCATAAAAACCGACTTTGTTCAAAGTCACTTAGAAATAGATTTTGAAATAAGAAGTAATGCCAAAAAAAAAACGGTAAATAAAAAATACTTTGTAACATTTAATGTGTTAAAGTATCAAATTTTACAGAAATAAAGAAAAAAAATTATTTCTCCCACTAGCTTAAAAGAAAAATTTTGATATAAAACAGGCAGTAGCTTTTTTAAACTTAAACTTAATGGAATGGTATCTACACATTTGAAGTTAAGTCATTTCGCTAAGTTGTCAATCCCATTAATTTTTTTCTTTTTAAACTTACTACTTAAAAAAAAAAACACCAGAAAATCTTACATGTACTTAAAAATAAAATTAAAAAACAATTTGTTTTTTTGATACATTCTAATTAAATATCCAAAGAATTCATTTTTTTATTTCAAATGTTTGCTTTATAACTAACTATTACTTGACTGAATACAAATTATATATTTAAATTATATGTATCTATAATGGAAATGTTTACAAAAGGAATAAACTGGTTATTCGAATATTAAAAAAAAGGATATTAATGTGAATATAATCGTGAGGGGAGGCGGACACTAGTTAACAATTTCTACAATCAACAATATGAGGAGAGAAGACATGCTTATAACCGAGAGGGTGACTGCAAGGATTGCTTTATTAATTATTCAAAAATAAATAAATTAACAAAGCAAATTCAAAGAAACAAACATCAGAGGTAATATTGGTGAAAAAGACAAACATCAGCAACAAAGCAGTGATGGTAGAAAAACTTAAGGAAAACAAACGCTAATTACTGATTACCTGATTGAATTGTTTTGCTAATGAGTAATATAGTAAAAAAAAAAAAAAAAATAGACTAAGAAAAACATGCAAATTTGGATCTTATAACAAAGTCAAAAAGTTGTATAATATATATAAACCCTAAATCAAAATATTTGAAAGCTACTTGAGCATCAGAAAAAAAAACAATAAATAATTTCAAGTATTAATAATATATTAGAGAGCATTTGAAAAAAAATATCAAAAATTAGTTATAAAATAATTTGACAAGACTGAATTTTAAAAAAATTAAATTAAGAAAATTACCTTCACTGCATTAGAAGCATCAAATGGCTGGTAACTAACTAGATAACTAAGCAGCAAAATAGATAGGTTGAGCCTTGATCTTACACTCTACTGCTGCACTAAACTGTCCAGAGCATCTCCCCCCCCCCCCCACCGTTAAAAAAAATTGGAAATCAGTATTTAATAAGGAAGCTTTAAAAAAGTCACTGGCATAGGGGAAAATAATATCTATCCCATATTTATATGAAATTTTACTATATAATGTATGATCTCATATGATTTATTACTGTATTATAAGATATGGAAGTTTCATAATTTACAAGTTTCTGGATAAATTATTAGCAAAGATTTTTTTTTTAAATCTCAATTTAATTAAGAATTGGAAATTATTACTGCTATACTTGTCACTTTATTGCCTGAATGTCAACCTATCATCCAACTAACAATACCTGTTACTAATATTACATATACATTATCATAAGAACTTACCCAGATCTGACACTATCATATATTACAATTTGCCTTGATTAAATAAATTTAATTAGAGATAAACCAAACATTCTTAAATAATATAATTTAAATAAAATAGTCATATTTCATTCGCAGAAACAATTTTGAAATTTAAACATTTGTGAAACTTCATACATTTTAAAAGTAATATGCACAAGTTATAAAGAAGTCATTTTGATTTCTTTATTTTCTGAATATTAGCAGAGGAGAGAGAGTTAGAAACAAATAATTTATAGTTTCCTGTAGACCAGATGGCAAAATTATAAAAATAAAGAATATATTATGCAAAATATAATAATGTAGACAAGAGTTTCCAAAAGTTGAAAATGAATGATGTATTTAAAAATATACATTTTGTAAAACCATTTAATAAATTAATTAAAGCTAAACACTAATTATACAGAAAAAACAACTAGTTAATGATAATTGTCAGGAAAAAATAAGAAGAAAAAAAAATAGATTATTAATAATTATGAGATAAAGAAAAACAAAAAAGAAAAATAGCAAGGAAGAAAACAATCTTAGGTTGATGATAAGAGATGATCCCAGGCAAATTGCTATATATAGGAGGTAAAGAAAGAAGAAAAAAATGTCTGAAGAGAGCTAAAGTACATATCACAAATATTGTAGCAGATAAAATTAAAAAATGTATTGTAACTTAGAAAAATTCCACTTCTAGCAGAATTCCTATTGTCACACTATGTCAATTAATATTATTTATCTTCTAAGAATTTCACTGTTAAAGAATTTTTCAATACTGATTCAAGCACAACTATAATAGTGAAATTCTATATAATGAAAAAATATGCTAAGTTAACCTATTTCCAACAATGAAAAAACAACCTAAAATAATAAATCCAGCATTGCTGAAGATATGAATTATAGCTTTATTTGCCACAAAAGTACAGTTTTTCATTAGCTGCAGTAATATAGTCTGCATATTTAAATAGAAAATAAATAACCCTAAGAAGGAACCAATATGCTTCAACTGATTGATACGGACTTACAATTTAAAAAAATGTCCAAGAATTAATTAATTAAAATTTGTTTCTAAATTACTGGAGGTAGCATGTCAGTCGTTAAAAAAGCCATAGTAAGATTTTTAAAAATACCCATATGCAGTTCTCAAAAATTTATAAATTATTTTCCATTCTTTCCTCACTGGTTTCATTCATAATGCGAACATAACAATCACCGTAGATTCTGAGAAATCATGTTCTGAGCTGAAGGAAAGATCAGGTTATTATTGGAGAAAACTGTGATGATGATGCCAGAGACTAATATATCAATAGGTATTTTTTCTAAGAAGAAAGTGATGCTCCAAATTAGAATATAGCCTTATATTGAAATGAGCCTATGTATGTTACTCCCCTTATTAGATATTTACATTTCTATATTAGAATATACGAAGATTTAAACCCAAAGGTTGATGAATATTAAGAATAACCACAATGACTATGGAATGAATATTCTAACTAATCATGGCCAGATTTGGTATCCAACTATAAGTCATGATCATTATTCCCATCAAACATGTCCTTGCCTCTATAGATATTTATTTATTTACAACATATCTGTTCGTGACACTATAGATATTTATTTATTTATTTACAATATATCTACCATATCACAGATTAGGATCACCATCTCTAAAATGACAAACATCTATAGGTCTGGTTCAAATGGCTCCCTAGCCTCCTAGACATTAGCTCCATTGTTCACCCACTACTACCTCAGAAAAATATGGAATGAATCACAGTGTATGTATAACAAGTTATACTTAACTAGGTTTGGAATAAGAGAGACAACTAGATTTATAAATAATATGAATCAAATAAAAATTTATTTACATATCTACAATATTTACAATTAAGATATATTTCTGTATGAATCAGATGCATAAAACTATATATCGGAATGGGGATGTATTCATATCAGAGAAAATCAGTTAATTAAACTGAATTTAATTTAGGAGTTTGAATATGCTTACTTATTATTGAATCAATTCATAACTTTACTAGTACAAATAAAAATAAAGACTGGCAAAAATGAAACAATAAATAAATATAAATATTCAAGTTAAAATAAATCATAATAAAATTAAATTTAATAGTAATAAACTACTATAAACAGTCTTTATAATAAATATAAAATATTTATCATTGAATAAAAATATATTATAAATTTTAAGTCAATAAAAATTTAAATATGTTTAAGAAATATTAAATATTAATCATTAGAAAATTAATAATTTTAATTTTTGTTACAATTATTATTTTTTAACTACCTTTCATTCTAAATAAAAATCGATTTTATCATATTACCAGAATTGATTTATTCTTTACTCAACTAAAAATAGATTTGAACCCTTTTGAATAACTGATCTATATATAACATTTGTAAATACAAGCTTATTAAATTAGATCATGTAACATCTGACTTGATGTTTTGTTATTTTATTTTTTGCTATTAAGGCTTTGGCAATTTTATATTGCTAAAGCTACTAACATATGGTGAATCTGAACTTAGTTCAGTCCCATATAGCTATTTAAATTAGATAGCTGGATTGGAAGACATATGGGTGTCTGAAAATTTTAGATTTTCTACTTAATAGTTATACATTAGATAAAGTGCTGGGCTTGTCCTGGTATTTTTAATCTAATGCTTGAATATCCTAGCATCTCACCTACAATGCCAGTAGCAAAAACCAGTCTGGGGTTGGGATATTCTCAAAGCTTGTTAAGAGCTTATTTTGCAAGCTCTATATATAACATTTATAAATACAAGCTTATTAAATTAGATCATGTGACATCTGACTTGATTTTTTTGTACTTTTATTTTTCTTGTATATATGCTCATTTGACATTAGAAAGCAGATTAACCCTTAAACCGCTAATTTTATCATTGGTTGTATCAGATAAAAATCAAATCTTTTAATTGGCCAACTCACAAACTGAAGACAAAGCCTATTGTTAAAACATATTCGCCTATAATATTAAATTCAACTCAGATACGTTTATAAAAAGTATATAATTAATTTTTAAGGTTGTGAAGACAACGAAAGTTCTTTCAAAAATAAATTGCTATTTATTTATTCTAAGATATTCAATATCGGCAACATAAAAGTTATAATGTAAACAAAAAGATCGACTTTTACGTTATAGAAAAGTAAATATTTCTTTTTATTACAACTTCAATATTTGTACTAAAATCTTCAATATTTTTCGAAAATAATTTTGTTTTTTTATTATTCTCTCTGAAAATTATGTTTAATTTCCATAAATATTATTTAATAATAATTTAAATCGTATTCGAAATGAAAATCTCAGCGTTTTTCTTTATTTTCTTTGATCAGGCAGTTTCTTTGTTCTTTCCAGCCAATCAGAATGTCTTTTTCGGCTGAGAGCATGCTAAGAACCAATCACAAATAATGTTCCTTCTTTGTTTAGGTTTAAATGCGTTTTTTTTCTATTTTTTACTTCTAAAATAAATCGGAAGATGTCACCATCGTACAGAACTTTTAAAAACGAATTCAATACGTATTTAACGAATTTTTTCGTATGAAAACGGGCTGAGTTAGAGTGATTTCAGATGTCGACGAGGAGCCTCGTCGGACGCGGGAAAAGGGTTAATGCAATATTGATATATTTATTTTTTAAAAAATCCAAAGAGATCACAAGAATAAAGGTAGTAATGTTTTTTTCCATTCTGTCTTTTGTTAATTACTGACAATTGCTAAATATTGTTTTAGAATATTTTCCTGAAGGTATGTGATGATTATATTAGATGTGATATGTTGGACTATTTCCATCATCTATCTGTAAATGTTGAATACATAGAAAATTTTAAACTTTATTTAAACTTTTCAAATACAAACAACTTGTTAGTAATAACACACAAATAGATTAACCTGTGTTGTTATCTATTTACTGATAGATGGTGGAAATAGTCAACATATCACATTGCTTTTGAAATTCTGATTTTTTTGATTATGCTTATTTCTATAAAATTTCTAGGTTTTTTTAATTTTTCAATGAAAATTGTAATTTTTAAGTAGACTAAACAAAATATATGGAATATTTTGTAATTAATTTTGGAAATATTATTTAAGATCCTTTATTATTTAGTTCTGTCAGCAATGGTTTTGGGCTTCCCCTTGATATCCAAAATAGCATAGAATGTAAATTAAATTCACATCTTTTTCAATTAATTAGAGCTAAAAATGAAATGTTTAATTCTTTAAACACAAAATATATGAAATAATCATTAAAAAAAATTATTATTTTTATTTATAATATTTAATTTTCTGATACCAATTCATTTTTTTTATTATTATTGCTTTATATGCATGTCATTCATTTTTATATAAAAGATTAAAAGTTAATGTTTAAATGTAAATTTTTAACAAGAATAAGGCAAAAAATAACTCATATTAGTCACCTTAGGAAAAAACTATCATCATCTGCAAATAGATTTTCACTATTTTTTAAAGTTTATTTAATTATATTTAAAAACCATTTTCATGACATTATAATTTTTTAAAAATTCACTTTATGTTTAGTTCCTATTTATATATTATTCTATTTCAAAAAATGTACAATTGATTGTGAAATACTTTGTTTAAATAGTATTTACCATGTAAAATGAATAAATAGTGACAAAAAGAAATTTTAAACAAGTTTAAGAATATTATTTGGTTTATTTTTAGCAATTATATATATAAAAATATATAGTGTTAACAAACAATTTACAGAATGTTTTATATTTCCTCCTTTTACATACCTATTTATAATATCAATTACAAAAGCAATATATGGTTATCTATCTATAGTTGCCAATAATCTATACTTGTTTAAATAACTTCAGAAAAGTTTCTTTTTTTTTTTTTTTTAATAAAATTAGATGTATAAAGAATAATGAAAAATGATTACTACTGAAAAACTCTGGACTATTAAACAGAATCTTCCATGAAACTCAACAAAACCCTAAACACATCACTGTGACAACTAATTGATTAAAAGTGAAAAACGGAGACCGAAAATACAAACTGAACAAAAAATCACAAAATATACCTTCACTATATATACATATATGGTGTAAATGCTATATTATTTCATTAATCAGCTTAAGATTGACAATAAAAATAAAAGCCAATATTAATTTAGGCTAAAAGAATGATATTAAAAAATATTATCATTTCTTTATTTATTATTCAATCATGTTATTTTGACTTTAGATAGACATTTATAATTATAATACATATACAGGTTATGCTTGCATTAACAGTAAAACTATCATTTTACATATAAATTATTTCAACTCCCCCCCCCCTTCAAAAAACTTTTCTTTTTTGGATAATACAAATCTAGTTAATTAATATGAACAATTACAGTTAGCAACAACAATTATTCAAGATCAGTAGTATTTCATGATGAGGTTCAAATTGTATATATATATATATGTGTGTGTGTGTATGTACATATATATTCACCATGAAAGTTTTTTTAATTTGGACATCTAGTCTCAAATATTTATATCAATAAATTTTGACAATAACTTGACACAATGACAGACCAATAGCAAAGACATCAAACTAAACTCATATCTGCTTCAATACTGTGTTTCAAACGTATCAGAAGTAGAGAGATTTTAAGTCA
Organism: Epiperipatus broadwayi; assembly: GCA_028023455.1. Lineage (NCBI taxonomy): Eukaryota > Metazoa > Onychophora > Udeonychophora > Euonychophora > Peripatidae > Epiperipatus > Epiperipatus broadwayi. The sequence goes on along the minus strand of JAQFVV010000089.1, from coordinate 4,858,014 downwards.
GTTTTATTTATCAAATTTGTCTATTTATCTAATTAATTTAGTTCATATTTTAGTGATGATCATCTAGTTTTTCAATTTATTTATTTACCAGTCTGTTTATGTTCAGACAGTACATGAAATATATGTAACAATATAATTATAGTTACTGATTCAGAACTTTAAACTAGAAGACATTACACTAAATATCATAACACATTTAATAATCAGAAAATAATAAGAATTCTTGACAACAGCTATATAATCAAATAATAATTGTATACATAAAAAGCTTTTTTCGGCACCTGTTTTGGTGCCCTTTTCAAATGTTACTAATCTTTTTAACTTTAAGAAATCACCTGACATAAACCATCCAGTGTCCAATAATGGAATTAAAACAAACAATAATAATATAAATAATTAAAACAAATCAAAACCCTCATACATAAAATTACAAAACAATTGACTATATCATAACAATATGTTAAACAATATTACATGCATTTTTTTATACAATTATATATATATCATCAATATTATTATGATATAGTCAATTGTTTTGCAATTATTGAATGAGGGTTTTGATTTGTTTTAGTTATTTATATTATTATTGTTTGTTTTAATTCCATTATTGGATACTGGATGTTTTAATGTCAGGTGATTCATTAACGTTAAATAGATTAGTAACATTTGAAAAGGGCACCAAAGCAGTGCTGAAACAGCTTTTTATGTATAAAATTATTATTTGATTATATAGCTGTTGTAAAGAATTATTATTATTTTCTGATTATTATTTTGTGGAAGAGTAGCATAAGGATTTTTTATTTCCAATTTTGACATAACACATTTATGTTAGAATTATCTCTTCAACTACATTTCAATTATAAATATGCAAACATATTTGTCAAATATTCTATCTTTTGGCAAAAAAAAAAAACACACTCTAGTAGAAAAAGATCAAGTAGAAGATCAGTCACGGTATTTAAAATTGCTTGCCAATGCTGCAATAATTTATTCATTACCATGACAGTCACACGAATTATATAAAACTAAAGCACAAATGTTTATATATACATCAAAATTAAGATCCAACCCAGGTTCATTTTTTAAACTTCAATTTATTTTTCTTAAATAAATTTCATATTGCCTAATATTATATTTGCATATTCCAAGTTGGATTGATCTCAGAATTTTAAAAAACTAGCTGTACTCACAGCTTTTCTCACACTATTAGATTTGAAAAAATGAAATGTAGTTGATAATTAAAATATATTTAAATAATATTTACATGAAATAATAATACCTATTGTATTGCATTTTTAACTACTGTTAATAACTCATGTATTATTATTTCATATAAATATTCTTTAAATATATTTCAATTCTCAACTACATTACATTGTTTTATTTTACTAATACAAACAAAGTGAACCTGTGATTGATTATTAAACTATATTTCCAATTTATATATATAAAGAATATATTCTAAGCAATAGAAATTTTCTAATGTTTTATTATCTAAATTTTATTTTTGATGTAATCAATACCAAATAAAAATTTCCCTTGCTAATTCTCTCCAATTCTCTAGCTGTCCCATCACTATTATTAGAAGGTTTTATAATTAAAATATATTTGTCTATTCTAACTTTTGAACATATCAAATAAAATTTTTCCTTGTTAATTCTCTCCATTTCTCTAGCAGTCCCCTTGCGTTAGTAGAAAGTTTGGTAGTTAAAATATATTTAAATAATATTTACATGAAATGATTATCAACATCAATATGTAAAAAATATAACCTTTATTAAATACAATAAACAATAATTTTAAAATAAATTACTTTATATTTCTCATATGATGATTTTTAAAATTGCTATAAAACTTTAATATTTTTTTAATATATGTAGCAGTGAAATCATTGGTTGTTTTAGAGATTATTTTTTGGCTAGTCTGGTTGACTTGTGAATTTGGGTTTAATTCTGATTATTTATTGACTAGTTTAGCTTTATGCTTATAATGTTTATTTATATATATACTTAGCATAATGGAATAAAAATTAAACCAAATAAATAAGATTAATAATTAAACAGATCATTATCATAGCATGTCTAACATGGGATAGCTATTTATAATGAACTGAAAAAGAATGTTCAAAACAAATGGCAAACATAATGGCAAAAACTTTATAATAGTTAAAACATAAAGGCAAATCACAAAACATAAATATTACAAAAAAAAAAAAACAATTTTTCTTGCTGTTGTGAATAAATAAGTGATAACAGTAAAACTAAGCATATAATTAAATTGTATAAAATGTATTAAAGTGTTTATTAAATCAAATGAAAACTATCACCCGCTGCTCATGGCCAACTGATACCATAAGTAATACTGACATAAATAACCTAGTAATCTTTAACCCCTTAATGTCATCCATATAATTCTAAAATGAACATCCTTAAAACAAATTCTGTTATTAACTTTTTACATGTAAAATTGTCCACACTTCAAACCTGGTTTTTGCAGCTTAATTAAATTTCTTACCTATATCCCTTCTTTAATGTGATGTTCTATGCCCATTAATATTATTAGATACTCTATATATGTCTCTTTTACAAGTAATTATTTTCTTGAGATGGAATGGTCTTTTTTAATGAACCACAATAACTGTTAGTTTCCTCTAAATATTTACATAAATTATCCAACAGTATATTTTAGATTAATTTAACAAATTGTATTTTTTAGTCAACTGAATTCTGAATATGGTTAAGACATCACTAGTATAGCAGTCAACAGGCTATAATTTAAGATTCCATATTAAGTCTTGGCAAGGTATAAGCTATGTTTATACATAGTTTATCATTGGAATTGAAATCTTCTATACTGATAGCTTGCTCATTTCTTCTGTATACTGATGGAATGGTATTTTCTTATTGATACAATTGAAGTTTACTGATAGAGTTAGTTGATGAATATTGCTGATATCCTTTTACTTGCCTAATTTTGCTATCTGTAATGAATATTAAATAACTGAATTCTCTCTGAAGTTTGAAATTTCAAATAAAAACTCAAATATCTGTTTTTCCCACCCACCTGTTTATCAAAAAACACTTTTTATGTAACTCAGGAGATAATCCACCTAAAAAACACTTTTTATGTAACTCAGGAGATAATCCACCTATCTGTGCACAGTGTTTTCCAAATCCTTAATTATTTGTAGCTTCCATAAACAGTTGGTTGTTTACTAAATAGTACCTTTTAAAATATTTTAATTTTATACAAATTAAAAATTTATAAATATAAAGATATTTATATTTTTAACTGCAACTTGATAAAACTGAATTCTCTACAATAAATCTGTGCTATAATTTGTCAACTTTACTGTCAGCTAAATGCTTTAAAGATATATCTTTGTTAATTATATTTTTTACTGACTAAAGTTACTATTATAAATAAGGTTGTCTACTGTAATAAAAGATGGGATTTTAGCTAAGTGAACTCTGTGAAAACACAGTACAAAATGAATACAATTTGTAGTGTTTTTACAAATATTAAATATTAAAATTATTTCAATTTCTAATCTTGAATAATTCCCAAAGTCACTTATGCAAACTTCTTTCTAATTTTTCTTGCAAAGTCATGTTTTAAATAATTAAGTGAGTAATGGAAATTATTCAATGCTGTAAATGTATTCCTTACAAATATATATTTAGAGACACATACCTTCTTGTGTTAATACATGAATATTTATTTATTTTATCTATACTTTGTTGAATCTTGTGATTATGATGCAAGATAATGAAATTTCTATTTTTAAGTTATTTACCCAACTTAAATCCCTGCATAGTTTTACACTATTTAAGATTTAAATTTATATTGGCATTATGACCCTGATATATAATTATCATAATATATGTTGTCTTAAAATCTGCTAATTCACCTAACTATCTCCAAATCGTAAACAAAATAAAAATTTGTAAAACAATAAACTTTAATTTTCTAGTATATATTATATGATACAATCAATTGACTTACACACATAATAATTTAATATCATATAAATATATATTTTAGATTTTACCAATCAATTTTCATTAGCAAAAAGAAAAAGATTAATTTTATTTTTGTTTTGGTTTTTAAATGTGTTATATACTAACATTTAAAAAAATATCACAACATTAATATTAATTTACTTTTTTTTTAAGTCAAAATATTGGTTTTATATTAGTTTTGTTGTATAGTATTTTATTTATTTTGTTTTTTGTTTATACATTTGCTCTCCATGTTTTAGTCACTAACCATTACATAGATTTCTCAAATACTAAAATCATATCCATAGGCAACAATCATTATCAAAGAATATTTAGGAAGGCTATAGAAATTTTTTAAAAACAAATTGCATTAACAAATATAGTGAAACAATAAAATTACCAATTATACGAAAGTTTCCTCATGCAAATTTAAAAATAGTACCAAATTTAAGTCAATCTATGATACAATTATCCCTGCTACAACAATATGCTTATTATTGTTTTTTTATTCGGTTGAAAGCAAGTATATCTTGTCGAAAAATCAGTGTTTTATTTTCATTTTATTAAATGTAGTTGCTCCCGAAAACATGATTTATAAAACATCACACACCCATGAAACATTCATTTTTTCAACATATTAATTTGTGTGTATGTATGTTTGTATGTATATATATATATAAGTGAATACATAATCCATATATATATAATTTTATTCATGGAGAAGCAAATTCCAAACACATGCACATTTTTGGACTATGTATTTTATTAAAATTATTAGAATTTAACCTATATATGTAATTTTAAAATTAAAACATATATTTTAATATCATACCATAAATTCATATTATCTGCTAAGAGCCTTGGAATCAAATACCATAAATATGTTGTTAAATATATATTTTTTTTTAATTATTAATTTATTTAAACACACATTGATTAATAAGTAATATTTATTAAGGCTGTAACCTCAAGAATGTGCGCGTAAAAATACGAAAGTAGAGATCTCTACAGATCTGTCTGAAGATTTGTAATGATGATATATTATAAGATGTGATATGTTGGATTATTTCCATCATTTATGAGTGAATGTTGACTGTAAAGAAAATTTTAAACTTTATTTAAACTTTTCAAATACAAACAAATTGTTAGTAATAACACACAAATAGACAATACAGATTAGTAATTACACAACGTTTTCAGTAGTATTATTCTCCACTCTTGTTCAGGTGTTGCAGGCCTATATGCACAGTGAGAATATTTGCTTAGAAGTTGAACTCGCACCTTTAGATTCTTGAATATTGAATTTCAAGGCAAAAAAAAACCACTCTACCAACTGAGCTATTCTGTCAAAGGTGACATATAGTAGAAATTTGATATATTTATATATGAGGGTTGGTTCAAAAAAAAAATTGAAGGACTCAGGAGGATTTGAACCAACCCTCATATATAAATACATCAAATTTCTACTATATGTTGCCTTTGACAGAATAGCTCAGTTGATAGAGCGTTTGCCTTGAAATTCGATATTCAAGAATCTAAAAGTGCGAGTTCAACTTCTAAGCGAATATTGTCACTGTGCATATAGGCCAGCAACACCTAAAGAAGAGTGGAGAATAATACTACTCGAAACATTGTGTAATTACTAACCTGTATTGTTTATTTGTGTGTTATTACTAACAAGTTATTTGTATTTGAAAAGTTTAAATAGAGTTTAAAATTTTCTTTACATTCAACATTCACTCATAGATGATGGAAATAGTCCAACATATCACATCTCTACCGATCTTAACCACAAGCTTACATTTAGGAAGAAAAGAGGAGAACCCTTCTTTACTTCAATCTACTTTTTATATAAATAGGTGAAGCTGAAGCGATTAGATCTGAGAGCATGAAGCTATTCAATACTTCACTAATTAAGTCCACATTTCTTATTACACATTAAACCTTTCTGCTGACTCTTACGAGAGGTTTCGTTGACGATTGACGTCACTCTAATTCCGTCATTTTTAATGCTAAGATAGACATTTTAGACTCTTTAGCTAGGTTTTTAAAAGTTCTGTAAGATGCTGCCCTCTCTTGAATTATTTTACAAGTAAAAAATCAATAAAACTGTTGGTAAAGTTTTACAAAGGATAAAGCTTGTCGGTGATTGTCTCTCAGCCATCAAAGACATTCTGATTGGCTGGCAAGGACAAAGAAACCACCTAATCAAAGAAAAACGCTAAGATTTTCAATTCGAAAATGATAAATAAATGTTTTTAGACAATTATAAAAGTATTTTTTGAGAAATTATGAATATATAAGTAAAATAATGCTAAAACCAAAATTATTTTAAAAAAATATTTAAGATTTTAGTAAAAATATTTAAGATTTTAGCAAAAAAAATATTTACTTTTTCATAACGTAAAACTGAAAGAAAAAAATTTATGTCAGCAACTCTTTTTAATTCGTTATTACATTCACTTTTTTAAATTTGCCGCTATCAAATATTTCCACAATAAACAAATAGAAATTTATTTTTGAAAGAACTTTCGTTTACTTTCATAACCTGACAAATTATTAATATACTTTTTACAAATGAATCTAAAGTGAATATGATATTAAAAAGTGAATATATTTTGACAATTGACTTTGTCTTGACCACTTATAAGTTTTGATTTTTAACTCACTTGGCCAATAATATAATCAGTGGTCAAAAGGTTAATACTCACGAAATCTTTTGATTTACAACGAGTCAATGGAAAGATCTTATAGTTAGAAATCTATTACGATAATTTAAAGTTGTAATTATAAATTTATTTAAACGTACATTTATTGGTAAGTAATATTTATTAAGGTTGTAACCTCAAAAATGTGCACGTAAGCTTTACCTATTTATATAAAAAGTAGGTTGAAGTAAAGAAGGGTTCCCCTCTTTTCTTCCTAAATGTAAGCTTGTGGTTAAGATCTGTAGAGGTCTCTACATTCGCATTTTTATGCGCACATTCTTGAGGTTACAGTCTTAATAAATATTACTTAAAAAATTATTGAAAAAAAAAACTGAACTTTTTTTTAAGTCATACATTTCTCAAACAAATCAAACATTATTAAATGTGACCCTTTTTTTTTTTTTTTTGCAAAATTCAGCTTAAAACAGTAACTTTTTCAATTCTAAGGTGGTTTCTGAAAATTGATATTTATTAAATACATTTATTTTTTTAAAAAAACCTAAAATAATATATCTTGCTTGGAAATATGTTTCAATGTTACTATGGTATAAATTTAACACATAAAAATACTCATTGCTAAAGTTTGAAACTTAAAATTTAGATATAAAAATGTATTTAACCATTCACTACTAATCAAACAATGAATGAAATAAATTAGAATTCATGATTATGCATAAAATAAAATAAAAAAAAAAACAAAATCTTACTCAGAATTAAAATTAATAGCTCTATTCTACACATCAACTAATATTAAATCATCTAGCAGCAAAGTAATTTTATAAACATTATAGAGATTGACTCTTTTGAATATGAATTGTTTATGTCCGGCACAAATATATAATTTGGACTATACAAATATATTTAAATAAATGTATGTGTGCAAAAAAAAAAAAAAGAGAACAATAAAAATAAAATAGTAACCTTTTCCATCATAAAATCACAATGCCAAGTCAACTTTTTATGTATAAATTGTTTTATCATTAGATTCAAACTTCATTTATATATATATAGTTCTGTTCTCTTATTCAGGGCATTGTGTATATTCCTCTTAAATCTAGATTGCTCCAGCAAAGTGTCATTAACCAAATGCTGTTCACAATATATAAATATATATATATATATATATATATTCAATGTGATAACAGATCAAAGAAAAATATGTGAATAAACCTTCCTTAAGGCTCCATCAATCAGCAATAAATGTGTCCATTAGTGAGCTATAAATAAGTTTGGCATTTATGCCAAACTTAAATTCTACCAAAGCTTAAGATCATGGTGTTTATTCACATAAGTAAAAAAAAAAATGTTTTTTTTTTTTTAATATATGACATCCTTGATGTGACTTTCCATCAACGCATTACTGTTGCTCTTATAAATTTGATTCATATGTATTAAATCATACATAGTGCCCTCACTTTATTTTCCTCTGAGGATTATTTCCTGAATAGTAGACATTGTACTTCACTAAACTCTACAAATTGTAATTCAAAAGAATGTATGTATATACTTCAACAAAAATCAGTAAATTAAAAACTAACTGTGATAAAACACAGTTGCTGAAGCTTTAAACATAAAATTAAAAATATAAAGCTGAGCGCTTTCAGAGGACTTAAGCCTCCATAATCATAGCTCAATACTAAATAAATACAAAATATAAACACTTATTCGCAAGCAAAATGCGTACCTCAAATAAAATGTAAACTAAATCTAAATAAATAAATAAAATACAATATAAATAAATAAATATTATAACGTCCATATTTTAGAAATATTAAAACAAGAATCCTTTCTATTAATAGCATTGGGATAGCTGGTAATCTCAATGCTATTAATAGAAAGGATTCTTGTTTTAATATTTCTAAAATATGGACGTTATAATATTTATTTATTTATATTGTATTTTATTTATTTATTTAGATTTAGTTTACATTTTATTTGAGGTACGCATTTTGCTTGTGAATAAGTGTTTATTTTGTTTTTATTTTGTATTGAGCTATGATTATGGAGGCTTAAGTCCCCCGAACGCACTCAGCTTTATATTTTTAATTTTATGTTTAAAGCTTCAGCAACTGTGTTTTATCACAGTTAGTTTTTATTTTTTAAACTGTAATTCACTAATGTTGTTGCTGTGCTCAATGTGTAATTTAATAATCCTAAACTTTATAGTTACAAAATTTATTTATTACTTAAAATTTTTTTATAATCAAAAATCTTAATTATTTATTTTATCAAATATATTTATAGCCATATAAATTCTTATAATAAATAAGCAAAGTTTACATTGTAATGATTATTTCTCGAACAATATACATTTTGCAAATACTGTAACAGCTGTGAAATGTTTTGAATTATAACATCTGAGTTGTATTTAAAACTGCCAGTTTAAATTTTACTTTACATATACAACATCATTTAATTATTCTTATATATAATTTGTGATAAATACGAAGTACTATCATTTTCTTATTCTATAGTTTATTTCCTCTGATCTATTGAAAACAAGTGGAATGCGATTTGACTGTCTATATTAATTTCATATTTACATAATTTAAAAAAATTCTAAAATGTCTGCCAAAAAACAATCAAAATTATTACATATAAAGTAAATGTGAATTTATCACATAAAAAATTCTACAATTTTCAGTCTAAGTAGAGGAACATCTGTTACTTTGTTCTTGCCACATTTAATGAGAAAGAAATGTTTGAATAACAGTTGTGATTTATTATATAAGTTACTATTGTAGCTCCCAGAAATTGCATAGGCTTACTATATTTCAAGTCATTTTGGCAAGAGTATTAAGAAAAATTTACAATTAGCAATGACACAGCCTCTGCACAAAATAAAAACAATGTGAATTTATATGATTACTAAGCATATTCCCAGAAAGAAAAAAAAACGTATATATATAATAATGAAAAAAAAAGAACGACTTGATTATTAATATTAATTTTTTTTTACAACATGAAAAACAAAAATATTTAAAAATAAATTATTTTAAAAATATATTTACAAGCCCAATACATATTTAAATTTAAAATTTTAGTAAGACTTGCAAAAAATGGAAAAAAAACTTGTGCCATAAAATGTCAATTGGAGAATAAATAACAAAGATAAATGTTTACTTTTTATAATACAGAGAGCCTCATTTCATATCATTAACGAATAATAATAATAAAATCATTTTTACATTATTTTTCAATTTTTATAAGATACAGGCTTTGAAGTATTTTCATACTCAAATAATAGTGTCTATATTTTAATTTATGGTATCTAAAATTTGTCCTTAGATATTGTAACAAGTATGTTAAATATATAAAAATAACTATGAACATATTATGTGTTAGTTCAATACACTGAATTATATATATACACAAAATATTCATAAATTATAATTCATAGTCTTCTGCCAACTTTATATCAAATCTCTTTTACCTTGTCATTCTTACTTTCTAAATGCTTAATCATCTTTGATCATTACAATTAAAAAATATTATTATAATGCTAATTCTAAATCTGAATTATTTAAATGTCAATATATTTATATTATCACACTTAAAATTTCTAATGCAATTGCTATTTCCTAATCAATTAAATGACTCAATCATATCATTTTTGCAGCATATTTTCTTTTATCACCTGTAAAATAAGAGTTATGTAATATTTTATTAGTTCATATCATTTTTGCTTTGGCTATATTATATATCAATAATATTAAAGTATTTCAAATATGCATTTTCTTAATTCATCTTTTTATTTATGCCAATAACACATAATTACATGTTTTAATATTCATTATATCAACTATATATATATAACTCAAAATTAAATTTATATTCAATTCTAACTATAACATACCAGTGTATGTACAATCATATAATACTTAAATATATTCTTAATTTATGAACTACATCTTTTTGTGAGTTCTAACAAACATAATTAAAAAAAAAAAAATTAAATCAATCAAATTGTTGTAATACATAGCCCATTTATATATTATACCATTTAATAAATTTATTTATTTATTTTTATCTAAAACTTTGTTCACAAAAATCCATATGCCTTAACATTTTTGTGAAAGATATAGCTACAAAAAAAATTAATAATTTATTTAAATGGTATAATGTATGAGTATACATTTTTATTATTAGTTTGATTTATAAAATTAAAGAATTTTTAATGATGGTCAGCATGAAAATTTAAAAAAATATGTAATTAATAAATATACATGCACAGATATAGATTTTATATACCATTTTTAAAATATTGATATGACAAATTTAAAATTAAATGTAATTAAATTAATTTTATGCTTAATTTACAAATAATTTCAAACATGTGAATAATAAAATATGTATAAATTATATTTAAATAAATATATGTAAATGACATGATGTAAATTAAGATAAATATTATTCTTTTGTATATTTATGTATTTATTCTATGACGATGACTACTGAACAATTGAAATTGTTAACTTGAATAAGAAAATGAATAAAGAAATTTTTTGCTATAATGGCATATTTGAAATGTTTTAATATTATTGATATTTACAAAAATTAAATAAAAAATATACTGATAATTATTTCTACAAATATTTTTTTTAAAAAAAAAAACCTTTAATAAGTTCTATAAGAGTACTAATTGTAATATGATGAAGATTTAAGGTCATCTTTAATTTACTGTAAACTCTAACTCAGAACAGCTAGATAACCATAAAAAAAAGATTGAATAACTAGCTAGGTTTGATAGGACTGGATAATTGAAAAATTATTTTAAACTTGGTTGAAATCATAAAAATGTCCAAGTTTTTGCCAGCTCATATTTAAATTTAAAGTCAAGGGCATAATATTGGTGCTTAAAGCATTTCAGAAAATAGGACTTTCACTGTTACTTATATGTGCCTAAATATAATTATGCATATATATTGTGATGATACAAAATTTTATGACAAAATAACAATGTATTTACTATCAGAAATCATAATCGTGGCTAGCATAAAATTATGTACTCACACATATCACATTTTTGGAATTAGTGCCTGTAATTTTTTTTTTATTGTACAAAATTTAGAAACAAAAACAAATAGTTACTGACTTAATATAAAAGAGTTCAACATGTTCCATATGTTCTGAAAGTTGTGTAAAGGTCAATGTCACTAAAGAGTGAACTAACTTGATAAGAATTGCAGTACAATGCTTCTGAATCATTCTAAAGTATGTTTCAGTAAATCCAATAAACCATCTTTGATAAGATGTGGATTTGTAGAGATATATTCCAGTTTAATTGCGACATCTTAATAAAGAGTAGCACATAATGAATTACTTTAATAAACAAGGAAAGTTATGTGATATACAGAAAAAAATATATTTGGCTCTAACAAAGTAAGAATATAAGAACCATACTGTTGATATTTATATAGAGTTAACAAGCATGATAAATTAGAAAAAAGATTTGAAAAATATTTAGATTATTTACATACCAGAAAAATTAATAAATTGAGTAAAAAGAATATGAAGTATTGATTGGAAATGGAAAAAGAAAAGTTTTTATTATTTCATCTAAGAAAAACTGCATTGATTTTATTCTCAGAATTAAAATGAGATTTTATTAAATATTTTATAAAATAAAAATATTCCTAATAAAATTGAGATAACAGAAACTAATTAAAGAAAGAGGAAATTGTTTGAGTAAGGTAAATAAGACAGTATTGCTGTGGTATCTGATGATGACCAAATAATGATAGATTTGCTGAAAAACAAATTTAATGATTCCCAAGTTTTTTGTTGTTTTTTTTTGACCAGCAATTAAGAAATAATTAATCATTCTCAAATGTATCATGTGATTGTTTTCTACCAATCCTAAACAAAACTTGCTAGTTATAATATTTAAAATATATTATTACAACTTATTATCACAATATATAGTTATTACAAATCAACTTGTTAAATTATAGTTTCATAAGAATAACAAAGAACATAGGAGAAAATTTAAAATCAGTATGGTCAAAAAAATATATAGTTTTAGACCAATTACAGATCTACATAGCAATGTAAGCAAATGACTTTACTTCAAAATTTAGGATGCTTGAATCTCAAGTAAATAGCCTGGATAATAATAATATTAAAAAAGGATTAATGTTGTGTGTGTTTGTGTGTGTTGTGTGTGTGTGCAATCTAATGATTTCCATAACCAAAAACTGACATAAGGTTTAGATGTAAAAGTTTTATCCATTGTTCAGTGATTATTCAAGTTTATAATGGATGCATGCAAAATGAATGGACAGAATTACTACTCTTAGCTAATGCATCTTCACTTCACTAAAAGTTCCTTTTTTTCATGAAATTACTATCAGTTCTTAATAAAATATTTAAAAACCATAATCTCTATTAATTTCAATTTTTATATTTGATTTATAAAGATATTTTAATGCTTATGTGCATAAATCTAATCTTTTTATTCTAATATATATATATATATTATCAGTAAATTTCATGTTTTAAGCTCGATATCCTTATTTGCTTTTATCATTATAGAGGTTCAGTAGATATGATGACTTCACATTCTAATTCTTTCATAATTAAGCAATTTCTTTAGAATTATTCTAAGAAAGCAGAAAATAAATATTTTCAACTCCCAGGTTAAACTTATTTATTTTTTCTGTAATTTCCGGTTTAAATTCCTTATTTCTAATTAAAATATTCATAAATACACATAACTTTTCGTTCAAGAACAATATATAATTTTCATATTGTACCATAAAGAAAATTATTTAAAGAAAATAAAATGATTTGTGAAGTCTCATATTAAAACATTTGAAGTACAAATTATAAATATATATTAATAACTTTTCAAATTAGTAATATAAAATTTCTACTTCATAAATTAGAATCACTCTCATAGTATTTATCAATTATTTTCTATCATCTGGCACTCTACCCATAAATAATAGTGTAGTCTGTATTCAAAAATGCAAAATTTATTTATCACTTAATAATTATCCAAAAGATTTTTATAAATGTTTATCAAAGAAAAAATAAATATAATACTATTTAAAAGCAATACTTATTATCTAATTAAAATTCACCAGAAATATTCAAAATTATTTAAAGGCAGCAATGTAAAGAAAATAAGATAAGTTTATTGGTCTTAAAAAGCTTATTATTTTAACATGTTTAAAAAAATTTATTATGTGCCTGATTTATAAATTGGCATATAATTTGCACAAATTCAGTTTATATATTAGAGAGAAGAGAAACTTTCTCATTTTTAACTACCTGCAACAATGGAGCTTATTAGTTTGTATGTATGTTTAATTAATAATATAGCAATTTATAAATATATAATATTGCAGAAGAAAAGTAATCTTCACAGATGCATTATGGAACTGCAGGTAGTTAAAAATAAGAAACTTTCACTTTCCTATGATATATAAACTGGATTTGTGCCAATAATATGCCAATTTAAAAATCAGGCTAATAATAAGTTCAAACCCTAATTTAAATTAGGCCAAAAAATGTTGCTTTATTTAAAAAGTAAGCTCTAAGTATAGGTGGACTATCTATGTTCCTAAAATGTTTATTGACAGGAGGTGCATATCAATTCTATAGTGCACGTGTGAACAGTAGTTTCCTTCTTCAATTTACATATTACATATATATGCATTTTTTTTTATCTTGGTTGCTTTAAAAAAAAAATTTCAAGATTTAACATAAATTAAACAAAAGATTTTAATATTATATACATAAATGTGAGAATTGTACACCGGCCTGAAAGCCATCATTTTCCCTTCACTAAATATCACAATGTCAAACATGAATTTAATACTATATCTCTGTAATTAAAAACACAGGTACTGATTTTTTTTTTTCTGAGTATTTTCATTAAACTAAATGTAAATATAGTTTTATAGCATCTTTTTTTTTACCCCTCACTAAATATCACATTTCAAATATGAATTTATATACCGTAATCACATTTTTTTAGTGATTTAAATACTATATCTCTGTACTTTAAGCACATGTAATGATTTTTTCTGAGCTATTTTTATTAATGATGGAATCTTCACATAAACATAATTTTTTTTTTAATTTGTTGTGAATTTGACACACGACAGCCTTATGGAGAAACATTCACATATTCATCAATCAGACAGCAGAGAAAATAGGGATTTTATATAGAAGATAATAACACAGAGATTGTGAGAAGTTGGCATGTAAAATCCTGCATTAATATTTCTTTTATGTTAATTCTGTCTTCAGCAAGAATATACTTAAGTCATATATAACCATATATATGTAATATATAAAAAAATTGAAAGAAGAAAATAATAATAATACATCGCATTATTATAAATTCTGAATTGTAAAATTGACAAGACTGAAGGTCAAGGTAAGAGTCTCTGAGAGACATAAGCAATTAAAAAATTTGGCCCTGGAAGAGATATTTCTGGAAAAAACTTAATTTTACATTAAGAGATAATGTGTATTATACAGCCTATATAACATAACTTTTGTTTTATTTTATGAGTCAGATGAGATTTTTAAATATTTTACATCTATACAATATATCTATCAACAAAGTCAGTTTAACATTCAAATATCTTTTATTAATAATAATAATTAAAATATCTTATATTTACTTAATAGCTTTTGCAATGATATTATTAAAATCATTAATATTAACATATATAGTATCTAAATGAAATAATTGAAATTGAATTAAAATGTACTACAACAACAAAACATAAAAAGAATTGTTATATTATGCAAATGCCATTTTTTAAATTGTCAATGATAAGTAGTTTTTTTTCTTAACAAAAATAAATAAATAAATCAACACTTCTACACACATAACAATACCAAGATCTGTAAAAGTGTTTATGCCTATTATAATGAATTATTTATGTTTAATACGTTATTAGATTAACAATTTTAGAACAAAAAAATAAAAATAAATTACATTTATAATTATAAGAAAATAACAACAAAATTCTTATAATTTTGATGATGATGACATTACTTTTAATATTTTTAATTTTTTTATGTACCTTTAACACTTTTAAACTTTTCACTTATATATTTTTTCTTCACCTTTTATATATACATCAAAAGATTTGTGAATTATAAGATATAATTTTTAGTCTTAGTCACTTACCTGTGGTCTCATACGAGGATTCCATCTACAATAATAACCTTTCCAGATTTCAATCCGCCTCATGCTGGCCAATGGAAATAGTACTTGTTGATGCATGTAGGAGGCATATAAAGGATTGGTAAAATTTTCTATATTGGAATTAATGTGTGACCATAGGGAATTTGTCTTCCGTTTTACTTCCTAGAGAGATGGACAAAAAAAAAAAAAAAGTACAATTTTTAACACTTTATTTGTAGTGAAAAAAACAATTTTTATTAAAAGAAAAAAAAGCAATTATTATTTATCCTTAATTAATAAATTTGTACAATTTTTAAATTTTAATTTAATAATATTTTTAAAATTGAATATTTCCCATAATTATTAATTATTATCATAAATCCTATCCTACTGATGTTAATTAATCTATAAACGTTTGAAGTTATACCTAAAGAACTTAAACTGGCAAAATCAAATATATTTAATTCTTTAAATCATTTGTTCTATAAAGAAAGAAAAAATGATGCTGAAGATGTTTTATCTTTTGATGTCTTGTTTAATATAATTGGTTTTATGTGAGTTGGTAGCTGAGAGATTCTATTTTTTACAACTAACACAATCTTAGAATTTCTCCACTTACAATAAAATTGAAAAACTGGAGAGAAGATAATTTTATTATTCTAGGAATGAACATCTACTTTTACTAGCAGAAAATACTTTTGAAACTATCAAAAAGAATTACTGAAATTCAGAATACATAAGGCTTAAAATTATATACTATAATTAAATATTATATGCTAATAATTACAAAAGAAATATAATCCTGAAATTTAATATTACTTTTGACACTTTTAACAATCACAATGAAAATATTTTTAACAATATACAAATAATGTAGATAAGTTTACTTTTTCAATACTAAATGTGAATATATGTAAACATGTATAATGAAAAATAAAATACCTGCAAATTAATGACACCTGTGTGTTTTTCAATTTAGGCAGATAGCTTTATAGTTAAGCAAAAAGGTAAGCATTGGGTGCTGGATAAGGGGTGCATTAGATCCAAAAGATCCAAGTGCTCTATTCCCTGATCCAAGGTTCCTCACTTAGTCTGGAGGAATTGGATGGAAAAGCAATAGATAGGGATTATAGTGGGGGCACCTTCATGGAGAGGGGAGATTTTTGTTACTATTTTAATAGCTTACATGAGCATTTAAAAAAAAAGATGATCATGTGATGAAATGATTTAATCAATAGATGCCAGATGGTAGTGTAAATATTATGTAAACAGGAGTCAAGTAGTATTTTGTTGGTTTTTAGATAATAATATTCATTTATAGACAAAGAATTGGATGGCTAACTGAATTAGCAATACATCAGATTTAGACAAATTCTAAGTTTGCTTTAAACTCCTCAATTATCTCAAAAAAATTCCTAAATTCAAAATCCAGATTGTATATATGGCAAGTGCATGACGTATGTATGTCAAGTTATAAACTTAAAGAATTAGCATATCAACCTTTTTTTTCTTGGAAAAATAATTCCTGGATTATCTAGAAACATCTGATTCAAAAAAGTGCAGGAATATAGTCATATAGTGATATTTTGTTCAAAATATTTAATGGGCATTTATAACACAAAATCAATTTAATCATATTGCATCCCATTAATAATTAATGACTAAAAATTAAAATCAATAAAACTGAAATTTTTTAAAAAATTCTTGAATACATGTGAAAAAAATGAAATAAGAATAATAGATAATAAGAAAACATGTTAGCTTTAACATCAATCTTTTCATTAAATTTAATACCTCCAACTAGAATAATTTATCTGAAAACCTGTTATTAACACAATACTAAACTAAAACAAGTAATTCAACAGTTTATAATGCTCAGAATTTATAAGAAATTTTAGCACCAGAAGACAGAGTGGTCATTATTTGTGGAATATGAATCCAGAATTAGCCATTCCTACAATACATTTAAATGATAAAAGTATTTAAATAACATACTACAAAGAAGAAGCCTTCCTACAGCCCTGGCACTAGCCTACCAAAAGGAACCATTACAGGAGAAGTTAATACTTAGCAGGTTTATCAACCATCAAGTAATGATGGTTTACTATTTTCTATAGCTAAGAAATGCAAACGCCCCATTTATTGATCAATATAACATGGCTAATTAGATTGACTATAAAATGGTTACTGGAATAAAAAATTCTTAAAAAATACCAAACTTCTACCCAGCCTGATAAATCAAAATGTCAATCACTATAACATAAGATATTTTTATTAATATGTAGACATATATATATATAAGCAATAATAAAATCTTAATAATAAGATTATAAAAATCTAAGTATTATCTGCATATAAAATTTCTTTTATTATTGTGATTTTTTTTCCAAGTGCAAAATAAATCCCTAGGAAGTACAAGAACAGATGAGTATTTTTAACCAATTAATTTTTTTTTTATCACAAATAAGTTGATCAAGTTGAAATAAGATATTTTCTAGAGTTTCCTGTGACATGTGTTTCCTGCCTTTTGATTTAGAATAAATAAAACTCTGTTTTCTTTAATTCTAATCTTATTGAATGCACAAAAATATATATATCAATTTATTAAATGTTTCAAAAAAACTTAAAATATTAGATAACCAAGATATTTCCTAAATAATTTGTATACATTACTCAGCAACTTGTCAGCCAACTACCATTTTTATATAATATATCAGATTATACACTAATCCTTAATGGTCAGATTTAAATGTGCATTAAAGATATGACTTATTGTCATGTACATTAAATATGAGCAAAAAGTAAAATGTTTGTATTGCCTTATTATGCCTGTTAAAATAGTGTATTTGCCTTCATACCAATGATATGATATTCGAATCAGCATTGGGTAAAACTTAAAAAAATTTCAAGTTACACCCTGATTCAGAATTCTTCTTTCAGGTAGTTTTAGTTCATAATCCAGCTGGCCTTTTAATTATCAAACAATAAATGAATATTTAAATAGAGAATAAAAGAAACAAGAAAATATTAAACTTTCTCTACCAGGCATTGGAAAGCCTGTAGACTAATTCTTTCTACTCTATATATCTTTTGAAAACTATTGAAGAAGACTTTGCTTTACAGAGCACGGAGACTACATGATGATGTGACAATGAACACTTAAACATTAATATACAATAAAAAAATTCTTAAAGATTTTAAAAATTTATTATAAATAACAAAGTTATTTACATTTCTTGACATGCAAAAAACAAATTACATACATTGTACTTACATTAAATATCAGCCTTTTACAGTTATTGGCAGTGAAAGTATTCATTTATTATTTAACACTCATAAAAGCGCATGTACAATAGCTGTAAAAGGCTGATATTTAATGTATTTACAATTATAAACATCGCGCTATATAAATAAATGCTTATGTACTTAATAATTTATTAAATTAAATGTTTTTGAAGTGCAATTCTGTAGTGGCATATCCTACACAATATTAGTATCAAAAAAATTTAAATATCTTCTATTGTAAACACAATAGGTCATCATTTTTATAAATTTGATTTCAAATAACTTTACAATTACATAGAAATCTTGAATGGTACTGTTTCAAACAATGCAAGTCTTATTAAAATACTATTAAATAATTTCTCAAAAATACAAATACATTCTATTAGTGCTTTCAAATCATTTTAATACATTAAAATAAATTTGACATGATTTTTTTTTTAATTTTAGAGTATAATGTGTATGCTTATATATATATGCATAATTTTATCATTCAATAGCCAGTTTAAAAAAATGTTACAAAATGCCATTTCAAAATTCAACCAAAAAAGTTTATTTTTTAAGAATGACAAAAAAAAAGTATAAGTAATTAATGTGTAAGTGATGCAGAATATAAATAAAACAATTTTCAATGAAGAAAAAAAAAAATTCCAAGATATGTCAAACAATAAATAATGCTTCTTATCTAATTATAAATAAATAATAAGCTAAGTTGTTGTTTTTTTTTTTGTGACAACTTTTGAAAATAATATGTCATTCAATATTTAAAAGAAAAAAATAAAATAACATAAAATTATGCACCTAAACATTTAACATTTATTCTAAAGTAAGTTTAAAAATATTCTTTTACTAATAAATATGCATTATGTCTAAAATGAAAAGCATTAAATAGACTAATACCAACTGAATTATTCAATAGCACAATTTATAAAATGAAGACTACTATAATGAAGGCTTCTAGAGCATATACTATTGGAAGGAAATTTTTATCATTAAAATTTTTAGAACAAATGTAAACCATATAATGAATATTAAAATGGAAAACATATTGGTCATATGAAACTTAAGTTATCAATTTAGTTTCCATAACTTTTATTTTAGTAGTACATATTTTTTTTAAAAGTAGTGTCCTAGGTGTAAATACTGAAATAATTTTAAACATGTGCCATAGAAACTGAATTTGAAATCTAATAAAAATGACATAAAACTTTGCTTTTATTCCTTTTCACAGTGCCCTAAAAATCAAAAATAACACTTTCTTCAATCACAATTGGGATTTTTAGATTTAATTTGAAATAAAAGTGTAGTGGGTCCAAAAATTAATTAAGTCAATCCCAAAAGGGAATTGACATAATTTTATTTCTGGACCTGTTACACTTTAGGAATTGACTTAATTCATTTCTAAACCCACTATGCTTTTATTTCAAGTTAAATCTAAAAATCCTAATTGTGGTTAAAGAAGCAATTATTTTTTTGCTTTTCAGTGCATTGTAAATAAAAGTATTTAATATATATATAAATTATCTTTAGTTTTAACTGTTTAGCATTGGTACAGCAAATAAAAATGTAAAACTATGTTGTACTTTAAATTTGGCTTGACACACATAGTTTATATTGTAACCTTGTGTTTTGCACATTGTTTCTTGTACATGCTATATTGCAATAATTTGCTATGTTTGTTAATATTTAAAAAAAATAGTAAACAATAAATAATTTAAAGTAAGAGACAAGAGTTTTATTGTATGCAGGTTGCTTTATCAGCCTGAATGTAAAATACATGCCATCATTATGTTTCTTATCTGTATAAATAATTAATGATTCTAATTATTTAAAATGTTTGGTACTCTATTTATAGACAATACCATCCGATTGACGGCACTTTTTATGTGGAAAAACAAATAAAAATGCTGTTTATATGGCCAAACTTATAACCTCTAGAACAGTTGTTTATATTAGCTATAGCAGGCCTAGATGTTGTTGCACACCAATATTATAACCACTGATGTCCTTTGCGAACTATGCAAATGCGCACACTTCACAGATCGCTACTGTATCATGTGAGGGTGTAACAAAACCAATTGGCAATAACTCTTGAAATGTACATTCCAAATAATGATCTTACACCCTATCTGACATAGTATTACATAGTAATAATTTTAAGCCTATCACCATGCTTCCATACACAACTTGGAAGGTTTTTAACAATTGGGAAAGGGTCACAGAACTCACACGAAAACTCATACTTGCACAAGAACACATATGAGACAAATAAAATGGCTGAGGTTGCACGTCAAAATCATCAGGTTGGTTTTCTTAGAGTACTGCATCTTGTGACCAATGCTTCGAATGGGCAAACCATCATTCCCCCCATCCTGCACTTTCCATCACTATGCGCTGACATATCCCCCTTCAGTGACCCTTCCATATTTCGCAAGATTTTACTTAAAGTCAATGTGTTTGGTACTATTGACTAAACCATCAGAGTTGCCTCTCCCCACACATCGATGCTTGCCAATGCCATCTTTCACAAGTTGTTGTCCAAAAGTACTTGCTTGTTTTCAATCAAAAATAGGTACAGTAATTAATTGATCAATATATTTTTTTTTGGATTAATCTCAAAATAATATATGAAATCGGACAATAAAGACAGAAAAAGTAAGGCATGGTAACGTTATGAAAATAAAAGCATTTTTAAAATCCAAAACAAAAAACAACTTGTTCATTTCCAATAAAAAAATGAGTAGACCAATTAATTTATACTTTGTTTTCAATCAAAAAGAAGTACAGCAATTAATTTATACATGTTTTTTTAATCTCAAAATAATACCTGAAATTGGACAATAAAAACAAAAAAGTCCAGCATGAAAAAAGGAACTTATTCATTTCCAATAAAGAATAAATATATAAATTTTCTTTTTTTTTTGATATAACTATAATACCAGAAAAATCGGTCAATAAAGAAAGGCCAGCCAGGTAACATTATATTTATGTGTTTTAAACTGTATATAAATTAAGTCTTCATTTGATAAAGTTATTTGCTAAAATAAGTATCTTTTAAAACAATTTAAATAATAGTATGTTACCTTAAGAAATTAGTTAATACTTTAATTTCTAACTAGCCATTAAGATAGATATTTTAATTTAATAAAGTTCTTTCAAGACAGTTAAATTTAGATAAATTTGTCTATGTAATTAAATAATAGATTGTTATTTAAATCAGCCTCAAATTAGTTAATAAAGTAGCTTTAAATTAAAGAAATAGTTAACTTCCTGTCTACATGTGTGGGTAAATGTTTGTGCTTACATGTGTTTAACAATTACTTGGTTTTAATTGCCAATGTATTAATTTTAAGAGTTAAAATTTCGTTATAAAATATGTCATTAATCATGCAAAATAAAGGGTTAATTTTAAAAGGTTTTTAGTAAACAAGAGGGGAAGAAAAGTTATTTTATTTTAAAAAAATATAATAATTATTTAATTATCTTGTTATATTATTTAAGTTTGTTAATAAGTAAATGACCTTTTCTTCATCTCAAGACTGTTAAAACACATGATTATTTTAAAATAATCTAGGCTAATATGATGTAGTGATTCTTAGTTAATTACTGAAAATTAATTAACCTTTAGGTCCCCAATGTCTTTTGGCTGGGCAGAGATTAAGGTTTAGGTGATAGGTAAACTGTTATAAAATGATCAGATCATCATTTTTGAGGGTCACTATCACTCGGTTACTCACTCTTATCCGGTCAAACTGACTGATCTGGCTCATTTACCATCCACTTTATTGCTGCTCTGTACAAACTTCAGTGTGACACCAATAGTAATATTTTTTATATATTTTCCTTTTATTTTAATCAAAGTTAAAATATTAATTTTATTAGTTTAAAACCGACAATGTTGTGCTAACAAATTTAAGGCAAGTCTGCTTTATTCTATACTGCAATTCAATTTAGAACTTTCTTATTTTAAACTACTAACAAAAATGCCACGAAAATATAATTTAGTCATAAAAAGTAAATTTCTTTGTTTTTGCTTAATTATAAACTTCAAAATAAACCAGGTAATATATTTTAAAATGATAATTCATAAACTTATGCAGAACATTATATTAATTCATTTGACTATCCATTATTATTTTAAAAGAAGAAAATTTAAATTTAAAGCAAAGAGCTTAGAATATTTAAATTTTAAAATATAAATAAACTATGCTGACCATGTTTATTATATAAACTGCTTGAAATAATTACATGTCATATTAATTTATAATGAATAATACCATACTTACCCCTTGAAAATTCATTATGCAGTTATATAAAAAAATAACTTGTTGTCTTTAGCACAGGAGGAACTGCTATTTAATTATATTTGCTGTCTCCAAATTTGTGTTATTAAATAAAATGTTTGCGAGAAAACCTGGATTTGACAAACTTTTTTGGATTTTAAAAAAATATATAAATAATTTTTATATGCTTAGTTCTCTTGAAATTTTAACTATAAAAATGTTATATAACGATGTGAATGAAGAAAATCTTTGAAATATATTTGTCTATTTAAAATAGTTTGTGGTAATAATCCACAAGGACATTTGAAATGCATTGTGTTATTTGCGGACTATTTTATTTTTTAAAAATGCTTTTAAAGAAAATATTGCTAATTTTACTCAAAGGAAACCAATACCTGAAAATGACTTTTATTATTAATTTGTTAAATTAAATTTGTTGTTGTGTGCTTCTTTAAAAAAAAAGAAGTTATGAATATTTTGCTAATTCCACTGGAAGCACGGATCCGGAAAAATTTCTATAAAATAAATAATGCTATACTCTGACGTCATTGAATGAATATTTTTCTAGCTAGCTGTTATATTGGCCAACTTCTTCAAATATTAATGAATTTAATATTTAGATATAATTTAGGATTAAGAACTTTTAAATGCTTATATTATGCTTATCTGAAGTTACATTTGCTGCTTTTAAAACAAATGCTTGTTCTTCATTGGTACGAATGCTTCCTTACACAGATCACCCGCCGAACAAGGTCTGCATGCCCTCAGTAGACTGCTCTCAATGAAAAAATTTCAGTTGATGAATTAAGGTGTTTTATAAAAAAGAAAAAATATATCCAATATTTTTTTTGTTTATGTATTTATTTTAATAATAAAATTATTATCATCATCTCCTCAAATGTGCACACATTAGAATGTATTGAATTTCCACATATTCTCAGGTAAAATTTTATGTATTATATTATTTACTGGTTAATTTAGATTTAACAATAGTTTGTCTATTGGAGATATTTACCTCTTACATTATTTTCTCTATACGGTTTATGAATATTTCATTCATAATAAGTAAAACAGTCAAATATAAATTTATCAGAGGTCTAGTCAATTTATAATTGTTATGATAATATAATAGCTTACCGTTATATACCAATTTAATTGCGTATTTATCTGCTTCATATTACTTTACTTTATTTTGCATTATGTCCACTTTATTTATTCAAATTTTATATTACATATTGTGTATATGCATCTATTTTATCTCTTGCCAAAATTTTATTGTGCTCTTATTTTTAAATAATTTCATAGTCTTTTGACTAACCACTATTGTTGTTTTCAGAGATTGCTTATTATTTTGATAATTTTATGCGTATGTTAATCTAGTCATCTTATTAGTGTTAAGTTATTATCTGGCCATCGTTTTGGTATGAGATGTTTGCCTTAGAAAATTACGCCTATTTTATAATAATTTATTGTGCCTTGTGGGATCAAGAAGCTCTTCCCATGGTTTATGTTTATTCCATGAGCTGATAGTGTTTTGTATTTTTGTGATAGCTATCACTCCTCATTATTATTAAAGGTATCTAGATCCCTTGAAAGGATCATATATATTTGGTGTCTTTCCACATTTTCCTGATGTGCTGTGACAAAATCCAGGCATCCTCTTTTGCCTTACATATACATATTTGAAAGCCATCATTCTTATTGATAGTTTCTTGCTCTGCAGAGCCTATGTTTTGCCTATCACTCATGATGAACTTTTATATTTTCCACTACAATAGATAAAATTATCTTTGTATTAAAATAGACATGGCAATGATTAATAAGTTTATGAAGAGTTAGTTCTTCAGGTTGCACTATGTACAGAGATTTGTGGTGCATAACAATGTCTGTATTATTTAATCATTAATAAATATAATTGTTATTTTAAAAGTATTTAGTTTCTGTTTTCTATATGTCATTTGTCTTGAGTTCACTCAAGTTTTATAAGTTCCTTTAATGCATTAAGTTTACCATTTGCAATGTTACAATACTGTTATAAAGCTAGCAAGTAATGATATACTACCAATGGTAATGATCAAATGATATTGTTTAACCATAGTATCCGAATTCTTACGAGTCAAGAACCTCATATAATATTTTTTATTAATATATAAAGATATTTTAAACAGAAAATATGCAATTAATAAATTAAAACCTTATGAAAGTTGAAAGTCTATTCAATTTCCAGATATCTTTGTAACAAAATATAATTCATTATTTAAATTTTTTTTAGTGGCAAATTGTATATTGCATAATAGATCATTCTAAATTTTTCCTATTGTTTTAATTACACTTCCATTTAAGACAGTGGGCCAAAGATCCTTAATATATTTTTAAAAAATTATTTGCATTAGAGCATAAAGAGGATACATTTTGTCCAAGCTATTCAAAAAACACATACAAATTTGGCAAAGGCCTAAAATCAATTGCCATCAAATGCTACAAAATAATTGAAAGTTCTCTGCAACACATTACATAATATGTTCCATAAAACACTTTATGCCTACATATTACAATTGCCTTTCCTGTATTTTTATTAATCCAAATATAGAAAGCATTTTGTATTCTTACTTCTACTTGCCAATACATATTTTTGTTAAATAAATTGTAAAAATTAATCTTTTGTTACTATTGTGCTTTGTGCAGAACCTTGTATAGTTTCATACAGTAATACATAAATTCAAGGATTAATGGTTTCTGAATCAATTTTCAATTATGTAAAGTAAAAAAAAAACAATTTGATCAATAGACTGGAACTACTGTGCTCAGTTTCTTGCATATGATCCTCTAATATCGTAAACTTTCCTGATCAACTAACCATATTATTATTCTTAACCACATTACACAGATCCATATATATATATGAACTATTAAGTGTTTGCTTTTTAGATTTGGTTTCAACAGTATAACAGTGACAGAGTTTATTATCACAATATCATTTTGTGAGGCATATAACTTTTTTGCTGCTACTTAAAACATTAATATTTATTTTTTTAAATGAGTAAAATGATACAAATGAGTCTCACTATCAAAAAGAAAAATATATATCTAAAATTACACAATGCATCTTTATTTGATTTATTTGCTATATGATTGTTTGAGCACCAAAGTAGCAGAGAGGGTACAATAATTCCAATTAATTGACCTATATGTGTTTTTTTTTTTACTTCTTCACTTATCTCAATTAGAATGTAATCCAGAAGTTTTGAGCTCTCAATCAGCCATTCATATCCTTCATTGATAAATCTAACTAAATTTCTTGAAGATTTCTTGATTAAGTTCACATTTCAATCTTTAAATAATATATATTGTGCCCTGACGATAGGCAGTAGGACACAAATCAGATGTGGCAAGTCACTAAATTAGGTTATACTGGAATTCTGTCTAATACCATTTAATATACTTACCATTTTCAGTTCTATTTACTCCATTATAATGATTAGACTTAGAGAATACTATTATTCCATCTGGGTCCATTTTAACATTATTAAATATTTTGAAATAGGATGTAATTAATTATAACAAATGTGAGACTCGTCTTCCTATAAACAGATCACATCCCCTTAACATCAAACAAAAATAAAATATTTATTCAATGACATGAGAATACCCAGACACTCTTCCTTATTAAATATCCAAATACTCTCATGGCTAACAATAATATCCAAATGAATATAACACATCTATAGCCATTAAGGTTCAATTAGATTACTCAATAAAATAGACTATCATTTTAATGTACATAAACTTTTATTCTTATTATTTTAGATAATTAGGATTGGCAATAATCATAAGAATAACTTTATAAGAAGAATATCTCAGGATAATCATTGATTTTTATTAATTCTTCATACTACCTATAGAATATCATGAGGGATTTTACTGATCTCCATGGGTAGTGCACAAATTAACAAAGACTTATAATTTAAATCTATGATTACAATTAGATTACTATATTTCTTTTATATGCTTCTTTATACTTTAAATAAATATTATTATCCAATGAGTAATTAGAGTTAAATACTTTCAACAACAAATTATTCAAAAGTTAATTTCATATCAATAAACATACTTTAATAATTGGCAATGTCATCAATGACTTCTGTGATCAAGGTAGCATGTGGCAAGTTAAAATCTCTTTTAAGGGATGTGTGCTTAGTTAACTATTAGATTGTTCTAAACTGGATTTATCTCTCATTTTAATTTCAACCTGTACACTTTGAGTTCATGTGATGTAGTGACAATGATCCCCAAAAAAGAAATGCAAACTTTAAAACTTAAGTAAACTTTCAAAAACAATAATTTTAATAACATTATTTACAAAAATATTAAAATAAACATTCCAATTAACATGTAATTTCAAGATAATAGTTGTAATACAGTTGTATATCTACATCATCATGATGATGATGATGGTGATGATGATGATGATGATAATAATAATAATAATAATAATAATAATAATATAAACATTGGAAAAATGATTAATATTCTGATTAATAAAACAAAATTAATCCCTTCTCATATGATCCAGTATTGTGATATTTCCCATTAGAAAATATCATCTTTTTTTTTGTTTGTTTTCAATTTGTATATATACATCCCCATTTCCTCTTCATTACACATATATTACCAACCACCTTTGTTATAGATATATATTTTCTCTTTTTTTTTTTAACCTAAACATCGTTCATATTTATTTATTTTAGATAAATATGACTATATAATAAAACATAAAAATTTTAAAATAATTAATAAGATATTTAACTGAATCAAATCATTGATGAATCCCAGTAAAACTGACTGTTAGCAGCCACAACATTTCGTCCTCTATTTTTAAAAAACTATATTTTTTTCATACTAAGTGTATCTAACTATAAATAAACTATATCTAACTATAAATGTTTTCACATAAAGGTTAATAATAAAAATAATAAACTTACATTTTTATGCATAGTTTTGAGCTATGCACATGAGGAAATTCACAAAAACGGTGTCATGTTCGTGCATACCCCTAAATGCAAATTCCTGCAGGTAGGATGGATGAAAAAAGTACGATTCATTGATCTCCACTATCCGTGGCTTGAACTACATTATTCTTACTATGTAATTGTAATGTATATCTAACTATAAGTGTATTTTTTACATGAAGGTTAATAAATAAAATTTAAAAAAAACTTAATTTTTTATGAGCAATTTTGCGCTAGGTTATGTGTCAAAACTTAACAAGTGTCACAAAAGAAGTCCCTGCTGTCAAAATTATGAACTACTTTTGCCACGTGTAATTTTTGCAGACAGAATTTCTATCACTTCTTTGGTTCCCCAAAATGAAATTTTGAATGTTGCGACTGTTCTGGCAGAAAGCTGAAATACACGTCGCCTGCTTGAACAATTTCAAACTCCGGAATAAAAAGTGGATCATTTTTTTCCCAAAGCCATCTGTCTTTGAACACCATTGTTGATATAACATTTTGTTGTAGTGGAGATCGATGAATCGTACTTCTTTCATCCATCCTACCTGCAGGAATTTGCATTTAGGGGTATGCACGAACATGACACCGTTTTCGTGAATTTCCTCGTGTGCATAGCTCAAAACTACGCATAAAAATGTAAGTTTATTTTTTATTATTATTAACCTTTATGTAAAAACATTTATAGTGAGATATAGTTTTTTATTTATAGTTAGATATACTTAGTACTAAAAAAATTAGTTTGGTTTTTTAAAAATCGAGGGCGAAATATTGTGGCCGCTAAGCGTCAGTTTTACCATGAATCCCATTATTGATTAATCTAATTCCTCCCCTCAATTGTAATAATAATTTATAAACTAGGACATATACAAACATTATGAATACGTTCTTTTTCTTCTTTTTAATAAACTACAAGTTCTAAAAAAAAAAAAAACTTGAACTTTTCCTGGCGAGGTATTGGGTTATTGACACTGTAGTCATTATTTTTTTTCTTTAGTAATAGAAGATTATCTATGGCTTGCCTTATCCATTCTAGATAATAGATACTCCCATCTATACTAGCAAACCGCTATCATTTTGTACATGCATGCTTATGATTTCCATCAAACATATATCATTCGACATAGTTTCTTTTTTTTTTAAAACTCTACAGAAAGTGATATTCTAATCAATACTGTTCTGAGTTAATTATTTCTCTAATCAAACTTAATTCAATCAGGCTTTGAGATTTAACTTCAATGACAATTTACACTTTCCATTCACATTTCATTTTACTTTCAGCTATTACTAATTTAATTCTAGAGATTTTTAAAACTGTATACTTAGCTAGGTCAAAGAAGTTTGCTTTTCTTTTATTTGTCCTTCACTGGGAATTTAACTGTATCCAGTTATTTTGATGAATCTGCAGCATGATTACTTCCATTAGTTTATCACTAAAATCTAGTCTAATATAACACTATCCTGGGTTTTCTCCAGTGAGTATATTTGTTGATAATTTTTTGGTATACACAAATGGTTTATCTTAGATTATTTTCTCAATAGAATAATTTCCAAAAGATTTTTAAGAATTACTAATTGCAGATCTGCCTAGTAGAAATCAATTAAGTTATTCCATTATTTTAAACATGAAGTTTATAATTATATCCAATAAATAATTGCACAGTTATATTTTATTACTTATTCTTTGTTGAAAATAATATTATTTGAGGCATTTTTTATCAAAACTTTTTAAAATAAAAATAAAACCCAGTTACTAGTTTTGCTATCTGTAAAAAAAATTTCTTGTCCTGCTTCTTTTTTCCCTCTCTTTTGAAAAGATGGTTTGCAGGCCGTTTATTGGTCAATCATCCCCCCCCCCTTCTTGTTAGAACATTTACTTAGTAGCAAGTATTTGATCTATTTTAAAATGACAATGGTTTTGCAATATTTTTTAAAAAAATAATACTTTTTAGAAATTAAATAAAAATACAATTTACTTTTTTTGATTTTAGATCAGTATTTTTGCAAAATGAATATTATTTACCTACATTTATACACATCATATGATTTGATTAGAAACAATAATTTTTATTTATAAAATCAAATGTACACAGACAATTATCCATCTATATAATGCATTTTATTTTAGAAAATTAGATTTGAAATTTACTGGTTTTAAATACTATTGACTATTTACTCTTCAGCATATAATGATTTTATAGATTATTATTTATATCTTATATATCTCTTTTAGTTAATTACTTTACCTATCAGATCCTTTATAAATTTTAAACCAACTAAAACCAAGTTCAAACCCTATGATACTAACATATTATCTTTCCTAGTTTACTAAGCAAATAGTATTGGGTTTAACAAAATTTAAAATTATACAACAAAATTTTATTTTAGAATGGAGTGGACTAATAAAAAGTGCACAATATAAAAAAAATATTTTCTAATAAACTTTTTTAATGTACACTAAAAAGACAAAAGTAATTGTTTTCTTGAAACACAAATGTGAGGTATTCAGAAACTAGTTCAATCACTAAATCTAAATGTCCTACACATTTATTTCAAATAAAATATAAAAACCCAAATTGTGATTAAAGAAAATAAATATTTTTTTTTTTTGGTACACATTAAGTAGAAGCATTTATTATTAAAAAATTGTATATTATTTTTAATTTTTTAGTATTTGAATACTTTTTGTAATTAATCATATTAAAATTTTAAAATTGGCTTTTTATTGCTCATTAAATAAAAGCATTATTTATCAAATATTTTATAAATTTATTATTTTTAACTTTTGAGTAAATGGATATTTTTTTATTATTCCTACTTAAATTTTAAAACAAATAATAAAACAATGTCATAGTTTGTGGAATATTTGGGGAGAAAATTTGTGCATATAAAAAATTTGATTCCAATATTGTTTTGTTATGTAAAAAGTGTTTTTAAAAAAGCAACTTTTACAATCAAGAGAAATTAAAAATGACTTTATATCTTTTTTAATTGACTGTTAACATATTTTAGTAAAAAGTGTTTTTTAAAAAAAAAATATACTGCAAATGTATGCATAATTTAATAGCAATATTGTTATAACAAAAAAAGCTATTAACAGAGAGTTATTATTGGGAAGTATTTTTTATACCATTTACAAATAAGAGTATATTGAAAATCATTCAGCATAGTTTAATCTTACTTTGAAAAAACCTTCTGTATTTAGAAAAAATTAAGAAACAAATGGCATCATTATTGTTATAAATAAAATAATTGAAAACAGAAATACAAAAAAAAAAAAAATCAATTTATGTTTTACTGGTTGCAACAAAAATTTTGATTTCACTAATTATGCTAAACTGATCTGAAAAAAATGGGCATCTTTACCAATTTACTATTAATATGATGAATCTGTATATAGGACTAGATACTACAATTAAACCAAAACCAGACTGGCAAAGAAACATGAATTCAGGACTGGTAACAGAAGCATTAACTACTTTAAATATATTAATGACACTATTCTTTTAAATGAGAAATAAAAAATAAACTAAAATAATTATTATAAAAAATTATAAATCATAACTAAAAGTTGTGATTGTTACATATAAAAATGATAAATATTTGCTACATATAAAAATGATAAATATTATGATGGCAGGCACAGTCTTTAGATAATCAGAATTATTCAAGTTATTGTATTTCTTGTAATTTTCTATAAATATAAAAGTTGGATACTGAAGAATAAAAAAAATATTGATATTTTTTTAATTATGATGTGGAGATTATTGAGAATATAACAGAAAAAGCATATTAAAGAAGTGGATATGTTTTCAAATTAGAACCAAATTAATCAGAGTGGAATTATTCTTACTTTGTTTATATTATAATATAAATATAATTGATCACAAAAATGTGTAATTCTAATAATTGATAACAAAGAAAAAAACAATAGCCGACAATGGTATGGTGGAACCTGAAAAATCAGACATGTGATACATCATTATTGGAAATTACAATTCTTCTAAATATTGATTATAATAGTAGTAATAATATCTTATATTCTGAGTTGTAAATTTATAAAATAATCTTGAGGAATTTCTCTTTTGCTTTAAGATTTATTTTTTTAAAAAAGCATTAAGTTACATGACATCTATAAATATAATATTGAATGCATCAATAAGCATACACTCAAAGATTTGAATTACAACTATATAAAAAATAATATCACTTGAATAAGTCCAAACAAAATCTAATCAATCAGTTCCAACAATGCATTATATTTCCAGGAAAAAATATCAATAAAACCATGGATATTGATCATGTAAACACAAAAGAATAAAATATATATGATTTCAAAGTGAAATATAAATACTTCACACTAATATAAATTATATGATTTTATTTCAAAAGTTTTGTTAAGAGTTGCAATGGAGTAGAGAGACACGTGAGGTTCACAAGCGTAACTGAATTTGTTTTATCATGCAAAAGGGAGACTACATCTAACTTACACCTTAAACTCATGTTTCAATAGCTAAACTGTCTATTATATCTTCAAAGCACTCTACACAAAATCACATTTATCAAAGCTAATTATGTTAAGAGCAGAATTTCCATTTTCTTCTATCTTAGGTAATTAACTTTGATAATGATTGGTGAATTTTAGCTTGAGAGTGTAAAGTTATTCGGTGTCAAGTGATTTGATTAAATTATAAATTGTTTTTTTTTTTTTACATCATTTGAAAAATGACTTTAAGCATATAAATTTATGTTTCCATAATGAATTCAAAATATCTTTTAAGATCAAGATCTAAAATTCCTAATAAAATGTACTGTTCTTCTTTTTTTTTTTTTACTGAGTGTTCTTGTAGTATAATATTTTATAAATGAGAGAAAGAAAATGTTACTCAAATATATAAATTTATATATATCTGTAAAAATTTACAAAAATTGCAAACTCATAACTTTTTCCTATAATTTTTTTACTATTTATAGACTTAAAAAGTTTCAAATTATTATTTAAAAAAATAATAATTCAATACTTTTAATATCCTATATCAAATAAAACTGATATATATAATAAAAAATCTACAAAAAAAAAGGAATTTAATTTCAGAAAAAATTAATACTAAATTGATATTCCCAAAGTTTTTTTTTTTTTAATAAAAATAAAATAACAAATTGCGAAAACAGTTAAAGCAAAAATCTTTACAAAGAAAAAATCAAATCAAATTCAAATATCATATAATCAAATTTAAATGAAGAAACACTCTCATCCACATAAACAATCATAACTACTATTAAATAAATATGTTCAATCTTTTCGGAAATTGAAAGTTCCAAATAGAGAATGCATTATGAAATGAAAAGTAAAAAAAAAGATATGACCAAAAAAAAAAAATATGAAAGGAACACTATTGTCATATAATGATTAAAATGATAGACTAATTCAATAACAAATATAAATTTACATATGTTTGATCATAAAAATGTGTATATATGCAGGTGCATAAATAAAAACTATGAATATTTATATTAAATGACTTAAAAAAATATGTTTAAAAAAAATCACAAAATAATTTAATTGAAAACTTTTAATAAAGTTCCTCAATATATATTGCTCGTTGGATAAGCAATACAAGTCATATATTTCAGTTGTAATATATATACAGAAACTGTATAAAACATTTAAAATATCTTTTACCATTCACAGTTAAATAAAAATTCAAATTACTGATAGGAAAAAAGGAGGGAAATATTTTTCATTAGTAGGACACTCACTTTACTTTTTTCTCAGCTTTAATAATTCTGATTTAACTTTATAAAATAAAAGTTAGATATATTTCCTTCATTCATAAGCAGATATAAAAACAAACTGTTTAATTATATCATTCAAATTTGAATGATTATTCAATTTAACAATACAAAAATGATAAACTAAGACAAAATTACCACAGAAATATTTTAAATAAAACAATGATAATGTTTCTCACACAAATAAAATATTAAAAACTTTAATGCATTTTTGATATTAGCAATCTATTCTTTAAAAAAAATTTGAACATATGCATTGTTCAAAAATGCATTGGGCCAACTTTATTATCAAATCATGCTCCTTTAATTTTCTATTTTCTATCATTATATTCTATGCAAGTCATCTGCACTTCTTTAGGGTTAAAAACAAATATTCTTTCATGTTGCAAAAATATTGATGATAAAGTAGGATCCATTTTGTTTCATTGTAAATATGTATGTGCTTTAATCTTATATTAATGTCTGCCCTTGATTCACATTCAATTGCATAAACGATATGAGTATGTTCTTTGGGATCAATTTTGTCTTTATTATTATAATATTTATTTGGCATAGTCAATTAACAAAAATTCACATTATAATCTTTTTCATACTTCTTCATTTTTATTGAAGGACCATCCCCAATTTATTTTCAGAAAATTATCTTAAATATACTCATTTGTTAATAACATGTAATAATAATGAATTACCTTCTACTATATAAATGGAGTCTATTAATATTAGAGATGAGATCAACCTGAAATCATTATACATCTAAGATTCAAAATTTTTTTTACATCAAAACCATAATTTATGTAATTTGAAGCTGACAAAAAGATAACATAAATATATTGCTAAGTTAATGAATGAGAGTTGTTTAAGTTGTAAAGTGATTTTATGATAAAGTAAAATGGAACAGAAATATACTTATCAAAATAAAACTTTAGCTGGTCCTTCCTTATATACCTCCAGTTTCAACAAAACAAAACAAAAAAAAAATAATGAAAAATACAGGATGTGAATTCTTATTTACTACCCACGTTAAATCATTTAATTACTATAATGAATCAAGTGCAAACATTAATATAAGGTTAGAGCAACAAATATATATTTATATTAAAATCAAAATTGTTCATATTTTTGGAAAACAAAAAAATATTTTATATTATTTTACTTCTAAAGATGAGCAAATGATTTGCAGTGAATGACAGATATGAAAAAGTAAAAACAATTATGGTTCATTAGTAACATTGATAGGAATGGAAAATCTAATAGTATGCAATTGAGTGCATTTTAGAACATGCACCATTAAATATTTACATACGATTTTTTTATATATTTTGAATATAAACTGGGCCTATGAAAAGCAGTTTAACCCTGAAAATGCATTAAGGTTATAGTTAAAATTCTTAATATTTTCTCTGTGTAAGAAGTATTAATAATGTACTTATATTAACAGTTATGAAATTGTTCATTACTAATCACATGTTGAAAACATTCTATATTAATAATTTTTGCTTTCAAAATTATTGAATATTATATGAGACATATTATCAACAACAAAGTAAATAAACATAGAGGTAAATTATAGGTTCAGCATCCACAGAAGTAAGAGTTTACTAGAAATAAAAGCTGTATAGCACTATATTTTTAATTTAATCAGCATATCAGTATCTAATCAACCTGGATTAAATTAGAACTTTTATCTTCTGATTAGATAATCACAGCTTAATATTACTACAAAATGTAAAGTTTCATATTAAGTAAGTCTGTGTTCAAATCTTCTATATTACATCTAGACTCCAGGTATATAAAATG
This sequence comes from Epiperipatus broadwayi, assembly GCA_028023455.1. Lineage (NCBI taxonomy): Eukaryota > Metazoa > Onychophora > Udeonychophora > Euonychophora > Peripatidae > Epiperipatus > Epiperipatus broadwayi. The sequence continues at coordinate 4,821,990 of JAQFVV010000089.1, read as the reverse complement.
TATTTAAAATATTATAAATTCAGTCTATCCAGCTCATCCCTCTTCCGTTTATTTGAATGGACATTGTTCTATACATGAGAAGTCAGAGTGATATAAAGTCAACATGGTCATGACAATAATATTGGTATTAACAAGGGATTTAAGCATTCCATCATCAGATTTTCAATGATATGGGTAGCTGAAGAGGTGGAGGCAGAATAGAGTGCAGCCTGACCATTAAAGTGTGAAGATTTGCTGTTTTAATATAAAACTGAATACTGATTATATATGTGTGTGGGAGATAATGATTTGAACCAACTGATGAATGCTGCAGTTTCAGCATGAAATACATATATTGGAGATCATTTATCTTTTTCATGTTTGTGATCAAGTGTATGGAATACAGTGGATAGCTGAAGGGAGCTTGAAAGTCTGTGTTCAAATCCCCTATATTGCATCTAAACTCCAGGTATATAAAATAAAATATACTTGTATTTAAAATATTACAAATTCAACCTGTGCCCTACACATCTCTTTTCTGTGTCTTCAAATGGATAAGGTCTTATACATAAGGGGTCGGAAGACCTAAAGTCAACATGGGCATGACAATAATATTGGCATTAACAAGGGATTTGGGTGTTCCATCATTTAATTTTCAATGGAAAGCATGGCTGAAGAGTTGAAAGGTGGAGTAGATTGAAGACTGGCAATTAAAGTGTGAAGATTTTCTATCTTTATATAAAACCGAGCACTGATTATACATATGTATGGGAGATGATGATCTGGACTAACTGATGAGTGCTGATTAAGCATGAAATACATATATTAGAGATCTATCCTTTTCATATATTTGTGGTATGAGAGAGTGGATGGCTGAAGGGAGAGTGAAATGTGTTCAAATCCCCTATAATACATCTAGACTCCGGGTATATAAAATACTTATATTTAAATGATTATTAATACTTGTATATTAATCGTATATGTATATCTACCTGAAATGTGTCTTTAGACTTCTTCTCATCATGTTAACTAAAAAATGGGTTTTTTTCTTGGATAACCTACATAAAATATTTTTAGACTTCTTCTCATCATGTGAACTAAAAAATGGGTTTTTGCTTAGATAACCTACCTGAAATATTTCTAGACTTCTTCTCATTATATAAACTATATTAGAAGGACTTGCTAATAAATTATTGTTAATAAAATTGTTATTAAAAATTAATCTAATTGTTTAGTTCCATTTTTGCATCACTAGTTATTCATTGCATCTTGCTCACAAGAATCTCATGCCTCCTGAGCTATGTTTGGCATAATCAGATGATGGTAAGTAAGGTTATAGTGAGATGGAACTCTAGTGGCGCTGTTTGGAAAACCAAACACATAAATTTCTAGATGCTTCCAGTTTCTATAGCACTACATCCTCTGATGAGCAGGAAATATTGTTGTAAGTGGGGTGACATCTGCATTGGTGAATGCCAATTGATAGTTCCTTCCTGCAATATGCTCATCAGGAAATAAAACCAATGAAGAGTGGGGTTGGGTGTGGATCCAGTTACAATATATTGTACCATTTTCCTCCTTCTTAATACACAGGGTTAGTGGTCATATGAGATTATATATATATATATTTCGTACCCATATTTTTTCCTCCATTTTCTCTTCTTAGAATAATCATCCTGGTCTCAAGCAAATAACTACTCAAATGAAGCATTTGGAAACCATAATTATATTTCTTGATTATCCTTAACTCTTGAATTTAAAATTAGATAGTTGGTTACTTCTTGATTTCAAAAATCAATATAATATCTAAAATAGCTTTTATTATGGGTGGCAGTGTTAACATGGAGTTTGCTAATATGATGCCTTAGTTATCAAAAAAAAAGGTGTATTTTTCTTAATTTATGCTATCTTCTAATACATTGCTGGTTAGTTACATGCAGTCCCCAATAGTATTAATATGTGTAAAACTATGAAAATAAGCGATCAAAAACTTTTGTTTATGAAAAGTAACAAGAAAATATGAATACAAAATAAATATTTTTTCGTACAATAATGCCATCTCTTTCCATTTCACTCTATGTGTGTAATGTATGCATTGTACTTATAAATGGTACAATGTATATATATTAGAATGGAGTTGAACTCAGACTTTCAAGCTCCCTACAATTATTCACTCCATTTTATACAAATGATACACATGTGATACATGTGAGCACAATAAATTATCAATATACATCTTTTGTGCAAGAACCAGTACTCATCATTTAATCTAGTTAGCCATCACCCACACACATATATACAATCAATGCCTAGTTTATATTAAGATAGCAAATCTTTAAACTTTAAAGGACAAGTTTTAATCTTCTCCACTCTCCAACTCTTCGGCCATCCATATCATTAAAAAACTGATGATGGAACATTCAAAGTTCTTGTTACTGTCAATATTATTGTCATACCCATGTGACTTTAAATCATTCTGATTCCTCACACATAAGACATTAATATGTCTATTTAAATACACAGAAGAGGGATGGGCAGAATACAGGGTGAAATATGTAATATTCGTATGTAAGTATGTTGTGTATACTAAACAATGTAATTAAAAAGAACTTGAACTCAGACTTTCAAGCCCCCTACAACAATTCACACCATCTTATACAACTAATACACATGACAATATACATATCAAAATAATAAATGATCCCCAATATATCTATTTCATGCTGAACTAGCAGTCATCAGTTGGTGCAAGTCACCATTTTTCACATACATATAATTAATGCTCAATTTATATTAAGAGAGCAAATCTTCAAACTTTAATGGACAAGCTTCACTCTTCACTCTTGAACTCCTCAGTCATCTATATCATTGAAAATCTGATGATGGAACAATCAAAGCCTTTGATACAAACTGAATATGTAATATTCAAATATAAGTATATTGTTTATATTAAACTTAATATAATTAGAAGGTACTTGAAATCAGATCGTGATATGGACCAATTGCTGGTTCAGCATGAAATGTGTATTAGAGATCATTTATATTTTTCTTATGTAAGTGATCATGTGGATCAGTTATACAAGTTGGAGTAAATAGCTGTAGGGAGCTTGAAAGTCTGAGTTCAAGCCCCTTTTACTTACATTAAGTTTAGTTGAGACAATATATTTATATTTGAATATTACATAGTCTGCCTGTATTTTGCCCACCCTTTTCTGTTTATTTAAGTAGAAATATTAAGGTCCTATGTTTATGGGGTCAGAATGACAAAGTAAACATGAGTATGACAATATTGGCATCAACAAGAGCTTTGAGTGTTCCATCATCAGATTTTCAATGATATGGATGGCTGAAAAGTTGGAGAGTAGAAAAGATTGAAGGTTGTTTGTTAAAATTTGAAGATTTGCTTCTTAGTATAAACTGAGCACTGATTTTACATATGTATGGGAGATGGTGTTCTGAACCAACTGATGAGTACTGGTTCAGCACAAAATATCTATATTGGAGATGAATGATCTTGTCACTTTCCTTCCGTCTAAAAAGTACTTCATTCACTTCTATTCTGTAAGATTATATGGCATACTATAAACTTCAGTTTAGTCTTAATAAGTCTTACGCTCATAACTTTTTTTGGATTTTCCATTTCATGTAACAATGAGAGTTATGAGCATATCAACTCAAAACTCTATCCTCACATCTGTTGGAAATACATCTAACTCCTTGTCCAAATCCTACCTTTCTCTTCATGCAAAAATTTATCTTAAAGATATCTTGATATTTCCAAAAATGACTTGTGATATACCAATTATTAACTATACTAATGCTTTCATGAAGATTAATTTGCTCCAAATAATAAAAGAGCTATTGCAATTACAGAAGCATGTCAAAGATAATGGTCCTTCATTCAGTTCCTTTTACTTTCATACATCATTTAATACTGTTTTTAAATTTGTATCTGCTTATCCTGATACATCTCACCCAGTAAAATTAATTTTTTTCAAACCTTAATCAAATCCATTGTTGCATATTGAAACAGTAAGATTTGCTTTGCAGATATTTGTTTCACCTTTTCTCATCTCTTTTCTATCCTCAGACCTTAATTTAAACCCCAGTGTATCGTAGTGTGTCTGCAATGCGCTTATATGCCGAAAATCCCACCCAATTTTAAACGAGTAAAATGCTCGTGTTATATATATATATTTCTAATTCCAGTATAAATAACTAGTGTAAATTATGTGTATGTACACGTAAAAGATATTTGTTTAAAAAGTAGGTTATATAGGTTGTAATTGCGCACACACTGTGATATATTTATTTTCAAAATTTAAGTTGGAATAATATGTTGATATGTAAAATTATTTCAGTTTAAATCTCTTTTAGTTTAAATTATATTCATCTCACAAATAGATTTAAACATTGAAAATTAAAAGAAGTAAGTAAGTTATTATTTTAGATTTAAAATCACGCCATCAATTGTATATAAAAATAAATGAGGGTTGGTAAAAATACAATAGTTTTAATTAATATTCTAGTGGCTTATCTAAAAATACAGCAAATGTCTACTTAGAGTAATTTTAATTATTGAAAGTTTTCTTAAATGGAATCAAAGTTTTAATCCGAATGTCTACAGGTTAATTAACAATAGAGAATTAATTAAAAGTTTATTGAATTCCTTTGGATGTTCGGATGGGTTTGATTGCAGCTTTGGTAAGATAGCAAATTTTTGGTATGTTTGTTACACTCCAAGGCAGTTTCATTATACAGCTCTGATATATATAGAGGGTTTTTCTTTTGTGAGGGATTATCATTATTCTATTATTGTTCTTAGTTTGCTTTTAAAAGAACAAGTAAAGGTACTAGGCAAATAGCCTGCAAGTTTTGATTATTGAAGTCGAGATTTCGTCTTCCAGTAGACTTTAAAGTACACCTGGGTCTCGTTTTATGTAGTAGATAGGTTCCTCAGAAAACACACACAAAAGAAATTGCACAAAAATAGACTTAACTTACCTTGAAAAATGGGGATAGGGGTTGTAATTTTCAGAAATCACATAAAAGCAAAGCAAGAAAGAAAAATTACTTTAAAATTCGCATTAAAAAAATAAGGGAATAAAGTATGCCTAACAAAAAATTTCAAATATTTGAAAAAAAATAATACAAGACAAACTTTTTTTATTAACTACAGTATTTAATTTTACATTTTTTCAAACACATTTTAATCATTAGCGGTTATTTGGCTATTTGACAATATGCGTTCATTGGTGAAATGTTAAGAAATCAGATTCGTCATGTGACATACAACTAGCACCACTTTCAGTTTTGAGCTGTGTTAATAGTTTTTTGTTTCTATATTAAAAAATGAGATCATAATCAAACCAAAAAGATTATAGATTATCATTAAAAAGGTTATTTTCAGTTTATAAAATCAATAATATCTTATTATTTTAAAAATCTAAAAATTTTTTTATTTCTGTTATAATTAACAAAATACGTTTTAAAAGTTTAAAATTTTTGAATATTTATTGCGATATTTTTATATGTAAATATAAATCTATTATTATTATTTACTCATTAGTATAAATAGGTTATTTACATACAGCTTCAGGCTATATTCACGTTAGCCGCTAATATAATGTTATATTTTTGAAAGAAAAAAAAGGTATTTCAAGTCAAAATAAGTTATTAATAATTTAAATTTCTTGATATCTAATAAATATAGTAAAATATGAAAGATATTAAGAAGAAACATGAATCGCATAACTTCAAAATCGCATTAAAATAATCCACATAAAATGAGACCCAGGTGTAATCAAGTATATTGCATCTAAAGTGTTTTCTGAAAAGTTTAAATTTGCTAAGAGTTTAAGAATCTCGGAGAACTGCACACCCCAGCCTTTAACAGAAATCTTAAAATGACCAAGTAGAGCTGGCAAGAAGGCTATTTTCCTTTTGGAAATGGCCGGCCACTGCACACCACGCCATCTGATGCCTTCACTTGAGAAGCCCTGAAAACTGCCACCAATGCTAAAGATATGAACTGTGAACCAAAGTTTGCTGCCAAATTCTTATAAATGCTGCTACCATCAAACTGGAAAAGTTTCCACCTGAAATTTCCTTCGAATGCCTACTTCTGACAAGGTAACTCAAATTAACCCAAGAGCTCTTATGATATTATATTCCTCTTACTAAGTTATAGCTAATTCCATTTGTTTCCATTTGGTTATATCTTAAAATGCTTTTCTTGTTTCTTTAACTTCTGTAACTTAATTAGTTTGTTCGATCTCTATACTTGGGTTAATATTCTGTATTTTTTTATTATTATTATGGTGGTGTGCCAGTAGTGTGCCAGCATAGCCATCGATTGAGCGAATTACTCCTTTTCTTTTATTAAATCAATATGCCACCACTAACGCGTTTTAAATTATAAATTTGCCCCATTTTATTATCTCATTAAATTGCTCGTTCGAGGGCTATCTTACTATTATATACCTATTTAATAATTTTGCATTTAAAACTCCACGTTTATTTGTTTCAACATAATACGAGAATATATGTGAGGTTCATGAGTGAATATTTAACAAATGTATGATTGCGAATTAACTTATATTTTCTTTTAAAACCCCGCAATTATGCATTCTCCCATTTTAAATAATTTTTTGCTTAATTTCCAAAGCTTATAATTTTGAGGTCGAGAATGTATGGACTTTCTTAAAATAAATATTTGGGAAATTGATTATGTGCTTTCTCAAACTAAATGAATCCTTTTAAAATATTTTATGTACTTTGTTCGAGTGCTGCTAGTAGGTGTTTCGGGTGTTTGAGACCGCTTTGTTCTTCCATATGGCTTTAAATAGCCAAAACCATTTCCCCTTTATTTTCTGCGTTTCCCAGTTAGAGTGTACTCAAATTGTCACACCTGGGAATTCAACGCCATTGTCATGCAGTCACTAAGTGTTTGGATGAGTCTAGCCTTGGGCTGCCATATGATATAACTTCCTAAGAATTTATGACAAGATGCCTTCCTGTGTTTCATTTTATTTATTTATTATTTAGTTATTTTTTTTGCAAAGCTCCGTGGTTTCAATGTACCACACCCTCCATCCTTTACAGTAATTCCTCACTAGCACCACCAACCCCCTAATATGAATTTTAATTATTTCTATAAATATGCATGCCTTAATCACATCCCCACCTTATAGCTTAATGAGCATCAGTCCATTCCATTCTCGAATTCAAGAAGTGTTATATTGAAATCTTACTGTCTCCAAACCTTTTTATTCAATTATTTCTGATATTTACTTAAAGCACCTTACATATCTTCACAAACTCTCTTAGGCACATTATCGTAATGTTATTGTATTAGCCCAAGATATAGAGAATTATAATGTAAATTTTGATTGACATTTGTTTTAAAACACAATTTTAGTTAGTAAACGTTGCTGTCTTACATATGCAGACAGTGCGTATATATAATTAATAGCTTAATAAATCTTTGGAATTTTACTAAATTTTGATTCTTTATTTACTCTCTTGATCCACACTACTGTCTCGGTCTATATCACTTTTATACATCTATTTTGTGCCATCCATAGATGTTTAGTTAGTAAACCCAAGCTTATATTGTAGTATAGAGTCTCTTTGTTTCTCCCTGACCAGCGGCACCGGGTAAAAGGGTTATATTATTAGTAGCATCAGATGCATTATCATGTAAGTGGCACTGTGGAGCGTAGACTTTGGATTCAAATTTAGGTTTTCTGGGAAGCAGCCCTTCCTAGTGTTGAGTTCGGTGTCTAGGTTTAAATTCTGCAGTGTGTTAGCGAGATAGACGAATCTGATCGTTACAATATATTAGCCTTCATTACACATTCTCTAAGAAAATACTCTTTGGGGAAGCTTACAACATGATTCATAGTTGCTAATCAATCTCAACTATTGCTGTCTCCCTTTACTATTAATAAACAAATAATCAAAAAATTCAAATTCTGGTATCAGAAATCAAAAGACCTTGATTTTCTTATCAAAATCAACTTGGAAACCCTACCCACAAGTTATTTTTTATCACAGAGAATAGCATAAGGCCCCTTTTGTTCCTTTTGTCATAAGTCAGAAGAAACAATTAATCATTTTCTGCTTCAGTATCCTACTCATCTTACCTTATAGAAATATCAACCAGTCAATTACAAATGGTGCGCTTCTCTATTGTCACTCTCATTGATCACATGTAATGAGACCTTTTTTCCCTTCAATTAGAATTACTACTTTCCTTATGTTTACCCTTTGATTCCTAATGTGCCAGTTTTGCTTCAACATTACATCCAGAAAATTGCAATCACTGTTTTATAATAAAATTTCCAAAAATTAAAAATAGACTGATTTCTTGCTTTTCCAGATGTTGTTGATCCTATGTGGAATCTGTTTTTTCTTCTGACCCCATTATAAATAAGTAATTCTTTCCCTATGTTTTTTTTACTTTCATATATACCTTTTCTAATTTATATACCATTTTATTTGTCTGTTCTTTTATGATATGTATCATAATATCTAGTTAAATTGTAAATCATTTTTTCCAAATTTGTATAATTTTTGTCTAATAAAGATCCTCTTCTTTAATATTGAAAAAAAAAAAGATAATAAATATAATTTTCTTTAGCGGAACTTATTTATAATGACCAAAATTTTGGTTTGAGGAAAAAGATTAGGTTTGACCTCAATCTAATTCATCTAAATCTGCATGAATGTAGTGGCATCTAAAGTGTTGTGAATAAAGAGGAAAAATATAGATAGCAACTGGAAAAACTGGTTGCTATGCTATATACACCTGGGTCTCATTTTATGTGGTAGATAGGTTCCTCAGAAAACACGCACAAAAAAAATCACACAAAAATAGACTTAATTTACCTTGAAAAATGGAGGATACGTACTGTAATTTTCCAAAAATAGCATAAAAGCAAAGCAACAATGTAAAATTACTTTAAAATTCGCATAAAAAAAAATAAGAAAATAAAATATGACTTATAAAAAAATTAAAATTTGAAAAAAATTGACACAATTTTTTTTACTTTTTTTTATTAACTACAGTATTTAATTTTATTCAAAACAATATATTTTTATGCGTAATTTACATTTTTTTCATACATGTATGGTATTTTAATCATTATCGCTATTTGAGACATCAGATTCGTCATGATGTGATGTGATGTGAGGTACTGTAGCTTCTCCTTAAACGAAGTCAAGAGGAAATACAACTAAAATGTTTTTCAATCACTGTTAATCCTTCCCATTTCGCTAAGTGATCTAAAATTGATATTTTTGTTTCCAAAGAAATTAATTTTCTTGGGTGTTTTTTCCTCTCCATTAGGGTAAACTAAAAGTTTAAAATAAAACTAAGAACTTAGACTTACAATGATAAAAAAATACCGACTCACCACTGTTGGGCAAAATTTAATTAAAACTAACAATTAAAAATTAAATTCTTATTTTTGTCTTTAATTTTTTAATTTTCAATTCTGTTTAAAAATCAAATATCATCGTTTCACATCACATTAATTTCAGATCACATTATGTAATTTTTAAATTGTTAATTACAATTAAAAATCAGATTTTAATTGTCAAATTTAATTGTGCCCACCATTGTTACTCATCTTTTAAAAATAAACTTGTGGACATTAAATGATTAATTGATTAGTACTCTTTTTTAAAAAAGCAAAAATAGAACGTGATTTAAAATGCAAAAACAACAACATACATAGTATTTTTCATCTATAACGTTTGAACAGATTTACATTATAATCGTGTAAAATTTAATGTGTGTATATAAAATGGGGAAATCCTGATTTAAAGTGAATTATGAACTTCTTTATTGCATAAAATCTATTACAATACTATTATAAAGTGCTGAAAATATTGAAATTATTAGATGGAAGTCGAACTCCGATAATGCGTTATTACTTTAAATATGATGTGTGAGTGCATGAAATTTACAATATTTAAAGTAATAGCACATTATTGGAGTTCGACTTCCGATCTAATAATTTTTATGGCATAAAAGAAAACCGCATACAAAGATATTAAGAAGAAACATGAATTGCATAACTTCAAAATCGCATTAAATAAATCCGCATAAAATGAGACCCGGGTGTATATATAAAAGAAAGTTATCCATAAATTCATGTTACACATAGAGAATCTTGGAATCAAATACCATAGATTGACAGTTCCATTATAAATATAATTTTTTTAAAAAAATACAGTAACTGAATAAATCAAAACAAACTGTATGCACTAGTTAAAAATAATAAGTCAGAAGTTAATCTTAATATTTTATACTTCTAGAGAACTCTAGTTCTAATAAAAAGTTTACAAATCTACATATTCTAAATCAGATATAAACAAAGAAATGTTTCTAATTAAATATTTAAAAATTGAATAACAATTCTTTTCCTGCTTATAGATGAATTAATTATAGGCATTAACCATGAACTGAATAGTTACTAAACTAGAATAGAAAAAATAAAATAGGCAGTTCACTACAAACATACTAATTTATAGGAATTTACTGAACTGATACTTTCCGTAGTTTTTATTTTTAAATACGTATATATACATAAATACGTATAAACACAAAATAAGCATGTGTTTTAACACATATATGTTGTAAAAATGTATAAATTGTGGTGGCTCACCACTATGCACGAATTTTGACATTCACAAAAAAGCTTGATCAAATACATTACAGATATAAGCGATTCTATTATAAATAAAAAATATATAAATATGCAATATTATTTTTTAAATACAAATTATTAATTAGTGGAAAAGATTGCCTACAGACTAGTACCGAAAATTATTATTATCAGAAAAGACAAGGTGTGGGTATTTATTAAGACTTTTTTTTTTTTTAATAATCACCTAAAATCTAAAATTTTCCATGAGCTACTAAAAAGCAACATCACAATATAATTACTAAAATCAGTTCAGTAAATTAGCTACAACAAAGAGTAGAAAATCTTTAAAAGTAAACAATCTACTTTAATTTCTCTAAAAATTCAAATTCATTTACTTTTGCGTTTATTATTATAAATTAATGAAGTGATTTTCATTTCAATTAAATGAACTCATTGGAATTTTTTTTTAAAAAAAAATATTTTTCCGAAACAAGTAAATAAATTAAATCGCAATAAGTTTATTAAATTTTTAAAAGATTCAGAGTCCCTCGCAAATTTAAGCAAAAACAACAATCATTAGTGAATCAATAATTTAACAACTCATCAAAATCAATACTTTTTTTTTTCAGGACATTCTGAAACACTAGAGGTTTGAAGTAAAATATTTTGTAAAATATTTATCTCCTAACATATGCTATGAATCATAATTCATAAATATTATTCTTTATTAAGATTTATGGACGATTAAAAGAAGCAATAAAAATATCCTTAAAAAGCATTAAAAATTTATACTATCAAAAAAACTATTAATAAAAAATTAGGTGATTAATTAAGAGGAGGGAAAGCATCTTCACTAAAACAGTAGAAAATAATGTGAAAGTACCCTCGTGCAAATTATTTACACCCAGATATTTTCACACATTATTAAAATTAATTTTCCTTTTTTTAATTAATTTTAATAATCAATAAACTGATGAGACATTGTAGAACCCAATGAGAGAGCTTAAAAATAAACATTAATTACATTATTGATTAAAGATCACTCAACTAAAAACTGTCATTAGGAATGTTTCAATTCTTTTCAAAACCTTAAGCCATTTAAGAAATAATGTTGAGGATAAACAATTTTCATAATAATGGCTATCATTAATACAATTACTTAAATTGATTTTAATCAAATGCAGAACACTGGTATTTATTTTCTACCAACTTAAAAAAAAAAAAATCTTCCACTCTATATATATATAAATGCATAGCTGTGAATCAAAAGATTTTGTACACAATAATAATACATGTCTTGGCTATGACCAGGGTCCAAATCTAGACCAAGTACTTTGTCATTTTTTAGAAATCGTACGATTTTTATTTTATGTAATCAGTCCATAATCAACTCAGTTAATCATCAAATATCGTTCAATAGTATGAGATAGATAATAAATCAAGGTTGGTAAATCAATCAAATCCTAACCAATTAAATCCTAACCAATTAACGGATTGGCAAACCTGTTGCATACTTCCTGCTCCTTCTCTAGCCCTCTATGAGAGACAAGAGAATCTTAAAAGGAAATACTGAAAGATTATTTTATTTTTTATCTTTACAAATAAGAATTATGGCATTAATTAAAATAATTAGTTTAAATTATTTGAAACTTAAGAATTTAAACTATCTACATATGGCACTTATTTCAAAAAAAGGCATCCTCTGGGTTCAAAAATTTGAATTACACACACACGTGTACAGTTTAATAGTTGCAAAAAATGGCAGGTAGATCTGTTACATGTTTAGTTCCCGATGATCAAATTTTGAATGTTGCTGCTATTCTGGCAGAAGACTGGAATATGTATTAGTTGTGGAATGCCTTTCAAACTCCGTAATTGGCCATCAAATGGCTTGCAAAGAAACACCTTCTGAAGAATTACGCCATATGCCAACAGTGCGGTGTTCATTGTTCACTGATGTATTCTACAGGCTTAGATGGTGTAGATGGCAATGCAGAATGTCACCATTGCAGCTCAATCAGAAAGGTGTCTTTCTTTTCTCAAAGTCATCTGCCCCTAGGAACAATTATAAATATAGTGTATTTGGGGGCGCATAATTTGCCCCAAAAATACATTGTGCACGAGACCGGTGTTTGAAGGGCATTCCAACAACTGATACATATTCCAGTCTTCTGCCAGAATAGCAGCAACATTCGAAATTTGATTATCTGGAACTAAACATGTAACAGATCTACCTGCCATTTTTTGCAACTATAAAATTGTACACGTGCGTGTAATTTGAATTTTTGAACCCAGAGGGTGTCTTTTTTTGTAATAAATGCTATAAATGTAGATAGTTTAAATTCTTAAGTTTCATATAATTTAAACTAATTATTTTAATTAATGTAGTATAATTAATTCAACTTTTTTAAAAAAGTAAATGTTTTTTTTTATTATCTTTTATACTTTAATAAATTTTAATGTAATTGTAATATAGTAGCATATATATATATAAGATTTTCGAGTAATAATTTAGTTCTAATTTTAAAAAATAGAGGGCGAACATGATGTGGATGATAAAGTAAACCTTTACCAAATATTTAGTATATGAAGTGTTTTTAAAAGAACGGGTTATTATTATTAAATATTTTATGCTAATAAAATAATATTTTTCTATGGAATGCATGTTGTGATAAAATGAAATAACTTTGTCCCAAACCGGGGGGAGAGAAGATGATGTTGCAAATGACGAGCATTTCTTTTTTTTTATTATTATTAAAGTTAGAAATGATTTTAGAGATAAGCTGATTTATGCTTATAAAATTGTTGGCTCGTGTTTCAGTGCAATATGTTGTGGATATAATTTAAGTTTAAATTCTCATATATATGTGCACATAGATTAGTGTAGGACTCCTGTTTGTGCGGTTGGTTAAAGGATCAGCACCCAGCCAGTGAAGCTGTAGCATAGCTTGCTCACTCAATAGTAAGATGTAAAAATGAAGTATTTAGAAGGGGTGGATGAATTTCCCACTTTGTATATTTTTACACCTAAAGATGATTTCTTTATTAATAACCAAAGTGCTTCGTGCAAACCCATTTATATTTGTATGACTAGCGATTAATCCTAGCATACCTTAGTATTAATAAAAAGGTGCTTTTTCTCGTATTCTGGGTCATTGCCAACACTCATGTTGATGGTGATTTTGTTTCCTTATGGTATAGTAAGAATATAAGTCATGAATATTGTTAACAAGGTCATAAAATCAATCTGCTGTTTATTTGTGAGTGTGGGTTTGGAAGTGCGATCTATTGTACTGAGGCATTGTGTTTTATTTAGCTTTAGGTAGCTAGTTAAGAGGCAAGAATAATTATAAAGTTAAGTATTAAATTGAGAAACAAAACATATTTGTGAAATAACAGGCAGTGTGTATCAAGGTTCCAGTTTACAGCCAGATGATAACTTCACTGGAATGGTAAGCTAATTAAAATATTACTCCTGTGAGGACATTAGTATTTGATTTATATGCATATAAGTGAAAGTATGATCTGTCTATGTACCAATTCTTTAACACTTGAACAGTTGTTTAATTCATGCTAGGGTAAGCAAAGGTTGACAAATGTTTTAAATTTTAAAAACAAGTGGTTAAAGTATATTCAGTTGAGTTAATTAAAACGTAAAGTAAATAAAGTAATTTAAAGTTTAGAAATATATTTAAGAAATTAACAGTTGTTGTTATATTTAAAGGTTACGTGATTATTTAAAGCTAAAAAGTAGAATTACCTGTTCATAGAATAAAGTCACTCCATAGCAGTTGGAGACCCCAGTTCATTGATAATTGAACAATACTTTGTCCTATACAATTTAGCACTATCTGCTGCTTTGTTTTATTTTTTTTTATGGTTGAAGAACAGGGGAAAGCTACGAGAAACTGTGTAAATACTATAAATATCTTTTAGTTTATCATTGTTAATAAAATGTTGTCATTTTTAAAAATAAAACCTTTGTCTGTGTCTGGATGTTTTGCAGCATCCCATGAATTCTGGAAAATCCTACTCATACACCAATACACTATTACTTGAATTTTAATTATGATTTAATTTATTACATTATACCAGAAAATTAGTTAAGAGATTTATAAAATTTTCTTACCCAATTGGATATAAAAAAAATTATTTAACATTGCAATTTCAAATTAATAATTACAGAAAATAAGTAATTAATTTAGCAACATTAAAGTTAAAGATTTATAGTATGTAGTAGGATTATTGTGTGATAAAGAGTGCAGTGGGAGGACATAAAATCCTTTCTCTACCTGCTGTATTCAAATACCTTCACAGGTGAACTTGTTAATCAAAATTTCTAAATTATTAGAGTATTTATAGTACTTTGTTTACAAAATTTCTAACTAAAATTTGATCTTAGTTATTTGGGAAAATAGAGAAAGTGGACATCGGCTATGTGAAATTCAGCCAAGGTCAAACTATGGATATAATCACTGGGAGAGTATTCATTTATCACCAATAATTCATATCAGAGAGTTGATTTTCACACCTTTCTATTCTGAAGCCCCCCACCCCCCAGACAAGATTATTGTATGGTAGAGAAGAGCTATCAAAGGAAGAATTAATCTGAAAACCAAGAGAGAATTTTATAATGAGTTACAAATATTCACCAAACTGATGTATGGATGAGTGTGATAGAGGGATGGATTAGGAGGATGGTAATGGGCCTGGAAATAGTTAAATTTCTTTAAAATTTTAATTGCGACTTTGATGTTAGTTGGATGGGAAGCATGCTGAGCGATTTACAGTATAGTGGGAGTTGAGCTGAGATTTTCCTCCTCTCCAATAAATGATAAATTACCAGGTTAACATTATTATTAGTAATAACACTCTCAGTGTTTTATTCATTAAAATTTTTATTTATCGACCCATTCACCCATTCACCGGATATTAGTGTGAATAATTAAATGAAATATTAATAGATAATAAGCTATATAAGCCTTTTCATTAGTTACAATTTGGTGCCCTGGCAAACGTATAATATGTTGTTCCATTGTCATCGATCTGGAGGACGTCACTCGGTGAGGTTACAATATATAATTAACCAACTATTAGCTCTACAGCAAAGAAACAAATGGAAGCTTCAACTATGCACCAATGAATTGCAATAATTAAAATTTAAATTGCAAAAAAGAGAGAAATGGTTACTATATAATTATAATTTTGTGCTATTATCAGTTAAAAAATAAAGATATAAACAAAGCTAGAAACACATTTGACATTTTGAATTTGCAGTTCCATAATTTTACTTACAAGTAGTTAACAAATTTTAAAAATGTGTCTTAAAACGAATGTTTGAAGAGAGAGAAAACCTGATTAATGGTTTCTAAATATAGAAGAATAAGTGAAAATATAGGAAAGGAAAAAAATTTTAAGATATAAATACAATAGATAAGAAACTTTTAATTAAAAAAAAAAGTTACTACTTAACAAACTAATAAAAATTTTAACTTAGTTTAGTTTGAAGTTATAACACTTTGGATTGAAACTGTGAATAGATAAAGTGTTTACAAACTTTTAAAATCTAAAATAAAGAAAAAAATTTCCCAAAAAGATTTTTTTAAAAAACTAAAAATAGAATAAACTGAAAATAATGAAACATTACAAAGTGGCCAAAGAACTATTTTATATAATGCTATTTTGAAATCAATGCAAAAATGAAATAAAATAAATAATAATACAAAACTTTTCAGGTTAAATTGCATCAATTCAAAGTATAAAACAAAATAAGTAACATAATAATATAATTAAAGAATAGATATTTGATGTTATGCTGATATGTCATCATTTTCACCCATTATTAATTCACTACAGTATGCCTTGAAATTCAATCCAATTTTTCCACTTCATAATTCTTCTTCTAAACATGATTACAGCAAACTTCCTCATCTCATCCATTCATCTCACATAAAATATCTTTGTAAGTATATTAATATTTTTATTAGTCATTCATTAGACTAGAGCTTATCTATTTAATGAAGTAAATATGAAACCAATCTCTTCATTGTGAGAGAATGATGTAGTGATGAATCTCTCAAATTCAGAATTTATCACTTGGTTTCAGCTCAAGACCATTCTATTGCTCACATTAGATTACATATTGTACCTCATTTTTGAAGGAATGCTGAAATCCCTTGATGTTGAGGTCAGCGTAGGCAAATCATTCATTAGAGTGGATGGCTGAACCAGATACATGCTCTCTCTCTCAAAATTTAGAGTCAAACTGTCTTGGTGCACCAGTTAAACATCGAGTATCTGTGTATGCAAAGCAAGTGGTCTCTCCTGTTTACAACATAAAGTTAGATCCTTTGTTATTTAGTCATCTTGCAACATCTTACTGCAGTTTCAGATCCCTCCCTTTAAGAGATTAAAACAGCAACATCTTCTACAGAAAAACTTATCCAATTGAATTGTGCATTCACCTTTTACCTTTATTTGCAAAATAAAAAATTGGTCAATATTTATATTTTTATTTATTTTCTATTTTACAAACAACAACATTCAATATTTTATTATTTTAAAAGTACACATCAAATTTTATATTAATAATGTCTGGTTGTCACATTTTGTGAAAATATGGCTAAATGTTATGTTAATATTTAGTGATTTTAGTACAGCTGTGGTGGCTCCACATCACATGTAAAACCAAAAAATAAAATCTAGAGCATTTATTATATTGGTATCAACAATAGTTATATTTTAAAGAAAACAAAATTTTGTCTTTTAAAAGCATAAACTTAAAATGTAAACTTATGTATAAAAATTCATTTCATAACTTCTACTTTTTTTGCTAGAAAATGTTCATCCCCAGTCCTCAGCAGCTTCATTATATATTAAATAGCAATGCAAATCTATTATTTTCCTGAATTCAATGAATCATACAATGCTGACAATAAATTCCTTCACAGGATCTTCAAATAAATATTTAATCTTTTCATAAATGATCTCTCACTGATATTATCGTCTGCCATTTGCTTTTTTAATTAATCCACTTTAACAGAAAGATTTTCATTTGTTCCATGTTAATATGTCTCGATTTTTAAAAATCATGCACTCAGTTATATTTTAGCCATATTTTATTCACAACTTAAGTTGCTGATTGTTTTATTACATTCTCTCTTAAAAATGGATTTCTTTTCTTATTTCAATGCTATTCATATTTCTATATCTCTGATTCAAGATTAAAATAAATATCTTTATGAAAAAAAAATTACAATAAATGAAAAAAACTGCTAAAAGATTATTTACTTAATTGTAGAATATATTAATGCAAGTAAGTTCTAAAAACAATGACAAAATATTTTTGACACTTTATTAAAAAATGAAATACTTCTAAAAAGTTTTATGTATATAATTACTAATCAGTCAATGGTACTCGATATAATATTTTAATATTTGCTCAATGGGATGCATCAATTTATCCATTTCTTGATTAACATTTAGATTTGCACCATTTTTTCTGTACATTACCACTACTTTTGTTTTAATTTTTTTATTTTGACATCAACATTAGTCAGGTTTCAAATTTGCTTTTTATGGCCCATAGTTAAAATTACTAAACTAAAAATATGTACAATATTTTTACCACCATAGATAGAAGGAGGTAAAAAAATTACAGTAAATTCATTACTAAACTTTAAAGCAATTGCATCCCCTCCCCCAAGGTTTCATTTATTTATTTATTTATTTTATGGTAATATTAACCAAATTTAAAATTTAATGTTTATGGCACATGTTGCAGTGTATAAGCACAGGACAATATTTTTATTAAACAAGAATATGAACAATATTTTTATCATTGAAAGATAAAAAGATTACTAACTTTTAAAATACTTATAGTTTCACTATTAACTTTTGAAAAAAAAATAATAATTTTTAGTATCAATATTAATGAATTTCAAATTTGGCTTTTATGGCTGAAATTATTAATATGGACCTATGAAAATATTTTTAAGAATGTGTATAACACTTTTATCACTAAATATAATAGAATTACTTAAACTAAATTAGATTATTAAATTTTATTGCATAAAGAATTATATTTTCTTCAAACTTTCATTTAAAGTTGTTGTTTTTTCCATTAACAGTAATCAGATTTCAATTTAACTCTTATAACTTATGAGAGAAATTATTCTGACCAATAAATGTAGAATCAGTTTTTAATTTAGCTTGAAAGCCTTTTTCAATGTGCATTGTTGAAAATAAAACTTATTAATAGCAACTTTTTCTTGACCTAAACCCAGACTGCTTTAACTATTATCAAACTTCTTGTTAATATAAAAATGGTATTGAGTGATAATTTTTTGGATCATTATTAAACTTATTTGGGTTTAAAACTGTTATAGTTTTGCTTTAATGTCAAATTTTTGTAATAGTTTCTGTATGAATATTATTACTGAATAGTTGTACCAACCACATCTTGACTTTAAGACTTAATTTTTTTAGAAACTTTGGATGTCTACTATCTGCTCCTGAGGCCTTTTCAGGTTTAACATAATTAAAGATAAATTCAATCTCATCTGATTTTGCTAGCTCAACTCTAATGAACTTTTTTTTTATTCTATCAATCATAGATTTAAAAGCCTAATAAACATGAACTTTTTTATTCCATCAATCTGAGGTTTAAAAGCCTGATAAACAAAATTGACAATCATATTAGCAATGATTGTAGGAGTTTTTAACAACTGATTTTTACAACCACCAAGCTTATGTAAAAGTGACCATGCCTTTTTGACTAAATCTTGCAAAAATTTTGTTTTTTCCATGATCTCTCTTCATAGTTTTCTATTATTATTCAGTAATTTTACAAGCAATTTATAAATCTTTGGTAAGCAAAAATTAGCTACAAAAAGCACTGCTGCTTTTATTTCAACATGAAATGAATTGCTTTTGATATACATGAGGAATAGATTCTCTGCTGCTGTTGTTGTTATAAGTTTGATAATTCTATAAAGAAACAGAAAATTATGTTAATGTTCTATTCAAGATATTTTGTATATTGACTCCAGTTAATCATTAAGGTTCCATCTCAGAATAATATAACTTTCATCTACATGGACTGATGTAATTGCAATTCAAGAAATTCTTTATTCTTCTAATAATGCATATTTCAAAATTCTACAATGATTCTTAAAAAAATATATTCTAAACATCCTATGACCACCTTTATTTCAAACTAGCTTATAATGCAAAAAATTTCGATTGAAGATAATTCAAATAATATTGCAAGATAACAGAAGTGAATACAAAAGAATCAAGAAATATTCATAGAAATATAATGTAACTTATAATGATTTAAAAAGAAATAACTTAATTTTATCATACAATGTTTCCATATTCTTGCATAATTTTTTGAGAAATACAATCAACTTGACTGGATATCTTTGAACTTTATTTTTTCTCTAAGTTAATGATATTAATATAGTTTACATAGACTAAGATAAGTTGAAACTTGAATTAATTAAATAAAATAACTGGTGGCTTAGATTCTTGCAAACTAACAATTTTTTTTTCGGCAGTAATAATTTATAAATCATGTTAGCTGCAAAATGGTTTGTTGCATAAAATTATACTGAAATGTGAGTTTAGAATAAAGCACAAATAAAATTGTCATTTGTTAAAATACACTACAAGATGATAGTCTTGATATCTATGACTACAATCATGAAAAGCTAACAACCAGCAGATCATTATAAATATGAATTAACTGGAGCATTACAAGGAAATGTTCTAAATTTTGATGAATGAATTATTGAGGCCATTTTTTTTTTCTAATTATATCTTTTGAGACATCCAGGCCTGAATGGCATGAGAATGACTGTGCTTAATAAAATAAAACATACTATTAAGAAATGATTATTAGATTAAAACATGCTTAGATAATAGTAAATATTTACCAATTGGTTTATCAAAACAATTTTCCCTATTCTAATATTCGACACATAATATTCTTGGATGAATAAATGACAAAAAAAAGAAACCTGTTATTCAATGATCAACCTTTTATAAATGGCTCTTGGTTTAATATAGAAGATATACACAGTTTCATTATAATATTCCATTTCATCTCATAGTTACATATTACATCCCATAGTAAAAATAATGTTATATTAGTAACTTAATGTAAAGAAAACATCTTAAATCAAAATATCTAAGCATGCACGTATATATATGTAATGAAAATACTCTAGAATATGCTTATATAAAATAAATAAGTAGCTTTAGCTTATGACAGTTTACGCCATCTTGAATAGCTATTTAATGGTAATATTTAAATCTCATTAAAATCACACAACACAACTGTTCCCATGTGAATGGTCAATTTTCCATAAATTATGTATATTCACACAATTAACTGTGTTTAATATTTTGTCTATCATATTTATGAAATACACCTGGGTCTCATTTTATGCGGTAGATAGATTCTACAGAAAACCCACATTAAAAAAAAATTGCACAAAAATAGACTTAACTTACCTTGAAAAATGGGGGATAGCATCTGTAATTTTCAGAATTCACATAAAAGCAAAGCAACAAAGAAAAATTACTTTAAAATTCGCATTAAAAAAATAAGCAAATAAAGTATGACTAATAAAAAATTTCAAATATTTGAAAAAAATTAATACAAGACAAACTTTTTTTACTTTTTTTATTAACTACAATATTTAATTTTACATTTTTCATACATATTTTAATCATTACTGCTAGCGTTCGTTTGTAAACTGGAAAGAAATCAGATTCGATGTGATGTAATGTATTGTAGTTTCTCCTTAAACGAAGTCAAGAATCTCTCAACAATTATGCCCAGAGAAACCTGTTAACCACTTTATTTTTATTTGTGATGTACAACTAGCGCCACTTTCAGTCTTATGCTGTGTTAATGGTTTTCTGTTTCTATATTTAAAAAATGAGATCGAAATCAAAACAAAAAGATTATACATTATCATTAGAAAGATTATTTTCAGTTTATAAAATCTTCATTTTTTATTTTAAAAATCTAATAAAATTATTTATTTCTGTTATATATAACAAAATATACGTTTTAAAAGTTTAATTTTTTTGAATATTTATTGCGATATTATTGCGACATTTTTATATGTAAGTATAAATCTATTATTATTATTTACTCATTAGTATAAATAGGTTATTTACATAGAAGCTAAAATTCTAAATACAGCTTCAGGTCATATTCACGTTAGCTGCTAATATAATGTTATATTTTTGAAGAAAAAAAAAGTATTTCAAGTGAAAATAAGTTATTAATAATTTAAATTTCTTGATATCTAATAAATATAGTGAAATATGAAAGATATTAAGATGAAACATAAATCGCATAACTTCAAAATCACATTAAAATAATCCGCATAAAACTAGACCCAGGTATATGATTCTTTGATTTTTCTTCAAGTCATTTCTAAACGTAAAATAAAAATATTACAAAAGCAAAAGACACTATTACAAATCGTTGCATGTTCTCCAAATACAGATATAATATACCTATCCACAGAATAACACAATTTATTATATAACAATTAATGTTCATGAAGTCTCCGTTTTAATGCTGCACATTTAGTCTAACCAATATAAGTGGATCTGCAATGACATACCACTTTATAAATAACATTACATTTATTGATTTTATCAATAACATTTTTACAATTAATAATTAGTCCACCGGTATTTGGCCCATTTTTAAATGCAACATTAAAATGATCAGACACTAATAATGTATTCTACTATACACAATATTATTCATATAAGGTAATGCAATCCATGTTTTCTCTTCCACATTTTCCTTCCTATCTGTTTGTAAATTTAGATAATGTAAATGAAATATTTTTCCTACTATATCCCACTTTCACTAAATCCTCATATATTTCAATATTTGATCATTTATCATTTTGAAATTTAACAAAATATCATTTCTAAACAAAAATGTTCTAAATCCAGCTAATTTATACATAATAACAACACTTGAGCTAGGATGTACAAATCCTCTAATTGATAAAGGTTTAAGAAATATTTATAATTAATTATATTATTTTCTCTCCATAAACTTAAATCATGATATTTTATTTTATATTCATTATCCTCAGAAGTAAAAGTCCACTTCAAGCCAGCAATACAATTTAATATATCAAAAAGATGTTGCACTATAACAGGTGATTCAACAATAAGCACATCATCCAAATATCTAAAATAACTTTTAATACTTAATTTGAAAACTCTTTTAAAATATTCTTTTTCTAATATGACAACATATAACTACATATAACAGCTGATACAAGCAATCCTATCAGCCAATCTTTATCTATCACATACAATTGATCTTTAAACATAGCAATCAAATTTTAATCAATAAATAATAATAAATCTTTAACAAAATCTTTTAAATTTGCATACTCCTTTATCACATAAACATTAATAATAACATGAATAAACTCCTTTTTATAGATGCATATAATTCTCCAACATCCAAAGTAAATAATCTATCTTCATTAGCCAAAATAAACTTACCAAATTTGCTTGATCAAATCAAATGAAGACAAAATTTTATATGCACCAAATCCCAATTCATCTTGCAAAAACTTTCCAACATAAACCGATGCCTACAAAACCATGCAACTTCCAAAATCTAACAAAAGATTAATGGATAATTTTACTTCATGTACTTTTAAATCACATCAAAGCAGTTTATACTTATCAATACTAAGAATCTTTAATCTACTGTCAAGGCAATTTTTTATTCTAATAGCCTTGGAGTTGATAAGCATGGACAACTTTGATCTTACTTATATTTATAAACCAATCTAGGTTTGGTCAAAATTAGTTATTTCTGATGTAATGCATTGTGACTTCTCCTTATGTAAAGTCAGGAATCTCTCAGCCATTAGGTTTAGAGAAATCGGTCAGCCACTTTACTTTCTTTCTATTCCCCACCCTAAGTTTTTTCCATATTATTCTCTATCTGCTCCAGCCCATTTCCACAACATAATCTTTATCAATTCCATGGCCTTTATATCTAAATCCCCCTTATCTTTTCCCAAACCTAACATAAAAACCAATAACCCCAATATCTGTATAATCACTTTGTTTATATTTATTCTTCCTTACTTCATTATTTGTATGCTTTCTGCTTTCAGACATTTACATTAAATCAACAGATACCTAATATTTTCTATGCCTTCCTTACACAACTTGCAGACTAAATCCCCCTCAATTTTCCATTTATATTGCCTTGTTGCTAAAGATCCTGTTCGAGCCTTAAACAGTAAACTACTTTCTTTGCTATTATCATAAATTAAATCACATCCAATATTCTGTTTACTTCTATATATATTTAAACTTTTTACTCTCCATACTAGTTTTCCAACTCCCCAACTCCCTATTCTTTATTAATGCATCTATTCTTCTATCCCAATCCTTGCCACTATAACACTCAACAATTCTCCTATCACAATCATCCCACCTTTTATATACTTATACTGACATAAATTCTTTATCCAAATCTTCTGCATACTATACTAGCTTACTCACCCATCTTATTGCCTACCCTTTACTCATAACCCAATGAAATACTATTTTGGCTATTCTCTTGTTATCCATAAACTGCAATCTACCGAACATTTTCATTTTGCTTTTTGCATCTCTTATATAAAAACTTGACCATCCCATTTCTCCTTGAATTACCTCCTTTGCCATCTACCCCTTTACTAATACATAACGCATTGTTGCATATGCTAACCCTGTTACTGCTACTGTCTTCCATACAATTCTAACTTCATCATATTTATTATATGAAAACACTGCTAATTTCTTTATCAATCCCTTTCTTTTCTTTGCTCATTAATCAATTTTTTCTCCCATTCATCCAAGCAATTTCTTTGAATGTTTAAGGTGATTCCCAAATAATTATACTTATTCATCATACTTAACTTTATATCCCCCAATAAAAATTCTCTTGTCTCTTCTCTTTCTCCAGTATTAATCATCATTACTTTTGATTTTTCTTCACTACATTCAATCCCATCTCTTTACCCACCCTTGTGCATGTCCTCAACATAACTTCCATATCTTCCCTTCTTTCTGTGCACAAAAAGACATCACATCTGCAAATAAAAGACCTGATAATGTATATACGCCCTTGCCACCTATTAATGGTATCTTGCCCCCTCTTTCTAGTCTTTCTATTGCTCTCTCCTTTTCTCTCAAATACAACAAAAACAAAATAGGTGACATAGGCATCCTAGCCTTAGTCCCACTCCATTTTTAACTCATACTGATTCTATACTTCCTAATTGATATGTATAGTAAGTATTTTCATACAATCTCTTAAAAAGATTCACTAAAACTCCATTCATTCCCAAATTTACTAAACTTATCCATAATGTATTTCTATTTACTCTATCATATGCCTTTTCTATATCTATAAAGACCTGTATTTCTATTCATATCTATAAGATGTACAAATAAGCTATCTCCTATATGCCTATCTGACAGAAAACCTCCTTGCAATCCTCCCACTATATTATTTTCTTCCATCCATTTTGCCATTTTTCTAGCCACCATATATGCGAACACTTTATATAACAGTGATGTTACCACTATCGGTCTATAATTGCTTAATGTTTTATGATCCTTACCCTTTCATTTAAATAGTAGCTTTACTTTTATATTACTCAAACTATACAGACAATATCTCTTCTGTGCCACCTTATTAAAATATGATAATAGGTTCAATTTTGCTCTATGTCCTAAATTCATTACCATCTCTACTGTCCATCCATCCAAAACTCTTGCCTTTTCACTTTTCAATTTCTTCCTTGTCTCATTCAGTTCATTTTCTGTAAACCTAATATTTCCAATAAACATCACACGACCTCCATCTCTTATGCATGTGTATAACTGTTGTTAAAACAGGCAAAACTCACTATATATATGCCACATAAGCAAGCTAGAGTAATCAATGGATACCAGAAGGCTTATGCATAAAATCCCCATCTAGTGCCTACTCATCCAATATCCCCAGACTAGTTTCTGGATTATGGCCTTCGTCAATGAGGAGCCTTGGATCTGAGAGCACTGCATCTAGATCTTAGGATCTAATGCAAGCCTCCAGCAACCACCTTTTATCTCCATTTAACTACAAAACTATGAGACAAAATGAAAATACCTTAATGTTTTCAATCCAAGCCCATTAGCTTATATAGTCATATGGGTCTGAACCCAGTTCAGTACCCATACATTTTGGTGTCTTTGGTTCTTTAATAACCATAGCCACCACTATTCTATTAGGCAGAATTGGTTTTAAGCCAATAAACATCATCACATGACCACCACCTCTTATGCTTGTGTATAACTGTTGTTAAAACAGGCAAAACTCACTATATATATTGTCATACACAGCAAGCTAGAGTAATCAATGGAGCCTTCCTATAAGCCTTCATGTTTGTTATCACTCTCTCCTTCACATCTAATATCTTTTCTATATCCATTACATACTTATTTAAGATTGTCTCTAATTCTTCTCTAAAATAAACTCTATTCCTTCATCATCTAGTAATATTTCTCTCTCCATATATTCTTTCTTTTAATGTATTTCTATAAATTTTTTACTCCCATCTCTTTCTCTTTTATTAATATCCTTCAGTAATTTACTACTCAATTTCATTCTCTATAATTATCCATTTTAGCCAACTTCTTTTTAAAAAAATATTTTTCCCATTTAACATTAACATCTTTTACACCTTCTTTGTTCTTAATAGCACACTTATATTCTCTGCATGATTTTTTCCACTCTTTTACACATTTACTAACACTCACTTTCCTATTACTTTTATTCTTCTGAATATTCTCACCTAAAACCCTATTTGCCACTTTTTCTACTTCACCACACCAGTTCTTATATTCATCCCCAACCAACTTCCATGGTTTCTTCAACTTTTATTTTATATTCTTCTAACTTATTTTTATCATTCATTCTCCATCCATATCTTTCACTATCCTTTCTACTTTTATTACTATTGAAATGGTAAATCTGATTCAGATTTTCATTTCACAGTCCAATCCATCTAGCCACTTACTAATAGTGTTCAACTGAAACCCACATATGTATAAATATAAATATAGAAATGTTTTGTTTTGTTTTCAAACTTTTTTTTCTATTATTATTTATAACATTTTAAACAGAACTATCTTGAATAAATTACTATAATTTATTTCGGAAAAATATATACATATAACATTGTTTTACTTACATTAACCAAATAATTTATTGTATTCTATTAAAAAAAAAAAAAATTCAAATATAAGTTTTGAATTTTATATGTATTTTATATATACATGTGCTTAATGTATTTTTTATTAAAGAATCCAAGATGGCCTTTCAAGAGATTTTCCCCTCGATAAGGAATTTTAAAAGAAATATTAAAGCTGAAATGTATTATAAATGTAAAATTAAATTACATAGGGAAAAATCAATTACTTTAGAATTTCCATTAATTCATTAATGGAAATTCTACATCATTTAGATAGGTAAAACAAATATAAGATCATTATCGAGGTTCAAACTTTCTTAAAATTGAAATAAAGTTATGATTTTCTTTTGTCTCAGGCAGGATAGAAAGAAAAATCACCTCGGGCAGCACATAGCTCAAATATTTGAACCACCATATAAATAGTGTTTTTTTTTAGAAAGGGGATATTAAAAAAAGAAAGAGAAAAGTTTTAGAGTTGTCCACTGCCACTATGCCCATCATAATGTACAGTGAGTAGAAAAGGGAAAGTCACCACTGTTCCTTCCTAGGACCCCATCTCCTATTATGCTGCTGCCATAGTCTGTCTTGGAAAAATGCCACTAGCTATCAAAGTTTGCCTGTACAATCATTCCGGGGGACATCCAGGTAAAAGCCACAAGAATTCAAACCCTGTCATCTATATTAAAATCTTTTTCATTTTAAATTAACTAATGTAATCCTATCTCCTTAAATCTTAAAAGTATAAAGTTAATTTTTATCATAAATATCTAATTGACTCTTTAACCCTATAAATAACTCAAGCTCACAATATTTTTAGATATTTTTATTTGAATATGAAAAGATGATATTTATTTGTTTTCTACTAATTTCAATAATATAAATTTCATGCTTGTTTTTTTTAACAAACTTCACTCGCGGGGGTTCTAAGATGAGAATTTGCGAAAAAGTGAAATATGTTTAAAAAGAGGAGGAAGGAGGTCAGCAAAGAAAGAATTAGTTTTAAAATAAAATAAGTTGTTTTTTCTTTCTCACCAGTGAAGTTATGTCGAATATATATATTAATATGTACTTATATTAATAATTAAAGTAATTTTGCTAATGATTTCCCAGGATGGGATTTTATAAATTTAGAATGTGTTAAATTGAGATAAAATTAAAATGTACTATATATTTTGACCTAGAAACAGTGCTGCTGGACAAGCATCAGTTAATTATCTTGCAATTTTTTTTTAAAAGTTAAAAGTAGGAAAGTGGGAAGGGGAATCTATTCAAGATATATTTTTTCCTTATTTCTTATATATACACCTGGATCTCGTTTTACGCGATAGATAGGTTCCTCAGAAAATACGTGCAAACGAAATCGAGCAAAAATAGATGTAACTTACATTGAAAAGGGGGGGGATGCGGTCTGTGATTTTTCAAAATTCACGTAAAAGCAAAGCACCAACGTAAAATTACTTTAAAATTCGCGCAAAAAAAAAA
This sequence comes from Epiperipatus broadwayi, assembly GCA_028023455.1. NCBI lineage: Eukaryota > Metazoa > Onychophora > Udeonychophora > Euonychophora > Peripatidae > Epiperipatus > Epiperipatus broadwayi. Next base: position 4,793,573 of record JAQFVV010000089.1, on the reverse strand, counting down.
ATAAGGAAATAAAATATGACTAATAAAAAATTTCAAATTTGAAAAAAAATGATACAAGACAAACTTTTTTTAACTATAATATTTAATTTTATTCAAAATAATATATTTTTATGCATAATTTACAGTACAGTAATTTAAATTTTTTTATACCCGTTTTAATTATTATTGCTATTTGCCCAAAAAGACGTTTGTTTGCAAACTAGTAAAAAATCTGATTCTCATGTGATGTGATGTGATGTGATGTATTTGGCTTCTCCTTAAACGAAGTCAAGAATATTTCAGCAATTATTCTCACAAGAGGAAATACAACTAGAGCCAAGTTCACTCTCATGTTGTGTTATTGGTTTTCTGTTGACGACGACGATTTTATTAATTGTTTATAAACTTAGACTTATGATAATAAAAAGACATTTATTCACCACTGCTGGGAAAAATTTAATTAAAACAACTAAAAATAAAATTCTTATTTTTGTCTTTAATTTTCAATTCCGTTTAAAAATCAAATTTCGTTTTACATCACATTAATTTCAAGTCGCCCGTAAGTAATTTTTAAATTGTTAATTACAATTAAAAATCAGATTTTAATTTTTAATTGTGCCCACTGCTATTACTGATCTTTTAAAAATAAACTTGTGGACACTAAAGCAAAAACAGAATGTGATTGAAAATGCACCATTAACACGCACAATGTTTGAACAAATTTACATTATAATCTTGTAAAATTTAATGTGTGTATACATAAAATGTGGAAATGATGATTTTAATTTCATTATTGCATAAAATCTTACTATTATAAAGCACTGAAAATATTGAAATTACTAAGATGAAAGTCGAATTCCAATAATGTGCTATTACTTTCAATATAACATAAGTGTGCAAAATTTATTATTTAAAGTAATAGCGCATTATCGGACTTCGACTTCCGGTGAAAGACGAATCGCGTAACTTCAAAATCGTGTTAAATAAGTCCGTGTAAAAAGAGACCCAGGTGTATATTGTTTTTGTTAATTACTATTTTACCTGAAGTAATTGGTTGCGCATTTTGATGTTTATGCGGTATTAGATCCTTTAAGGCTACTTATTTATAATTATCCATATTTGGTGATTAATAAATCTTGGGTTAATAATGAATGCTAGATGTAGTTGGATCAGACCTAAAATGGTCATTTATTTGTGTGTAATCTGATTCCCGGTTACACATACTGAAACAGTAAGATTTGCTTTACAAATCTTCATTTCACCTTCTCTCACTTCTTTCCTACCCTCATACCCTAGTTTAAACATGAATTTATCATAGTCTGTCTATTCTGCTCATGATATATATAATTTCAAAACATTAACATTAGTAATTTATAAATTGCAAGTATGTGCATGTATACATATTCATTTTAAAAGGTCATATAAGTAAATTTACACATATATTGCGATAATACCTTTTAAAACTTAAATAAAAATAAGTTTCATTATTTAAAGTCAATTTTGTTTAAATCTATTTATTTTAGAAATATTACATTTGTAATATTTGTATTCATTTAATAAAATAATATTTAACCGTAAATAGATTTAAACATTTAGAATTTAAAGAGTAAATAATTTTGTTGTTTTTAGATTTATAAAAATCACGCCACAAATTTTATGTAAAAAGTAAATGAGGATTGGGAAGAGAACAATAGGCTTAATTAATTAAATTTTGTAATATTTCATTAATTAGTGGCTTAAATATTTTGCCATCAAATAAACAACAGTTGTCCGCTCAAGTATTTTTTTAATTAAAATATTGTTAAAACAAAATGGTACTTGAGTATTAACTAAGCTATGACGTACTACACAACCCACTGGTAGATATGATCGATGATGAACCAAAGCAATGGCACTGCAATTGAAACATTGGCATGACTAATCAATAGGTGTGGTGAAGGTGGGTTCGTGGTCACCTTCGAGATTTTGGAATACTGCGGTGAATTGTGGTAAATATCTGTCTTTTACTTACTGTCGTCTTTCAAGCAAGAGGTGTTTTTTTATTGCATGTCATCCACCATTTTTTACATTTTATGAAATTTTAATCTGTTGTTGGCTAATTTTACATTGTGATCACAGAATTATTGCTAACTAATTACTATTTATTATTGATTTTATTACTACGTTTTTATTACTAATTTTTCATATTTCATTACTAATTTTTCCAAATTTGATTACCAATCAGAATTTATTACTAATCAACAAAAAAAAAATGTCAGGCATTAAATTATGGGACTTACCATCTTGTGAAGAGGAAGAATTGAGTTCTTACAAACGTATGGAATCATCCCGAGTGGAAAATGTTGTGTTAACGGCCATGAAATGAGTATATACATTAATAAATACGATAAGCAATGGCAATGTAATTTTAAAGACTGTTTTAAAAGAATCGCTATAAGAAAAGGGACTTGGTTCGAGGGATCCAGAATCAGTTTCGTCACTGCGGTCAGATTTATATACAGTTGGTCTAGCGAATTGACATCGGTACAATTTTGTGAAAAGCAATTAGAAATCACCAGTAAAACAGCCATCAATTGGAATAACTATTTCCGTGTAGTATGCACATGGAGACTGTTACACAAGGAATAAATGAAAATTGGAGGCCCTAACAGGGTTGTTGAAATAGACAAAACTCTTTTTTCAAAACGAAAAAATAACGCCGACAGAGTACTCCCTCAGCAGTGGATATTCGGTGGTGTTTGCAGGGAGACAGATGAATGTTTTGTGATAGCCATTCGAGACAGAACCGCGTCCACTTTGATGCAAGCCATCAGAAAAAATATAGAGGAAGGATCTACGATTTATAGCGACTGCTGGAAAGGTTATAAAAATGAAGAATTAAAGGAGGCCGAATACGATCACCTTCAAGTTAATCACACCTACAATTTTGTGGACCCATCAACTGGAGTCCACACTCAAAATATAGAAAGGTTGTGGGGGTTAGAAAAATAGTGGAACAAAAAGCACAGAGGAACAGCTAGAAAACACTTGGATTCCTATTTAACTGAATTCATGTGGACGTGATGCTTCAAAGATGACCCTTTTCTGCTATTTTGCAACATATCCATGAATTCAGTCCACCACAGTGACTTTGATTTGTAAGTACAATTTATTTAATATACTTTTTTTTTTTAGTTTTGTAATTTTCTTTCAGAAACGGTATGGGGAAAATTGCTTGTCAGGCCGCCATTTTTCCTTTTTCAGTATTGCAGTATCTCAGAAAGGCAGTTGTTTGTAGTTAAAATTTTGAGAAAAATTTTTAGTTTTTTTCCTCCTAATTCCTAATTTTCCATAATATTTCACTTGAGTAAATTATCAGTTATTTTTTATTTGTTGATTACTTAAATATGGTTTATAATTATATTCTGGAAACAGTAGGGGAAAGAATTGGTTGTAAAATCGGCCATTTTACCTTTTTGAGTATCGCAGCATTTATGAAATGCAGTTATTTTTAATAAATATTTGAGAATAATTTTTTTCATTTTTTTTTTTTATTAAATGTAATCAATTTGGGTTTACCTATTTCTTTTATTTGATTATTAAAATATTGTTAAAAATTGTACTGATTTTTGATTATTTATATTTACATCTTCATAATTATTTTACCGTAGCTATTATTTCTTTGGTTTGTCGATTACTTAAATATCGTTTACCATCATTTTTCATTTTCTCGTACTAAATTATTACTTAGTATTGCATTTTCTTGCTTTTACCATAATTTTTCATTTTCTCATACTAAATTATTACTTAGTATTGCATTTTCTTGCTTTCAGGGTCAAATGATTATTCCCAAATATCGTTAATAATTGTAATGATTTTTGATTATTTATATTTACATTTTCATAATTTTTTCTTGCTTTTAGGGCCAAAAGATTATTAAATTATCGTTAATAATTGTAATGATTTTTGATTATTTATATTTACATTTTCATAATTATTTATATTTACATTTTCATAATTTTTTTACCATAGTCAATTATTAATTATTATTCCATTTCTTTGTTTCAGGATTTGGCAAACATGGCAGACGTCTCCTTTTTTGCTATTAACTATGCTATGATGTACTACCCCGAAGGCATACTATTCTAATCTTGTGATCTTCAAGGTAACTTCTCCACGTGATCTGCGGGCAAACTTTATCGATTAAGTTTGTTCGCAAATCACTAAGAGACGTTATCTTAAAGATCGTAAGATTAGAATAGTATGCCTTCGGTGTAGTACATCATAGCTTAGTTAATCGGATAAGATAAGTGCAGCTTTTAATTTTGCATCTATTTTTGGTTCTAGAGTGACCGCCGCAGGGTAGTATATTGTAAGCTCTGTTGGTATATATAGAGCCGATTTTATTAATTGCTTTGTTGTGCTATGCTTGTGTTTTTCTAAATAGAGATATATCATATGCTATGATTACGCTTTTCTAAATAGAGATATTATTTAAATATATTGAGTTGAATTAGCAGTTGAATATACTATTTTGATAGTTTAATACAGCTGAATTTAGTGAAACCATACCATTGATGAAATTTGTAAAATACCAGCCTTTGCCTATTAAACGCAGAATATCTGAGTAGGGACTGGCCGGAAGGCTCTCTTCCTTCTCAGGAAAATGGCCAACCTGTGGCATCATACCATCAGATGTCCATACCTATTGTAAATTGCTACTGCTGCTGAAAATGTGTCCAAATTGATCATGGACTGAAGAAACTGCCACTTTAAGAAAATGCTGCTTTTCCACTTAAAACCGGAAGAGACAAAATGTGCATGGACTGTCCAATTCATGAGGTAACCTCAATTAACCCAAGAGCTCTTGCATTGTATATTTCCCTTTAATGCTAGCTAAATTTAAATGTATTTTTTTATTATAAAACTGTATCATTCTGTAAAATATTTTGTAATCTAACTTGTGTGCTTTTCTCTCTATCCTTGGGCTGATATTTTCTATTTTATATATTTGCTAATTTATTTTATGTCTTTTATTATAGTAGTGTGCTTAAATAGTCATCGAACAAGTGAATTATTTTTTTTCCCTTTTATTAGTGTACTGCCATATTATTGTGGATAAATTGTATAACTGACTCCTTAGTAAATGTCTTATAAAATCACTTGTTCGAGGGTAACTTTATTTTATCTTTTATTAATCTTTTAAATAATTGTCTTTCAAGAAAGATATATTTCGCTTTTTTTTTTATAATGTGAGGATATGCGCGAAATTAATAAGTGGACTTTATAATATAGAAAAATGCATGACTACATACAATCCTATGAATCACTTTTTTTAATCATGCATTCCCCTCCATTTTTTTATTTTAAAATAACTTATTTTATTGAATTTATAATGTAATTTATGAACTGTAAAAGTTGAGATCGAGAATGTGCGGACCATCTTAAAATTATTTAGGAATTGGTTAAGCGCCTTTACTTACTTAGTTACTTCTTCTATATTCGTTTATGCTTTATACTGTGTGTTACTGGTGTAGGTGTATGGGTTGTTGAGACCTGCTTTGTTTCTCTAGGGATTTATGGCTCACACCTTTCCTTCTTGCGGTTTCCAGATAGTGTATGCACTAGAAAACCATACCTGGGAATTTTACACCTAAGTCACCCAGCCACGGAGTCATGGTACCAGACTCAGACTATTTGTGACAAAAATTTCTACGGGGTCAATGGTGAGACGCCATCCTGTCTGCTTTAATTTTATTTATTATTTTATTTTAATTCACAAAGCAAAGCAGTTTTAACATATCACCCTCCATCCTATACATTGATCCTCCACTGGTACCACCAATCTCTTTTAATATTAAAGTTGATATTTTATTCAATTGCCCATGTCTTGACCATTTCCATGCCTCCAGCTCAGCAAGCTTTCATCCGCACTATTCTTGAATTCAATACAAGTTATTTTATCCCATATTAAATGTATAAAATGATTTAAGCAAACACTTGTTATATTCGCCATAGGCCTCGTATATCTTGAAATCAACTTTTTATGTAACTATTTTTGCTTAAGCACATTATTATATTATCTTGCATTAACCCGAGGTATAGAGAATATAAATAAATTAACAAGCCATTAATGTTAATATAAATGACATTTCATTAAATTTATTTTAAACATATATTTTAATGAGTTGATGGCACAGTCTGGCTTATACAGACAATGCTATCTTTATAATGTTTAATTAATAAACAGTATTTAAATTTTAATCATTTTAATATTATTTATTTTCTGCGATCCCCACCATTACTTCAGTCTCTATCATATTTTATATATATTTTGTACCATCCATAGTCATTAGTTAGCGAACCTAATGATCTATTGTAATATAGAGTTCCTTGCTTCTCCCTGACCACTGGCAAGAAATTATGCTATTAGTAGCGTCAGATGCATTATCACAAAGATGGTGCTGTGAAGTATAGACTTTAGATTCGAACTTAGGATTTCTAGAAGGCAACTCCTCCTAGAGTGTTGAGTTTTGTTTCTGGGTTTGAATTCTGCAGTGTGTTAATGAGATATACGATTCAGACCATTACAATACTTCTGTAGACCAGAGAGTGAGCGAGGTAGAGTTGGGCAGCAACATGATATCCATACTGGACATGGGGGCTTCTGTAATTCCTATCTCTCCATTAGATACTGTGTTGCAACATCACGGACATACTGACCCCTTTTCTTCGTTTCTGTAGGCATGCGAGTGTCTGTAAACCTACCTTCGTTTTTCTGTCTTTCGCAATCATATTTTATTAAGTTGACATGGTTTCATTTTTCCTTTATTGCCTATCTAATACGTAAACCATAGAGAAATTATTCTACTTAAGAACCTTCATCCTAAGTAACCAATTCTTTTGCTTTTATCCATGATTAGTTAAATCTTTTTAGTTTAACTAAGGCATGTTCATCATCATCATCAACCATTATCAATCCACTGCAGGATGAAGGTCTCTCCAGGTTCAATCCATCTTTTCCTATCTTTAGCTTCTCTTCTCCACATCACCCCTGCACACTTTCTTCTCACATGTGGTCTCTTTCTGGGCCTTTTACAATATCTTGGAATCCAGTTTAAAATTTCAATTGTCCATTTGTTATCATCTCTTCTAACAATATGTCCAGACCAATTCCACTTCAGTCTTTTAATTTTTTCAATGAGGTGAGTAACACCTGTTTGTTCTCTTATCCATACATTGCATTTTCGATCCCTTCTTGTTACTCCCAACATACATCTCTCCATATTTCTTTGAGTGGTCTGAAGTCTCTGTATTGCTCTTCTATTAACTGTCCAAGTCTCAGATCCATAAGTAAGAACTGGCAAAACACATTTATTAAAAACCTTCCTTCTCAAACACATAGGCATATTTCCTTTTAGTATCAAATTATTTCTACCAAAAGCACTCCAACCAAGTTTAATTCTATGATTAATTTCATCCATTATATTTCCATCTGTATTAATAATCTGACCAAGGCATTTGTAACTGTTAACTTCTTCTAACTCATCATAATCTTTATTTTCATATTTTGAGAAAATCTATTAAACATTACTTTAGTCTTTTTAACATTTATCTTTAGTCCTACTTTCCTACTTTCATCTGATAACTCCTGCAACATTCCCTGTAGCTCTAAAGCATTATTTGCAAAAACAACTACATCATCTGCAAAATTTAAATGACTTAAATAATCTCCATTTACTTTCACTCCTTTAGCTTCCCATTTTAATCCACAAAATACTTCTTGCAGCACTGCTGTAAAAAGTTTTGGAGATATGGAGTCACCCTGTCTTACACCCTTTTCAATGTTGATTTTCCTACTATCATTATGTAATCTAATTGTTGCTGTTGCATTTTTATAAATATTCTTCAAAATATGACAATATCCTGGATCTACACCTTGATGATCCAATGCTTTAATCACTGAAGAAATGTTTATAGAATCAAATGCCTTTTCATAATCTACAAATCCAATACATAATGGCAACTCATATTCATTTGTCCTTTCTATAATTTCTCTCAATACCTGGATATGATCTACTGTGCTAAAACCACTTTTAAATCCAGCTTGTTCTCTTGGTTGGTGAAAATCCAGTGTTTTCTGTATACGAGTTGTAATTATCTTAGTAAAAATTTTGTATAAAACTGATAAAAAAACTAATAGGTCTGTAATTTCTAATATCTTCTTTATCACCTTTTTTAAATATTAATATTAATACTGCATTCTTCCAATCATCTGGTACATCTTTATCATTTAAACATTTGGTATATAACTTTGCTAAAAAAATTTCTATTTCATCACCTGCTTCTTTTAATATATCAATTACAATTGCATCATTACCTGGAGCCTTCCCTTTCTTCATAAATTTAATTGCATGTCTCACTTCCTCATTCAAAATTCTGGGCAATTTGAAAGATATAATATGTATAGGAGGCACTTGTTCTTTATTTCTATATAATTCTTGATAGAAGTCTTCTACACATTTTATGATGTCATCTCTCCTTTTAGTAATAATGCCATCTTTTTTTCTTATTGCAGATATAAATTTCCTACCAATACCAAAATGTTGTTTTACACTCTTTAGACCTTTATTCTCTTCTACGGCTTTCCTTGCTAGTTCACAATTATACTTTCTTATATCATTTTCAACTCTTTTCCGCACCATTTTACAAAATTCGAGATATTCAATCTTTTTTAATGCATCATTGTTGTATATCCTCATATTCCTTCTTTTCTTCATAAATTCTCTAGTCTCAGTAGAAATTTTACTGGTCGATTGCTGCTTTTTTCTACCAGCTATCTTTGTTGCAGTTTTTAAAAGTGTATCGCTTATTTTCCTATTAATGTCATTCAAATCTGAATCATGTTCAAAATCTACTAATACTTGAAACCGATTTGTAAGTTCTAATTTAAATTCATTAGAATGTTTCTGAAGATTAGGAATATCAACTGTAAATATTGTTTTTCTTAATAATTTTTGTCTCTCCAGTTTTACATTAACACGTACCTTACACCTTACTAATCGATGATCACTTCCTGTGTTAAATTTATTAAGAACATTACAATCTTGAAATATGTATTTCCTGTTAGTCAAAATATAATCCAATTCTGCTGTACCTTCATTTGGATGCTTCCATGTCCATTTCCTTTTAACATTTTTCTCAAAAAAAGAATTCATAATATAAAGTTTTTCTTTTTCTGCAAACTCCACAAGTCTATGTCCTCTCTCATTTCTATTACCATAACCAAAACTATCTACAGCATTTTCATCTTTCATTTGTTTACCAATTTTAGCATTAAAGTCTCCCATAACAATTTTAAAATGTTGTTTACTCTGATCAAAAGCCTTTTGTACATCCATATAAAAATCTTCTATAACTTCATCACTATGAGAACTTGTTGGGGCATAAACCTGAATTATCTGCATTTGGTATCTGCTATTAAGTTGTAAAACTAATCTTGCCACTCTGTCTGATACACCATCAATCTCCACAATGTTATTCTTCCATTTTTTATTTATAATGAATCCTACTCCACTTGTATTTCCAATATTTGTGCCTTTATAGTAGAGCATGTTATAGACATATAAATAAAGAATGACTAAGTTGAAGGTCAAATCAATGTGGTTTGTGTGCTTGATAATTAACTGTTGTTTTTTTTTCTTAATAGCTTACATTTCTAAACATTGTAATGTTATTCTCAATAACATAAAATAAATAAAAATAAATAAATAAAAATTAAAATAAATAAAAATGTTATTTTAATGAGAAAGAGAATTGGAATATAATAAAAATTCTAATGTCATTTCATTAACTAATTCCAAGGCACAAAACATACCATGTGCACATAACTTTATAGATACCAGAGATTTAGCAAGGATTTTTTGCTATGTATATTGATAAGCTTATATATAAATAGCTGACAATATATTTAACCTATTTTTACCATATTTGAATAAATATGTATATATTATCTATTTTTAAAATCTAATAATTTAAAAAAATATAATTATTAATTGTTCCAATTTCAGACTAAAAGCAGTCCACATAATTATCATAAAATATAGTAAGCCATGTTCAAAATAAACTTATAAAATTAATAATCAGTCAAGAATATCAATTTCAATATTTTTTATCAAAAAATTTCCAAAGAAACAATAAGATTATTAGTCACTATTATCCCTGGGATTAATTTAATATAATTACTGTTATTAGAAGGGATTTGAACCCAGACTTTCGAGTTGCCTTCAGCTATCCACTCCTTCTTATATAACCAATACACATACATGTGAAAAAGATAATGGATTTCCAATATTGTGCTGACTTAGCAATCATCAGTTGGTCTGGATTATCATCTCCCACATATATATAATCAGTGCTTGCTTTATTAAGATAGCAAATCTTTAAACTTTAATGGATAGGCTTTAATCTTCTTCACTCTTCAGCCATCCATACCATTTATCTTTTTCGCATGTGTGTGATCATGGGTATCGGTTGTATAAAATGGAGATGACAGAAGGGAGCTTTCTGGGTTCAAATCCCCCCTAATTACTTCTATTTAAATATTATATATTCAACCTATATTCTGTCCATCCCTCTTCTGTGTATTTGAATGGTCTTAAGGTTCTACATATAAGGAGTCAGAATTACTTACGGTCAACATGGATATGAGAACAAAATTGGAAAGCAAGGACTTTAAACATGCCATTATCAGATTTTCAATGAAATGGATGGCTGAAGAGTGGAGAAGATTGAAGCCTATCCATTAAAGTTTGAAGATTTGCTATCTTAATATAAAATGAGCACTGATTATATTATGTGTGTGTATGTGGTGGAGATGATTTCAATCAAATGATGACTGCTGGTTCAGCATGAAATACGTATACTGGAAATCATTTATCTTTTTTACATGTATGTGTTTATGTAAATCAATTATATAGGATGGAGTGGAAACTGAAGGGAGTTTGAAAGTCTGGATTCAAATCCTTTCAATTACATCTAGCTTAAGTATATATATTTCACTTGGTATTTAAATATTATAATTATTGTTGTAATATTATAATAGATTCTTAATTCATGAAAATACATATGAATATGTATTTTCAGACAAAATTTAACATTCAAACTATGTATATAATATGAATCATAAAGTAAACAGAACATGAAATGACTATATATTTTTATGTTACTACACTATAAAAGCCAATAAAAAATGAACAGAAAAGATAAAGCACTATAATAATAAAAAGAAGTAATATATATTTGGAAATGTATAAACGTTAAGTCGTCGTGCTTTTCATCCTAAACACACATTCACACACCCACAAATATTTTGGATAATATATTCATCTGGAAAATTTGAAACTCCCTTATTTATTAAATTATTTAATAAGAAATAACACATAAAAATTGATAAATTATATAACTGCACACATATAAACTCTTATTCTTAAAATTATATTACGCTAATGGAGTCAGAATTAATAAATGTCATCGTGAGTATTATCAACAATTAATTATCTTTATTTTTTTCATTAAAAAATCCCAAAACGTAATAAAATTGCTCGCCATCTAGTGTCAACATTATAAACCAAAATACATAACTATATTTTAATTATAATTAACTTCTAGATTTTCTTATACTGTAATCTATGAAAATATTCATAAAATAACACATGTCTATTTTTATCCTTCATGAAAAAATTAATTCACTATTTCTTTATAATTAAAAATAGATCATTTTTAAACAATTTTAATTTCAAAAGACAATTTAGATATAACAGTACATAATGTCATCTAGTGCATAAATGAGAGACTAAATTTCAATTCTCTTACACAAAAATTAGTATTAAAATTCAAACGGCGAGTTTATTTTTTTAAAGAAAAATTGCAAATAAAATTAATTGTAAATTTTTAACACAATACAAAGTATGATCTACGAATTGGAAAAATTAAATTGTTATATTAAATAAAGTTAAGATCTTTCTTTTAAAAAAAAAAAGTATTTTTTGTATTTGTAATTTAATTTTTAAAAAATAAGATTTGTAAACAAACTTTTTTTTTATTTCTTGGGGTTATATTATTAGAGTCATTATCAATTATCTTTTAAAAAGCAACATCCGGTACACCATCTCAAATAAGCTTCTATAAGTCTTCCCGTTATTTGTTCTGCTTTTTAATAACTCATAGCTATTCTTCTGAATAAATAATATTAATTTAATGGATAATCTCTAGTCTATATGTTTTTATAATGATGATAAAAATCAATACTTCATCTTCAGAAGAAAAAAAAACTAACACTCAGACTATACAAATGATAGTTTTTTTGCAGTTTGGTATAGTAATAGAATACTGGAGTCTAGAACATAGGTCCGTGGATCACAACTTCAGCTCTATCATTTCTGATACTTGAACTTAAGAACTCCAAAGCAATAAACTGTTTGATTATTTATTTATTTAATCATAAGTAGCTGAAATATTAATGAATAGATTATATTATTATTATAATTCTTTTTATAATTGCTTTATCACTAATGCAATTATTATTCCAGTGAGTTTTTTTTTTTTTTGTTTCTTATTTCTTGAATTTACCATTTATATTTATTATATTATGTTTATATCTTTTCAGATTCTGGTATATTTATGACCCATTATATTTATGAAGTATATTTATGAAATATGTACAAAATGAGAATATATAGATACAATGAGCAAGATATATTTTACAATAAGATAATAAAAATAAAATGTTTTATCATTAAAGATAACATATAAAACTGTTATATATAGAGTTTGCAAATAGGTTCTTAACAAGCTTTGCAGAATTTCCCCACCCCCAGACCAGTTTCTGCTACTGGCTTCCTCAGTGAAGTGCTAGGATATTCAAGCATTTGATTAAAAATACTAGGACAAGCCCAGCACTTTATCTAATGAATAAATATTAAATAAAAAATCTGAAATTTTCAGACATTCATATGTCATTCAATCCAGTTATTTAACTTAATAAGCCTAATGGGACTGAACCAAGTTCAGATAACCATATATTAATAACTTTAGCAATATAAAATCATCAAAGCCTTAATAGCAAAAAATAGCATTACAAAAAAAAAAAAAAGCAAGTCATATGTCACATGACATTTATTAACAAACTTGTATTACAAATGTTATATAAAGAGCTCTATTGCCCAGAATTTTAAATGAAGAAATGAGACATACAATTAAATTTATAAAGAAAGGAAAAGCTCCGGGTAATGATGGAATTATAATTGATATATTAAAAGAAACAGGTGAAGAAATAGAAAATTTTTTAGCAAAGTTATATATCAAATGTTTAAATGATAAAAATGTACCAGATGATTTGAAGAATGCACTATTAATATTAATATTTAAAAAAGGTGATAAAGATATTAGAAATTCCAGACCTATCAGCCTTTTATCAGTTTTGTACTAAATTTTTACCAAGAAAATTATAACTCATCTACAGAGAACATTGGATTTCCACCAACCAAGAGAACAAGCTGGATTTAAAAGTGGTTTTAGTACAGTAGATCATATCCAGGTATTGAGAGAAGTTATAGAAACGACAAATGAATATGAGTTGCCATTATGCTTTGGATTTGCAGATTATGAAAAGGCATTTGATTTTATGAACATTTCTTCAGTGATTAAAGCATTGGATCATCAAGGTATAGATCCAGGATATTGTCATATTTTAAAGAAAATTTATAAAAATGCAACAGCAACACTTAGATTACATAATGATACTGGGAAAGTCAACATTGAGAAGGGTGTAAGACAGGTTGACCCCATATCGCCAAAATTTTTTACAGTAGTGCTGCAAGAAGTATTTTGTGGATTAAAATGGGAAGCTAAAGGAGTGAAAGTAAATGGAGATTATTTAAGTCATTTAGATTTTGCCGATGATATAGTTGTTTTTGCAAATAATGCTTTAGAGTTTCAGGAAATGTTGCAAGAGTTATCAGATGAAAATAGCAAAGTAGGACAAGATAAATGTTAAAAAAACTAAAGTAATGTTTAATGGATTTTCTAAAAATATAAAAATAAAGATTGATTATGATGAGTTAGAAGAAGTTAACAGTTACAAATACCTTGGTCAGATTATCAATACAGATGGAAACATAATGAATGAAATTAATCATAGAATTAAGCTTGGTTGGAGTACTTTTGGTAAAAATAACATGATACTAAAAGGAAATATGCCTATGTCTTTGAAAAGAAAGGTTTTTAATAAATGTGTTTTACCAGTTTCTTACTTATGGATCTGAGACATGGACACTTAATAGAAGAGCAATACAGAGACTTCAGACCACTTAAAGAAGTATGAAGAGATGCATGTTGGGAGTAACAAGAAGAGATTGGGAACGCAATATATGGGTAAGAGAACAAACAGGTATTACTGCCCACATTCAAAAAATTAAAAGACCGAAGTAGAGTTGAGGTGGACATGTTGCTAGAAGAGATGATAATAGATGGACAATTGAAATCTTAAACTGGATTCCAAGAGATTGTAAAAGACCCAGAAAGAGACCACATGTGAGATGAATGGATGAAATAAGAAAGTGTGCAGGGTTGATGTGGAGAAGAGATGCTAGAGATCAGAGATGGATTGAACTTGGAAAGACCTTCATCCTGCAGTGGATTGACAATGGTTGTTGATGATGATGATGATGTAATATTTGTAATACAAGCTGGTTAAATTAGATTATGTGACATATGACTTGATCTCTTTGTAATATAAAACTATACACCAATTGGTTTTCAACTAATATCATATAAATATATATGGGAGCATACACACATACATAGTACATTTTCGAAAAATATCAATCGTGATCATTTTTATATATGAATGGTTATATTTTCTTTTAATTTAATCTTAAAATAATAATAATAAATATTGACTTTCACATTACTTCTTAAAAATTTATGATGAGATAGATTAGAACAAAATTTTACAACAGAAGTGCCCCAATGATTTTCATTAAGTGACACTATATATGAATTACATATAAAAAAAATTCAAATTTACATCGATATTCAAAAAATCTATTTTCTAATATATAGAGTATAATTTTTTTTTTAAAAAAAAAATGCCTGATTTCCTGTGAAAATTAAAATTATTGTGTCTAATAATCAATCATTAAAACTTCCCATATGTTATAACTAAGTATTTGCCTAATTATTACAATTATTTTCTTAAAATAAGGTTTAAGTGGGAAAAGATTTAGAACATAAATTATATTCTAATTCTTTAAATATAAATAAGATCTAAAAATTGAATCAAAAGTTTTATTTATTTATTTATTTTTTGCTTTTGGTAGCAACAACTTTATAAATTATTATCCAGTTTAATAAATGAGTATATATTAAAACTTTCAATACACATTTTATTGTTATAACTCTTATTTAATCAACTAACACAAGATTAGAAATTGTATTTATATTTAAATAATTGTGATAAAGGAACTAAACATGAAATCTTTTCAAATGCTCCCCTTCCCATTTTATTTTTATAACGCTTACTGCACCAATTAACACAAGATTAGAAATTGTATTTATATTCAAATAAATGTGATCACTTATTAGTGAAATTTCAATTCTTACATAATTTATTATGTAGATAAACACATTGCCACTTATCAATTTTCTCTTATTATTAATAATAATTATTTCTATTAGAAAAATATATATTTATGTTTGAATTATTTTGTTTGTCATTATTTAACTTTCATTATAAGTTGAATCTAGACTAAAAAACTAGGAGACAAATTATTAAGCTAAGCAAAAAAATAAAAATAAAACTATATCAATTTCTAATATAAATAATGAAATCACTTCTTTTATGCACTTTATATAATGCAACTCTCTATTTGTTCAATAATCTCAGAGTTTCTAATATGTAAAAATTAATTTAAAAAATGGCATCCAACAAAAAATACATTATTGAAGATTTTTAATTTATATAATTAACTCTGTTCTTTTTTTTGTTGATAATAAATCTCCAAACGAACAAGTAGTTTTATTGTTTTTCATATTTTCAATGATAACAAAAATATGAATAATTATAATATTGAGTCACACTTAAACAATCAACTCAAAATAAAATAAAATTAATGAATAATTAAATGGTTTGCTACTATGGAATTCTCATGAAGTTCAAACACCAGATAATTCTATAATTAAAACTCTTCCTCTTTTCTTTACAAAAACTTTATTTGTTGTATATATATATCCACTTGTTAGATATGTTAGAGTTAAAGTTTGAACTCGATTCCATCATTCTACCATTGCATTAGACCATACAGAGCAATTCAAATAATTTGTGGAATTATATTTTGATATCAAAATATGTTCCACTAATGAAATAACAATTTTAGGTACTTATGTATTATTCCTGTGACACGGAGCATATTAGACCTGTTGCACCTTTTCACATCTGTGGTAAATGTGTAACATTGAGATTAGGTCAAATAAATCCAAGTAAACCCTGCTATGTTGTTATCTGATCTCGTACCAAAACATGTTTTTTTTAATCCGATCTCTCCCCCCCCCTCCCAAAACCATTTTTTTTTGCCCAGTTTTTGTCAAGATTTCATTCTGACAACAGCTTGATTTCACTTGCATTGTATTGCATTTTTTTTCACATTTTTTTCTCCAATCTGGTAAGAAAAAAAATCCCCCCCCCCACCTTTTGTCAAGATTGCCTTTTTTCTTCATAGTTATTGTTCATTTGATTTTAAGTGAATAAATAATAGTACTTTCCCAAAACATCGCAAGACTTTGGCGTTTAGCAAAATGGTGTAATAAGCAACAGCGAGGAACATCACAGCAACACCTGGATTCATATTTGGCCAAATTTAGTGTAGATGTATATGAATAAAATAAAAAAAAATTGGCCACCTATATGTATAATTAATAATAGTGTTATATTTTCTCATTTTATGAATAATTTTGCCTTTTTTTTAAAAAAAAAAAAACATTCATTTATTACCGACAAAATCCTGTTCAGGTGATATACTGCACAATCGTGTGTTCACTTTGGAGAGAAAAAATTTTACTCGAACTCTCCATTTTGCCCAGAAAATTTGATCGATTTATAATAAAATACAATAGACAACTTAGATTTATTCATTGCGACAATTCCTGTTATATATTGCACGGTAAGTAATGTATGTGTATATTTTATGCTTTTTTTAATAATATTTGCCCATACCACCTCCTATTTTTTTTGTTGAAATTCATATTTTTAGTATCATTATAAATTTTATAGTTTTTCGTGTAAATGTTATATATATTTCTGTTGAATATTGTTTAGTATTGTTATAAATGTATATTCCTCACCATGTTTTAAATTTTTTCCTGTAAAAAGTCATGTAAATGTACTTTTTAAGATCATCAATTTTTTTGGCTGAAATTCATATCTTTAGCATTGTTATACATTTTCTACTTTTCCATCATTATTTTGTACTTATAATAGCATCTCTAATTTTTTTTTTGCTGAAATTCATATCTTTAGTATCATTATAAATTGTATACTTTTTCATGTAAATGTCATATATATTTCTGTTTAATATCGTTTAGTATTGTTATAAATGTATATTCCTCACCATATTTTATAATTTTTTTTCTGTAAAAAGTAGTATAAATTTACATTTTAAGATCGGTGATTTTTTCTTTGCTGAAATTGATATCTTTAGTATTGTTATACTTCGTATAAATGTCATAAACAGACAACTGTATATATTTTTTGCTAAATTACACTTCAAACTGTTTATATTTTTAGTGTGAAAGTAGTAATATTCCTGTGACATGAAGCACGTATTAGACACGCTGAACCTTTTCACATATGTATTCAACCTGCCAATAACTTTTGCAAATGTTGGGAAAATATCATGTATAAAAGATCCATGTACACATTATTTTCATGAATTTTTGTGAAAATATCATGTACAAGATTCATGTACAGGTTATTTTGGTCAGATCACAAGATTAGAAAGTTATCAGTGGATTGATATGAATGTGAAAAGACACAGCATGTCTAATACGTGCTCCGTATCACAGGACTAATATGTAAGTACCCAATTTTATATCTCTAACAAAAGTGAAAGTATCCAAAACTTTTATAAATTTCAGTATAATCAAAAATGTTCCATTAGAAAACTAACAAATTTTTAAAAATGAAAATTGACACAAAATTTTTATATGTCACAGAACTAAAAATATCCAAAATTTCTATAAATTTCAGTGTAAACCAAAAAAAAATTTTTTTTTAAACACAAAAGCTCTTAGCGGAAAACCAAGTATTTGAAACAAACTTTATAAAATACAAAATAATAGTGACAATGATCACCTCAAAAAATGTATAGATATAGTTAATATACTTGTCATAATGGATATATTAAAAAACACTCTAACAGCCTTCTTGATATTATGTTATTGTATTCATAACTTCTGCAATATGAAAAATTTCCAAACACTATGAAACCCAAAAGTGAATTGCTACATGTTCAAAGTTGGAAAAAATAAAAATTTGAAAAGAACTGAGTAAAAAAAATACTAGTAAATCAGTTAAAGGTATATTCTTTAATAAAAACAATTGATTGTGTCAATGATCCACTAATTTTAAAAAGACTTGTTCTTCAAAATCATATTTAAACCAAAATTATTTTGATTTTAAAGGTTATAAATTTCAAAACATAAAACATAAAATATTAAAATAAAGACCAAGATAAATAGTCAGTTTATATTCATGACTGATTAAAAAATATCTTTTCATTCAAACAACTTAAAAAATTATTGACTGGTCTTGCATTGGATATAAATAATATATTGCTTTAATGAATCAATGGTACAAATTTAAATAAAAATTCAGAATTACATAAAAAACATTATATAACTTAAATTTTGAAAAATGCTTACATTAAAACAAAACAAAATTTTGTATGATTTTAAACAAAATTACAAATGGTTTTAAAATAAAACCTTACATGAAATTTTTTTCCCCAAAATAATTACTACTATCTAAATTTTAGTACTCCGATTAGAATGTTAAAATTTTAATTTCTGATTTAAAATCATTCAGTAAATATCATTTTTTGTATCTTTCCAAAATAATACAATTATTATATAACAATTTTGTTAAAATCTCAAGTACTATAATATCTGCCTCAGAATTTAATCATCATTCCATACAAGCAGAACTAATGTAATGAAAACTTGCCTTCTGAGGCAAATCTCTTTTTGATCACTTTCTTGTTTCAAAAATATATTTATCAATTATTTTGTGTACAAATTGGAAAGGATATATATAAAGTTACATGATATTATACTAAGTTCTGAGAGTTCTTGTTGAATGGTTTAGTAGGCTGGTATGTTTGTCGTTCTGTTATTATTAGTTGGGAAGGTGAATAGGTTCCAAGTGTCTTCAAAGGATTTTTTGGGAGAGATGAGCTCATCTCTTTTCATGATCTTCTTTATTGTTTTGCGGAACAGACTTGAGTCTAGATGGGGAAGTTCCATTATCAACTTGCAGCGTACTACCCAGATTGCGTAGAGGATGAAAATGGATAGTCTAATAATTGTGAATGTTCCGGTGTGGATCGCTTTTATGGGCAAGAGAATTAGATCCGGTATGATATTGGAGTTGGCGAAGACTATGTCTCTGACCATTTTAAAGTTTGGACAACAATATATGAAGTGCTCAATGGTTTCCTCTTCATGAGAACATAAACTGCAAGTTGGATCAATGTTGAAGTTTCCTCTTCGGTAAAACAGGAACCAGTTTGTGGGAAGCGCGCTAAGGTTAATTTTGATGATAAAGTCCAGATACTTGGGCTCCAGACACCATCTTTTAAAGTGGGTGATTAATTTTTGGTTTGTGAGGTTGAGGCTACTTTTGGAAGGTTGTGGGTGAGGCTTGATTAGGTGATACACATTCCATAAAGTGATTTTAACATCAAGATTGGTGACCACGATTGGTTTATATTGATTTAGATGATTGATAAGGGATGATATCCACGGCATTTTCCCTGGTGGGGGTCGATCTGTTGGGGAAATCTTTTGGCGATGTTTTTATAGCCAAAGGAATGTGTTAAATTATATAGCGTATTGTGCATTTTTTGGAGGATGGCTGCTTGAATAGAGTGGAAAGACAGGCCATTGAACCTCCGAGGCAGCTGGATTTGTCGGAGGCTGATGGCCACAGTTTTCCCTCTCCAGAAGAGTTTGGTGCATAGGTGATTAATTTTGTTCTGAAACTGTTTGATTAGTTTGATAAAGGGTAGATAATATGTAATTTTTGGTAATATTGTCATATTCAGGAGGCCTACCTTTCCATATAGTGAGAGGTAGACTCTAGAGAGAGATGTGGTGATATGTTCTGTTGTTTGGAGGATACCGTCCTGTATTTCTCTGGCCATTGCCGTTGAGAATTTGAAGATGGGAAACCCCAATAATCTTTGTGGCTTGGCAGTATAAGTAGATGGCAATTGTTTTCCTGACTTTATCTGCCAGATAGCTGATTTTTTGGGGTTTATTTGTAAATGGTATTTGCAGAATACCGCTTTAAAATGGATTGTAGTTGGGGAAGGTGTTTGATGGTCGGTAGAATAACCATGATATCATCTATGTAGACAAATGAGTTGAGGTGTTTATTGATGGAAGGAACGAATACACCCGGGAGATTTTTTTCAATATCCAACAGGAGGGGGTTTATGTATGCTGTGAAGCATAGAGCACTGAAGGAGAACCTTGAGGGAGAGATTTAAAAGGTTTGAAGCCTGGTGTGAGCCTGCCATCCAGTGAGACAAAGATTTCTCTGTTGCTTAATAGATTGGTGATTATCTGTATAATCGTGGCTGGAACATCATACTCGGTCAGCAGATTCAGAAGGATGTCTATGTGCACTGAATCAAAAGCCACAGTGATGTCCAGCTGGACAGCAACAGGTTTAGATTTCTTTTGTATTTTGATATAGTCAATGAGAGCCATAATGTTAAACCATAGCATGAGAGGTAGTGGAGCCTTTTTCCCGTATTGATTAGGAGAAATGTGTTTAAGAATTATAGGTTGAATTTGATCCTTGATGACTGACTCCATTATCTTGATAAGCAACATCACTTTCTTAGAATCAAATATAAAAATTATTAAATGATTTTTTTTTCTCTAGTCTTATAACGAAATCATCTATATATATATAAACAATAATAATGCTTCTACTATTAATGTGATTCACTAATTTTACTTCATACATGTTAACAGACTAAACACTGAATAGGCAGAAGTTTTATTATTGAGATAAACAAAACTTCATCTAAATATATTGGGTTTTTTTAACTCAAATATTTATTTCACAACATTATAGAGTTGGCACTGTGGACAAAAAACATTGCTTACTTAACTATGTATATAAATACAAAAAAAGAAACTCTTTCTAGCAAATTCCTAGTCCACATAAATATTAGGGAATCAATTATTTCTTAGCTCTATTCTTTTTTTCTAAATATTTTAAAAATAACCAAGCAAAGAATTTTTTTTTAATATTAATCATGATGTATATATTTTGCCTCCATAAATTATTAATTTTCTCATTAAACTAAATTTATGATTAATGCATCTCATTTTTAAATTTATTTATTTTTATTTTATAAGTAAAATCCTTATTAACAAAAATCCAAAATTATATACATTTTTATATTAATTATTTATATATAATTTTTTAATTATAGATCTTTATAGTTATTTATATATATTTTCAAATTATGGAATCTCAAAGTAATCTTTAAATGTATCTGCACATGTGTAATTAAGAATAAAGTTAAATTCTGAAAAATATGTATAGAGACAGAATCCATACAAAAATGATATATTCTTTTTTAAGAATTATATATTAAGATGTATATGTGAATAAAAATATCTGAGAGGCCGGAATAGAATATGATTAATATAATTAATATAAATCAATGTTTGGCTATAATTTCATATAGTTTTTTCCCATAAAGTCATTGGTAGAATTATAATCAAATTTATATATATATAATGCATAACACTGGCCATATAAATCTTGAAAATTTTCTCAGGCCATAAGCAGGCTTAAAAATTTTTTTTCCCCAGATAGCAAGTCCATAGTCAAATCTATATCAAAACAATATTGGTTGGCAAATGAGTCTCTGGATATATATATAAACTACAGTAAAGGTCTCTGGTTAATCAGCATAAGTCAGACAAATGCTAATGCACTAACTATAAATACAGTAATATGCAGTAAATTATAATCATATTTTGGAGAAGGAATAATGTTCTTATAGACACTGAGTCTATGATTCACTTTCCTTTTATCACTCAATTCAAATACTATTCAAAAACAAGTCTTCAATCATTAAACTTTATTGTCTCTTTTTTCTTCTATATATTGCTATTTTAAAAATCAAACTAAATCTTACCTCTCTTATCCGTTGCTGCTCACTATTAAACAAAAATGTACCAAATAAACAGCTATACAAATGATCCAATATTGTGATCAAAAATTGTTCATTAAATTCAAATGCATTAGGAAACTGAAAAAAAGAAAGATAATTTATTTAAAAAACAAAAGAAATAAAAATTCAATTTCTGAAGATTGTCAAATCAATATTTTAAAAAAATAAAATGTACTGTACATTTATTATTTTCTTTAAAATTGATTTTTTTCCTTTTTGTTAAATGATTAAAATAAAATAAAAAATTGGTTAAGATTATAAAAACAATTTTTACCCCAATTATTTTTAAAACAATTTAAATAAAAAATGAACTTTCAATGATTTGATAATATATCAAACATCATTTTTAAAAAAATGAATAAATATAATAAGTAGTCATGCATTTATTTAAACTGATAAATGCTAAATATAAAAATTAATGATTTCTAAAAAGTCATTCTAGTTAGATAAACTTTTTTTTTTTCTATATGCACTTCTGATGCTACTGAAATTTATTATTTTGATTTTTTTAAACATTTAGGCATACAGGGAACACCTTGATCCACTATTTTTCAAAGGGATAGAGAACATAAAAGATACAGGAAAATGATAGTACCATAAAAATTAAAATTACACTTGAGAAAGATTATTCATTGAAGCATATCATTTTATAAATCTAACAATGTGTATATACAATATATATATAATTTAACATAACAATAACCAAAAAATAGAAATTAAATATTCTGTAATAACCTTGATTTTTAAAATCATGTTTTATTGTTTTACAATTATTGAGAAAATGTTGAGATAGTAATTAATAGGGGGAAGAGGATCTTTAACACTTCTATTGCACAAACTATGTCTAAATTCAAAGTACAATCCCTCACAAAATCTCCACAATTGCTGTCATTATGATGTATTCCTGATGTGCACATAAACAATACAATGTCATGTAGCTACTGTTTTTGTTAGGGGTTCCAGCCACAATTTCAAACATATCATCTTTCATTTAATATTACTGTAATATAATAAAAACAAAATATTAAAAATAAAATATAAATCTGGTGTTTAAAGTCATTAATCCAAAGAAAATGGTAAAAACCAAATAATGCTGTACATTATTTCAATTTCTTTTAAAAGAAAAAGTTATCCATGCATAAAAATGTTGAATTAATACTATGATTTGTCAAAGAATAAGATGTGGAGCTAATTCATCCATCAAAAATAAAATAATAATATAAAAAATGTAGAATTGATGGACCAAGATTCGTAATTTTGCTTTGATTTCCTTATCAAATATCACACCCTTGACATTATAACCCAGTAAATAAACAGCATCTATTAAATATGTAACATTAAGTATATATAAATATTGTAACGAATGCGAAATATATGTTGTAAAAACACACATGTATACCTATCTTTGTTGCATATTTTATAATTTAAAATAAATAAACAAATTATTAAGAAAAGAGAAACAAAAAATAGTTGGAAAAAAAAGTACATTTTGTAAAAATGAAATCAATAAAATAAAAGACTGTATCATTTTCTTTTAGAATAAAACTGTTTATTAAGAATAGAGGTGGTGAAATAAAATCAGGTGACAGATAAAAATTTAAAAACCTACTCTCTTCTTTTTATAATAATTTTTTTAAAAAAGTAAATGTTAAAAGAATAAACAAACGTAAAATGTTTTAAAATAAAACTGACAATAGTATTAATTAATAAAAAGAAAACTTGTAAACTATCCTATTGGCGGGAGAAAACTTGTAAACTATCTCATTGGCAGGAGTGCAATAAGATAAAAGTTGAATCTAAGAAAAAAGATTAGATAAAAATGTAAAATTAATTAAACCAAATTAAAATTATGATAAAAAATAGACATAGGGAGAATTAGATATAAAAAAACAGCTTGACCATTATTTCCGATCTCAGTTTCAATTCCAGTTGAAGTCTCAATTCAAGTTTTGAGTTCCAGATTGTTTTTGGAAGTTTTCTCAGTCAGTTCAGTTTGTCAGTTGCTGAGTTCATTGAGTCAGACATCATTATGGAGGGCATAATTAATGTGACTCTCAGTAAGCTCCTTACTGCTGCAAAAAATATAAATGTATAGGGTGCAGAAGTAGCAACATGTGTTGCTAGAGCATCTTTGGAGTGTTCAGCTGGACTCCTTGGCTCCAACAACTGCTTTCATCTAGAATCAATACCTCATCCATGATAAAGACATTGCTGCATATTCTTTCCCATTGTCCATCAGAAGAGTGAAAGGAAACCATCGCTGGAGATCAAAAGGCCAATCAGTTGAAAATCAAAGCCAATGGAAATGTTTCATCTCGACATAATGAAAAATCTAGCTAAATATAGTTTTCAATCGTAAATTGTCTAGACATATAAATTCTTTTAATGAAATGAACTATAATGAACAGCTATCAGTAATATTGAATCTCTTAACAATTAATGAATACTTATTTACTCTTTTGTATTAATTTGTATTGTTATATTTATTTCAGTAGGTGTGCATGAATAAAAAAAATGTTTGCTTAAATGTTGTGAAAGTGTAACTTACAATCCTGTTCAAACCCATCCTTATGTGTCCACAACATCAAGTTAAACCCATTGGAAACATAAACTGATATAATAGGTGAGATATGCATTATCATTTTTTATGCAAACAGACATATAGACATATGGGCATTAAAAGTTTATTTTAATAGTTACTAAATCAAGATAGTGGTAAAATGAAATAAATGTATTTTTTTCAATGGAAATTAAAAACCTAATTAAAAAAACCTTTCATATATATACCTATACTAGCAATAAGTCATTTGTCAATGTATAAATGTCACTATTGAAGACTTAAGACTTTGTAGGCATGGTGATAATCTAGTGTCAAGTCAATACCTAGACAATCAAGTGTTAGAAAATGAGAGAATTTTATTATGTAATTTGATTACATAATTTTAACTTTATCTACAACCAATATACCAACCACAGCAATTAAATAGGAAATGAAAGAAACTCGTATGCTAAACAATGGAAATCAAGTGCAGTATAAAAAGCAAACCCAGTTCATTTCCATTCTCTTTCAATATTTATCAAAGGATAAGATAAACACAACCAATATCGTAAAATAGAACCATAGAATCTAAGATAAGATGGATGGCATGTTTGAAAATCTCATTTCAATTGCATAATTTTATAACATAAAAAGTTAAAGGAAATTGCTCTAAAGTTGATAATTTTCTATGATATTCATAAATATCATCAGAATGTCCTTTTCTAGACTCCTGAAATTCACAATCTAACTTAAATTCCATGTTATTCATATATGGTTTATCAATTGGTATGAGTTCTCTACCTGACATTATAGATTGCACAGGATTTCTGTCGATATTGTCAATGTTTTTGTGTTATAAAGAATCTCTGCTTTACTTTTATCCATCCTTCTAAGTTTGGCATATCAGGTTCCATCATTTCAACAGGGCTATGATAATTCTCTATATCATCGCTCCACTGTGTGATAACATGGTGGATGTGGCACCTTTCTTGTGTGATAGTTTTCTGAACTACTGGTGATTTGTTCTGGATGTCATCATTATATTCACAGACCTTGTGCTCAGGATAAGTTTTTAGTTCTTGGCATTGGTTACTAGCACTAATTTGCATTATATCATTACTTAGGTTTATCTCGCTCGAATTTCTTTGTGAGGTTGGTATTGCTTCATCTCACTTTTCATTATAATTCATATTAGCATTTATTTTAGGGTTTGATTCCATACTAGCATTTATTCCTACCATCATGCAGCTTATGTTTGATTTCATATTATCCATCTTACTGTTTAGATCATTGCACATGCTACTGATATTAGTTTTAGTTGCCATCATATTTCAATTTATCTCTTCCTTAATACTGTTCATATTCCATCATATTTTGATTTTATCTTGTTCATTATTTCTTGAAACATTGTTTTCGTGATGGTCATATTTTCAGTATCCTGTACTACTTTAATTCCAGGTCTTGAGTAATCTTGTCGGTGGGGGCTTCTTGCATTTGAAAAGCTATTTGGCTTTCTCCCTGTCTCTGTGGACATTCATTCTCCTCCATCATAGAGCCCCCAGGAGTTTGGATCAATGAAGACCCCTCCCCATTACTCCTATTAGTATCATTTTTCCCTTCAACAACAATAGTATCTAATGTCTCTTCCATAGTCTCTATAATTTTGTTTTCAAATATTACTCCACTTCTAAGTAACATCTATTTAAGTAAATATTGAAAAAAAAAACCTTTGCACTTATAAATGTCAAAATATTATACCGTATGGCTCTTAGCCACTTCATGCCATTATTTATTTAATTATTTCTATTTTTTTTTTTTTATGACTACACTTGTGTGCATTTTATTGTCTATTTTTTTTAAGCTGGTATTTTAGCTTGCCTAATTCCTCTATTATATATTTCCCTTTATTATTTATTTAAAAGCTGATCTCTATTTGTTCTCTTCACCACATGTTGCATTTACCACTTTTAATGTTACTTACTTTTAATGTGAATCTTAAATTCTTCAAAAAAAAATAATTGACATATCTGTTCACTATCATTCCTATCGAATATATTTTGGTCTTACATAAGAGAGTATGTCCAATAAGGATTTGAGATTTAAAGCTTAAGGGTGTAAAATAAAAAGTATATGTTCATGCTCCACATTGGGCACTAGATATAATGGAGCTACGGGGAATGCCATAGGATGATGTGAATAACACTCAATAATTGGATGATTTGAACACAACGCGTCAAACAACCTACAAGTCATATCCTGAAATCCATGATTCGACATCCCATTTGGGTGTGCCAGATATTACTGAATCTGAAATGACATATAATAAAGGAAGCGCATCTCACTACTATCAGATCTAGGCTTTTGAGTAGGATGCTACAGATGTCACGATGAAATGCTTAGCCCCAAATCATATCTACCTTTAGTATGCTAGCTCATAATTTACTTAAAGACATTTCAATGTAATCTAGACTAGTGTATATTCATTACATTTCCCTTTTCAGGCCCCATTGCACCACAGAATTCAAACTCAGGGAGTTCTTGCAGTCAGCTCTCTTCAGGGATGGACTTAATTATCGACCAAATATGCCTAGGTATAAGCATAGATCAGTATATTTTTCAATATGAAAAATATTGATGATGATCATTTAATGGTGCAAAAATATTGATGATGATCAAACATTTAATGGTGCAAAAGCATAATGATAGTGATGATCAAACATTTAATGGTGCAAAAGCATAATGATAGTGATGATCAAACATTTAGTGATACAAATGCATAATGATGGTAATGATCAAACATTTAATGGTGCAAATCCATAATGATGGTGATGATAACCAAACATTTAGTGGTACAGATGCATAATGATGGTGATAATCAAACAGAGATCAGATTGATTTTACAACTCAGTAACATTTATTAATAAACTATAATGTGTAATAGCATAGAAAGAATATTAAGTTAACAAGGATGGTCTATCATTGTGAGGGCTTAAAACAATAAATCTCCTTGATTCAGATTTCAAGAAAGAAGACCATCCTCAAGCAATCTTTATTTACAATAGAGAAAACCAAAATGATTCAAAATAAAGCATATACAAAATGAGATTAAATAATTCACTAAATATATATATAACAAAAGGAAAAAGCAAATTGAGAATTCGGTAATTCTAAATCTACCCCATTAATATAATTATTACAATGATATTTATATGTTGGAGTAAATATATTTATAATTGTTTTCAAAAAGATTGACCCACTCCCATATATATGTGTGTGTATGTAAGTCATATTAAAGTTAGTGAAAAGTAAAAAAAAGACCATTTATTCAAGTTGATTAATTGTGCACCCAGAAACAAAACAATTACAAGTAGATATTATTAAAACTTATTAGTAAGTAATATAACTTTGTTTGTTCTAGAGTCTGCAATTAATGTTGATTATATTAAAACCTTACTTGAAATCGTTTTGATAAAGTGGTATTGAATTCCCAGAGGGATCTGTAAATTTATCTTTATTAATAAGTAAACATATTTATTGATTCTGATCCCTTTCCCCCTTTAAATATCAACATATCAATATATTTCACATAACTGCTCTCACTGTTAAAATGCAGGTGACCGAATTTGAAGATGAAGTTAAATACTCAAAAAAAAAAAAAAAATCACAAGAGATGAAATTGCAAATACTGAAATAAAAAAAAAATAAAAAATAAAAATCATGTGAATCAAAAAATATTCATCTATCTTGAGGAAAGCAAACATTTTCCACAGTTAAGTCTATAAACTTGATGCATAACATTCTTGTCCACTAACTCTGTTGATATTTATATACCCAATACCACTTGGTTAAAGCAAGCACAGACCAATTATTTCCTCTGAACACATAGCATAAATCCATTGAAGATTGATATTCACCAGTGCTTTGTAAAATAGACATTTTCATAGACAATTTTATAATGACATCGAAGTTGACATTGGGACGACCATGGCATTGGTTTACCCCAAACACGTTGCAATGATTACTTTATTATTGACTAATATCTATATTGTGGCTTCAATATATATAGAAAAATGGCTTAAAGGAACAATCAATTTCTAATAGTTTCATGTTTCTTTTTCTTTATCTCCATAACAATCGATTTAAGCTTTCTAGAACAAATTAAACCATTAGTTCATTCCTGCTATTTATATATTGAAGTTTGTCATTTTAACAGTTAAGATTAAATTTCTACTTTCCTTCTATCCCAATGTTAAAGGTTTTGTATTAATTTTTACATATAAACATTAAGTTTTAAAATTCATATTCTTACAATTTAATGCCAAACAGTTCTTTTTTAAAAAAAATAAAAGACTTTTCTTTAGGTTCCGATGTTTTTGTTGTTAGCTCAGACAAGTGAAAATCGCGAGATTGTTTTCTCATGCTGGCTTGAGCCTATTGTTATAAACTAATAAAAAAAATCATAAAAACATTATTATTATTCTTTTTTTTTTTTTACTTAGTCTTCATTATTCAAACCTGATCACCTAGCAACTATTTTGACCTCATATATTTTGACTTTTGATCATGTCTGTCTCATCAGTCAATTAGTTATTATTTTAATTGTTAGTGATATTAAGTGTGATTGTGTATATAACGAATTTGTCTGCTTTCAAAGTGTATAAAAAAAATTAATTTCTCAAAATAGATAAAAATATTAGTTTATATGTATATTTCATGAATATAAAACTTGATGAAGAAATTCTTAACAATTTACTTATTATACAAATATTTGCATATATCAAGTTTGGATGATGTATTCAGGCTAATGGCAGACTACACAGGTAACAGACAGTGGAATAGCCTTTGAATATGAAAGCCAACTGTGTATAACAAATAAACAGTGCCCAAACAACAGCTCTTGGTGTCCTGTAGGATAGGATGTTGGTTCATCAAAGGTTAAGAACTGTTTTTGGTAGAAACAGATTTGGCTATTTCACTCTTTTCCTTCATTTAAGTTGTAGAATCCACACCATCAGACATTAATAATAACTGTGACAATAGAATTGGATTATGTGCAATTTTTTAACTACAAACACAGCATTTCTGACTCCAATTACTTTTTTTTAAATCAAGCCTTCAAGAATTAAGAAATGATAGGAACAAGTTTAGCAGGTTGGCAGTCACTAGTTATGATCTTTGTTTGAAACTACAATCACAAATGAATCAAACTGAAATTGGTTTTCAGTAAAGCACAAGTTTCAGCTCACAAAGATTCTAGGTTTAAGCAAATCTATTTAGGGACCTCCCTGCTTACCATGAAGGTAGAAGGGCCTGAAAAATATAGTCTAAAAATGGCTTGCCACATATTTTCTGACTAGGTTGTTGCACCTGACAAATTACTCATTCCATTGATAGAAATAATAAGAATTGTAACATCAATAGTAATGGTAAAGCAGGAGGTAATAGTAGCTTTAAAGCTAAATATTATACATCTAATTTCTTAATAAATATTGGTACAAGGAATGTGCATTCTTTATTTGAATGGTACAAATCTTCAAGACCGGTATGGAGGACTGCATTGGTAGCTAAAGTGCTGTCAGATTTAAGACTGTTAAATGTGCTCCTAATGAAACTCATTTTCCAAGGGAAAAAAAGATAGATCAATATAAGTTTTTATGGAAAAGCAGATCAGTCAGGGGAAAGATAATGCAAGGTGATGGATACGATGTAAAATCTAATTTACTATCTTCTACTGTTGGAATATATGGAATTTCTCATTATATCAATAACATGTTAATGGTATTAAAATTTGCATTAGACAATGTATTAGTGCTCAATTTATTAGTGCTTATGCTCCAATATTGGATTCAAAGATTTGAGAGCTTTTATTTCTTCTTGAATAGCATTATTACAGCAATACCATTAAAATATTTTTTCTTGGAGACTTCAATGCCCATGTTTGCAGAAATAGTTGACTTCAGCCAAAATTTATCAGAAATAATGATATTGGTGCTGTAAATTTAAATGGTTTGTTATTATTATAGTTGGGAGACAGAATACAAAAAAAAAGTTTATATTATGCAAGTACACCTGGGTCTCGTTTTATGCGATAGATAGGTTCCTCAGAAAACACGCGCAAACGAAATCGCGCAAAAATAGACGTAACTTACATTGAAAAAGGGGGGATGCGTTCTGTGATTTTTCAAAATTCGCGTAAAAGCAAAGCACCAACGTAAAATTACTTTAAAATTCGTGCAAAAAAAAAAATAAGGAAATAAAATATGACTAATAAAAAATTTCAAATTTGAAAAAAAATGATACAAGACAAACTTTTTTTAACTATAATATTTAATTTTATTCAAAATAATATATTTTTATGCATAATTTACACTACAGTAATTTAAATTTTTTTATACACGTTTTAATTATTATAGCTATTTGCCCAAAAAGACGTTCGTTTGCAAACTAATAAAAAATCAGATTCTCATGTGATGTGATGTATTTGGCTTCTCCTTAAACGAAGTCAAGAATATCTCAGCAATTATTCTCACAAGAGGAAATACAACTAGCGCCAAGTTCACTCTCATGTTGTGTTAATGGTTTTCTGTTGATGACGAAGATGATTTTATTAATTGTTTATGAACTTAGACTTATGATAATAAAAAGACATTTATTCACCACTGCTGGGAAAAATTTAATTAAAACTAACAACTAAAAATTAAATTCTTATTTTTGTCTTTAATTTTCAATTCCGTTTAAAAATCAAATTTCATTTTACATCACATTAATTTCAAATTGCCCGTAAGTAATTTTTAAATTGTTAATTACAATTAAAAATCAGATTTTAAATTTTAATTGTGCCCACTGCTATTACTGACCTTTTAAAAATAAACTTGTGGACACTAAATGATTAATAATTGATTACGTTCTTTTTTAAAAAGCAAAAACAGAATGTGATTTAAAATGCAAAATTAACATGCACAATGTTTGAACAAATTTACATTATAATCTTGTAAAATTTAATGTGTGTATACATAAAATGTGGAAATCATGATTTTAATTTCATTATTGCATAAAATCTTACTATTATAAAGCACTGAAAATATTGAAATTACTAAGATGAAAGTCGAATTCCAATAATGTGCTATTACTTTCAATATAACGTAAGTGTGCGAAATTTATTATTTAAAGTAATAGCGCATTATCGGACTTTGACTTCTGGTGAAAGACAAATCGCGTAACTTCAAAATCGTGTTAAATAAGTCCGCGTAAAAAGAGACCCAGGTGTACTTACAAACACATCCTAGATTAGTAATAATAAACAGCCATTCATAAATAATTGTAATCATTAACTTCCACTTCATCTCCCCCCAAAAAAATGAAAAAAAGAAGAAAAAAAATTACCCTAGAGATGAGTTTTGTAATGACTATAAACCAATCTGTGAACCATAAATATGTCCACATACAAAACATGTTAGTCCATTTCTCTGTTTACTTGATATTTTATGATATTGTCTTTTGGTTTTCTTAGCAGAAAATACTTCAATACCATATCTAGTTGCAGCTCTCCATTATATTATACTCTTCACCATATCTTCCAAATAGAAGCAATTGACATTGCACTATTTTAAATGTCTTTGAGATAATCATTATATTGCAGACAGGATCTATATCTCCCATAAAAACCATGTTCAAGTTCACCATAGAACAGACTTTTAGGCAGGGCCGGATCCAATAAGTGCAGGGCCCGATGGGATTTTTTTTGCGGGCCCTCTATATATTAAATATTTAAATAAAATGCAAATTCAATATATATATAAATCAAATATCATGGATCATAAGATAGGTAAACTTCTACATACATTAAAAAATAAAAATGCACAAAATACAAAAACAATTCCATTTTATTGAATATAAATTTACATCATTGAATATGAATATATGAATTTACATATTTCTAAGTTTTTGTTCTGTAATGTGCTGGATACTCAATCTATTCTGATACAGAGGGCGCCACCAGATCACTACGTATCTGGAAAATTTGTTTACTGTGATCAGAATGGATGATGGTGATGGTTTGCACCGACTAGACTCAGGGAGAAACAAGAGATCTTAAATTGTTTAGACAATTGAGACAAAAGCACAAAGACAAACGTCAGCCAAATTAAGTTTAAACAAATTCTAAAATTTTATTAAGATAAAATAAATTATGAAATATAATTTATTTATGACACAATAAATAGGGTTAACTCAGGCGTGTACCAGAAATACTAAAGGCAAAGCTATGACAGACCGACTGATCTTCTAATAAACGAATTATAAAAGGGAGGATGTAAATTTCATTCAGCAGAGGATTCACCCAAACATTGGTCCTCACTTTCAGATATCCAAACAATATGCCCTTGAAACAGATCAAAGAAACCAGTGCCGATGAGCTTTTCGAGGTCCAAAAATTGGTCAGACCCCGAATGTCCTTATATCGGTATGAGCTCCACCTATTACTATGTTTAAAATAACGGTGATTGATCCACCTTAAGAACAACCGAAAAATATGACTGAAATGAAGTAAAACAATTAAAACTGGTGAATCCCAGCCAAACGATTGGCGAAAATTACTCTAAAATTAATAATAAAAGGTCTCAATAGGAGACAAGCAAATAATTAGAAAAACAGTTATGTCTGCCCCAGCAATTAAAGAAAAGAAAATGAATTACAAACAAATGCTGAGTACACGCTCTGATAAATTTAAAGCATACGTAATAAATACAAAAATAAATCTATCGGAGAGTACACATGAGTACGAAAATATTAAAAGTTGTAAACACTTTAGCAGAACGAAAGTATCGCTCACCTGTAATTTAAAAAGGGATAAATTTTATCTTGCTGACGACTTATAAAATTACAAAGAAGAACAATTCTAATTTCCGCTTTTAGAGATATTAGAAACGAAATCTCCACCGAGAAAATTAGATGATAAAATCGCCAGCCAAAAGATTTTCGGAGGTTTGCGAAAGCGCAAACACAGTGTTTACAAATTAATTATTGAATACTAAATAATTACAGGTAAGCATTTACAATGCACGACCGCTAAAGCATTTATAAAAAGTTTTAGGCATAAAAATATAAATATAAAACTCATTCATCACTCTCCAATAAGCAAAACTGAAAACAAATTGGGAATCTTAAAACTAAGATTCCAAAACCCATTACAAAAATATAAGAAAACACAATAAAGATTAAATATGAGTATAACTATTATTTAAGAATACATATTTATGATTAGATTGAGCGGAGATTTAATGAGAATTAATTTACCCTGGGAAAAATAAAATAAAATAGTTACCTTTCGGTAAAAACAACGTTCGCGTAGAGTGTGCGCTTTTATTCTAGTTCATTTCAAGTCCTTAGACAGTGGCAAGGTAGAGGCAGCGGGGTCTTGTTTATTTTAGGTGTTCATTGCAGGATTGAAGGAAAGCTGGCAGGCATGGGTCCGTCTTCTGAGTTAAGCTAGCATGACATTTTGTTGGTTATCAAACGTATAGCAATGAAAATTAAAAGCTTAATAAATTTCTTTTTTGTAATAACACCATTGAATTGGATTTCAATCAGGTTCAGTAAATTCTTTTAAAATAGTTTGAAAATCCAATTTCCTTGCTTCTTCACTTTCAATCGACATAATTGCTAAACTATTTAATCTATCCTGATTCATTGTCAATTTCAGATAGTTTTTTATTAGTATTAGCCTGGAAAATGATCTCTCTCTGGAAGCAACGCTCACTGGAATTGTTAAATATATTCGGAGAGCAATAAACAAGTTTGGAAATGCCGTTGCTCTATCATTTTCCGATAAAAATTTGAACATTTTAAATGGATTTTCAAAAAATTCTGATGGAAGGATAGATTTTAAAGCTTCCATTTCTTCAACTAACATTTTTCCATCTATATCAGCTTCTTTCACTATTAGTGCATCATTTTCTGTGAACCTAGAATCTGTTAGAGAAAATTCTAATTTAGCTGCATGTTTTTGAAGTGCTTCTTTTTCCATATTTTGAAATTTTCCCAGAAACCCAAATAAGCCATTATGATTTTTCAATTGTTCAAAACGATCTTTTAGTGATTCTGTAGCTTTATCTAAAACAAAATTAAAAAAAGATATCTTGTATGCGTTTATCATCACCTTCATAATTGAAATGTTTTTTTTCTTTTCCGAAGCCTTTTATTTTGAAATTCTGTAGATATTTCCAAATCTTCTGCAAGAGTTTTTGCTTGATCTAAAACTTGTTTGAATCCAGTATTTCTGTAGTTGCTTAACCATTTTAAAAGTTTTCCAAATTCCTTGCTTACGTAATTGACTTGGAACCGTAAATCGTACCAAAAAACCAGTGATACTAAAAATTTATAGTCTTTCATTGCATTTCCAAGAGATTCTGCCTCGCTTTTAATTTGTGGACCTTCGGAAATTTCTGATATTTCGAAAAGAGAATCATAAAATTCACCTATTTGGTATCTCACTGCTTTTATGCTTTGAATCCGACATTCCCACCTGGTATCGCAAAGAGGCTTCACAGTAAGTTCTTTTAAATATTTGAGAAGTACTAACCATCTTTTTGAAGATGCCGAAAACAAAACATATAGGCGTTGGAGAATACCAAAGAAGGTTAAAGCTTCTGGGCAAATTTTTGCTACATCTCCCAATACTAGATTAAAATTGTGACAAATGCAAGGAGTAGAAAAAGCCCTTGGATTTTCTTTTAAGAGTCTTGCTTGAACATGGATACTTTACCCTTCATGTTCGAACCATTGTCATATCCTTGCCCTCTTATATTGTTGATGTCAAGCCCTAAACTTTGAATTTCTTTCTTTAACACAAAAAATAGATTTTCTCATGTGCTGCTCTCTACATGTATAAATTTGATAAATTGTTCATATATAGTGATATTCAAGCCTGGTAATGTTCCATCCAAAACATATCTGATGCTAAGAGACATTTGTTCTTGATGACTGATATCTGGAGTACAATCCAGAATCACAGCAAAATATTTTCCATATTTTATTCTATCAATAATTTTATTTTTTAATTTGTTGCCTATTAAGTTTATTATTTCATTTTGTATTGTTTTGCTTAAATAACTTTGGTGTATTTGTTTTGTGGCGATACTTTGTATATGATCCTGCATTACTGGGTCAAATTTTTCAAGTAATTCAAGTATTCCTAGAAAATTTCCATTTCGTGCAACGCCTAGGTTTTCGATGGATCCTCTAAACGTGATATTTCGTTCAGCTAAAAACTGAACTACAGAAAATGATCTTTCAAATATCTTATACAAACGAACTTTTTCTTGGTTCAACAGAAAGTCTTTTTTGAAGCTCTGTACATTTTAGCATAGCTACCAAATGATTTTTTGATTTTTCATATGTGGCTAATCTATTATATATATTTGGCCAGTTATTAAATCATACAGTGGCTAGTGCAATTGAGGCACCCATATTGAATAGCCGACAATAAAAACAAAATATTCAGTCTTCTGATTCCAAATATATTATCCAAGGACAGCTTATTATTTCACCATTCGTACTTTCTTTTCAGATGCGCTTTTGAAAAGTGTGTTCCATCCTCTTGGCATGGAAATTCATTTAAGATAATTTTTGTAGGACCTTTTTTAACTAAATAATCTCTTATTTGTTGAGTAATAATCTCGGGCCAAGAAGCGGGATCAACAGTTATATTCAGTTTTTCCATTTTCATTTCAATATTTGTTTCTTCCGGTTCCAGTCTGTGTAATTGTGTTTCTTGTTTATTTTTTACCTGTTCTTCTTCATCTTTATCATCATTTTCTTCTTCATTTTTGTCATTTTCTTCTTCTTCACCTTTGTCATCATTATCTATTTTTAAAAATTTGTTCAAAGCACCTCTGAGTTTTTCACTTTCGATTTTCCTTTTTGCACTTAATTTCCTTTCTAGACTACCACTTTTATATTTTCTTCCCACATCTCTATCTCATTTCAGTGGATTCGACATCTAATGATAAAACTAAATCCATTTTTAATCACAAAATATACTTAAATTTTTAATTTTAAATATAATTTATTGTTAATAAATATTATGTAATATAATTAATACTTACCTTTTTTAACAATTAGTAATTGTAGTCACAAAATACGACACTAATAATTAAAATGATTAGAGGAATAGAGAACTGCAAATGCAATAAACAATTGACATTTGATAGTAGCCACATCTACTTAATAGCGAGCGCAGCGCAACAATGATTAATGCCAAAAAACGAATGTGAGTGTGTCGAGTAAGACGCATATAGAATAGAATAATTGAGAGAGAAGATAGTACTATCCAATTAATTAAACATTAGTCAAAAATGACACTTACGGGTATCCGTTTTCTATATTATAATGTATATATATTATAATAAACACAATAATAAATCTCATCCATCAATGCGAACTTAAAATAAATATATTTTTAATTATTTGAATAATTTATAATTTATCCTTTATCATCAAAAGTAATTTGCTTAAATTTTGAAAAATAACTTTTTGTTAATTTTGGTGGTGATGCGGGGCCACTTCAAGTGCGGAGCCCGATTAGGCCCAATCGCTCCAATCGCCTTAACTCAGGGGCCTGCTTTTAGGAAAACTTCCATTGTTCATTCATATTTAAATGTCCAATCCAATAAAAGTATGATCTTTACAATAATGAAGTCAATAGTATCACATCCAGAAAGCTGAAGAACTTATTGATTGGTTTTATAATCTTACTTTGTATTTTTAAAAATGTATTCTTAAATAAAACTACTCTAAAGCCCTTATATTGTGCTGATAGGGTATCCAAGTTTCACTTCCATACTAACTTAATTGCAGTAGTTATTTCTCTGTGATGAAATTTTTTTTTTTTTAAATTATTAAAAGCAGTAGCAGTATGTTGAACAGCTTCATCTAAGATCACCTTTCTATTTATAAATGATTTACATTCCCAATTTGATAACCATCCAAGTTAAGAGTTGCTGAGATTTTTCGTCCATTGAATGTTTTGAATATTAATTAATAAATCAAGATCATTCATTATATATTGCACTCAAAACATTAAGAACATTCTGTAAATCATCTTTTGAATTGGAAAAAACATCACAATGATCAGCATACTTTAAATCCAGATGGTGAAAGTTCTTGTTTATTTTAATCAATTCAAATTAAAAATTCTACAATCAAACCTGTACCATATATTGATTCTTGTTTGATTAAACCACCTATAAACAATTCCAAACACGACAGTCATAAAAATTGAAACAATTTTTGAACAAGTGCACATCCTTGGTTAACACCAGTTTCCATTTCAAATGCCTCAGATTTTTCACTTGTAGTTATAAAACTTCCTCTCATTCAATCATGTAGAAGCTAATAATATGAATAAATTTTGTTGAACAATTAACTATTTCAAACAATGCCATGGACTTGTTTTATTAACTCAGCCAATTGCCTTGATAAAATCAATATAAGCATATAAAATTACTCCTTTGTTCATGATATTTTTATTACATTTCTCTGGCAACTAAAAAAAAAATCAAATCTGTAGAGCTTTTTGATTCTTTAAAAATGTATCAAGTCTCTAGTAATCATTGATCTATGACTGGAAGCAATCTATCAACAAAATTCTTCAAAGTACTTTTATTGTAGTGGATAATAATGCTATTCCGTGATAATTACTGCAATCTTGTCTATTACCTAAGATTTAAAAAATTAGAACAATAAAAGAACACTTAAGATTGGAAGGCACAACTTAAGTCTGGATATTCCTAAAAAATTCTAATATTTTTTAAACTAATATATCACATATTTTAAAACTTTTTCAGGTATTTTGTCAGAACCTGTAGTCTTTCCGTTTTTTAAGATTTTAAAAAGCTACTTAGATTTCATTACACTGGATTTGTTATTATTAAGCCATCATCTCAATTCCTGTATCATTATTCAAAAAATGATTCAAATACTCTTTCCATCTGTTCAAAATATTATTGTCATTATAGAAGAAATTGCTATTGCTAGCTTTAATAAGATTGTGATATCATTTCTAAGAGCCATATTTTCAATGCATCAAAAAAGAATGTCCATGATCAATGTATATATCTTCTTTGCAGTTGTAATTCCCACTCATTTTTAAGCTTTCTTGGCAGTCATTGAACAGCTAACTTTAGATTTTTATAGTCATTATGAAGTTCACATTTAATCTCTTGTATTCTGACTCCTAACTATAATGTAACCTATTAAATGCCATTGTTTGAGTGTAAATGTATCCATATTTTTTTATAGCAATTTTCCTGTGTTTGTGATAAATACGTTACAAAAATGAAATAATTGTTATGTTGAAAAATAGATATTATTCCAATCATATTCACAACAATATTGACATTCATTCTTTAGAAAAATCTACTATAGATACTAAATTTCAAGAGATATTATGCCCTAAAATGCAATTGGATTTTCAGGACTGTCATACTACTGAAGCATGGAATTCTCTTAAAGACTATGTTTACAAGTAAATCTAATCTTGAGCTCATTAAAAAGATGAATCATGACTAGTATTATGACAATGATTTTATTATTAGTGATTTAATTAAATCGAAATGTGGCACTTTCTCCTTAAAAAATAATAAATTAAACATGGAATTTCATAATAACTATAAAGATCTGAAGTCAGATTCAGTGACTAACAAGAAGGTTTAAAAATAATTATAAATTAAAACTGCAAAGAAGATAGACATCAACTGATCTTGGTCTTTCTAGATATATTTTGGATGCCCTGAAAGCAACATATGGACCTGAGAAAATGTATCATGATCGTAGTAAATCCAAAAATGGCACTCTTATATGTTGACAATATTTTAAACCAGTGAAAGTATTTTGATAATCTTTTGTATAATAATACAAGAATTGAAATGATGACTTTTAATGATATCTCTATTTTATCTATTCATTTAGATTTGGACAAAGATATCGAGCATAGAGAAATCAAAACAGCTCTTTGTAATTTTAAAAATGGAAAGGCAGCAGGCCCTCATAAAAAACCTAGAAAGTTTTAAAATATGATGCTAATAAGTTGTTAGTTTTAAAAATGTTGGAATTTTTTAAGAATATATGAATCTAGGAAGTTTTTCTATCTGATCTCAAAAATGCTTTTATTGTTCCAATTTTTAAAAACAAAGAGAATAAATGAGATTGCAGTAATTATCATGCAATATCATTGTTATCCACTACAGCAAAGGTACTTTCAAGAATTTCGAGGAATAAGTTGCTTCCAGTTGGAAATAAATGGTTATCAGAGATTCAATACGTTTTTAGAGAAAAAAGCACTATAGTTATGGCTTTTGTTGTTGGGCAAATGGAAGAAAAGTGACAGGAACAAAGAAATGATTTATATATTCTCTTATTGATTTAATCAAGATATTTGATTCATTAATGCGACAAGTTTATGTCATTGGAATTAGTTAATTGTCTGCCAAAATTTTATTCATATTACACAGCTTCTACATGATGGAATGAGAGGAGGTGTTGTTATTACAAGTGGAAAATCTGCAACATTTGAAATGTAAAGTGGTGTTAAACAAAGTTGTGTATTTCCTTCAACATTGTTTTCAATTTTGATAACAATGGCCTTCAGAATGTTTTATAAGCTGCTTAATTAAACAAAGATCAAAATTCAATAAGATTTGATGGTGGAATTTTTAATTAAATCGATTAAAAGCGAAAACAAGAAGTTTTTATCTTGGATTCTGGATTTACAGTATGATGATGATTGTGCTATTTTTTCCGGATGATTTATAGAATGTTATTAATTTTTTTGCAACATATAAAAACTAATGTTCAAAAAAAATTCAAATTGTTTATCAACCAGTGACAGAAGAAAAATCCTCAACAACTTTTAACTTGGACATTTATACAGAGCAGTTATTTTACCTAATTTATTATATGGAAGTGAATCCTGAACATCCATCCTATCAGTTGTTTCCATTATGAAGGTATGGCAGAAAATAGAATACATTGGTGATCTACAATTACACATAGTGTTGAAGTATTTCAGAAAGAAAAGTTTTTTGCTAAAAAAAAATTAAAAGATAATATTATAAAATATCCAAGTAAACAGAAAAATGAACCTGCAAGCTCTTACACAAATTTAAGATTTGCTGTTTATTATTATATAGTAAAAGACAATTATCACCAAATATATAATTATTAATATCACTCTTACAAAATGACAATTTCTGTAGAAAATGTTAAAGAACATAAACAAAAATAAAAAATTTTAAATTAAAATTTTCATCATGTAAATTAATATATTAATAATGTATTTTCTTTCATTAAATATATGTATTAATTATTTTATTCTAATCCTATCTTCATATAATAAAACAAATTGAAATTGTTGTACTTTTGAAATATAACTGGAGTATTGCTGCCAACGAGAGTATTGCTGCCAAGCAAACCTG
This sequence comes from Epiperipatus broadwayi, assembly GCA_028023455.1. Taxonomy (NCBI): domain Eukaryota; kingdom Metazoa; phylum Onychophora; class Udeonychophora; order Euonychophora; family Peripatidae; genus Epiperipatus; species Epiperipatus broadwayi. Next base: position 4,752,069 of record JAQFVV010000089.1, on the reverse strand, counting down.
CAGCCATTTCATCGACATTCAGCTCATTGAACAAAAACTGCATTCTACTTATTATAAACCAATTTTAAAATTCAAAACTGTAAAACCAGAACCCTTATTTTTGTTATTTAAAGCTGGAAAAACAGAAAATTGAAATAAGAAATGTCCTAAAATAGATAAGCTTAATCATATAAAACTACAAAAGGTTGGTTAACTATACCAAATAACAAAATTTTAGTGAACATTTATTTGAAAATTTTTAACTGCCTGTAAATATTTTAAGGAGAGGATTTCAACATTTTTTTGTAGCATCAACAACTTTAACATACACTCTATAAAACTATTTTTAATAAAATAAGTATTAATACTAAGCATCAGTGTTGAATATAATTTCCAAAATTTGGAATTTATATAGTGAACATCCCAATTTTTAATTGGCTTTTATAAAAATTAATGTCATTTATCAAAATTCCAAAACTAATTAACTTCTTATCAGTGATATACCCATTGTCCATGATATCATTTTTCCATGATCACTATTGTCTTTACTATTTAGTATAATTTTAAATGTTTCTGAAAAAATTTTAAATGCAAATCAATTGGTCTACTTTCAGAGACCTATTAACATTTCAATCTTCCAAATATAGGAACTTATAATCTTTATTCTTTCTTTATAACTGGATTCTCAAAAAAAAATCCATTCACAATAAAGTGAAAGGTTTTTTAATTTTATTGTTGAATATCAAATCTTTTAGCCTCCAATTTTTCTCAAGATCTGTAAACCTATAAATATTAGCCTTAATTGTAGCATCTGGACTTGGAAACATTTAACAAATCAACATAAATGACTAATTGTTAATATCAAAAACTTTCATAAATTGTTAGTCAAGTCCTATATTGGAATAAACATTTCACAAATGATTTTATCTATATTACAACAGCAAAAAAAAATGATATCTTTCAAGTGATAAAATAAACGGACAATATTTTGCTTTCAATGATTTGATGGTTAAGCCAAAACTTATAAGATTGCAAATGTATGACTAGCAGCAATAATTAACTATAAATAAAACAAGACATTGGTCAAATCAAATGTTTCTTCTATTTGACTAGAGTAGTATCTTGAAAATCATTTAGCTGATTGTATTTACCTTTCAGAGGCTGTTAATTAATACTTTCTATATAATTACTAGTTCCATTTTAATGATCTGATATATTATTACAATGGATACCAACATCAAATGAAATGAGATTATTAAAAAAAAATTTTTTTTTTTTTTTAAATTCATTTTTTGTTGGAAACCCCCCCCCCCTCCAATCCTGTACCCCCCGAAAGAAAGAAAAAACTACTTTTTTTTATTTATTTGATAAAATTATTCACTGATGTCTGACTCAATGTTTTCTATTTGTATAATATTGACAATATTACTAAATTTGAATTTAATTAATGCAACATTTAATTTTTCACACTGGAAATATTGATTTATCATTTGTGGAAAAACCACTGAATATTTGCATGCCTAGAATCTGCAATGTCATTTTCTGGTCTTTCTAGGTATTGCAGTATTTTTTATTTTCAGAAAAAATATATTTTTTAATATTTAGACAGAATTGTTATACTAAGCTGATAGTTAATTGAAGTATCAAATGTACTTACAGGACCCACTATATTAGAAAATTCCAATAAATATTGTTATACCTTTTACCGGAAATGTACTTATAGATAGGATAGATCTTTATGCATTCGCTTTTGCATACTCCACCATCTTTAAGGACATGATGCATCCCATATTTATCAATAAGTCTCACTATATTGAATTCGTGATCACTAAGATATTTTTTATAAATGAAAACAGAATTCTTTACTTATCTGGTTTGCAGTAGAAAAAGTCTTGAATACAAGCTTCTATATAAAATATAATCTTTGAAAACAATATGGAAATTCTTGGTCTCGGAATCAACCTATTTTTGTAGCTCAGTAAATGATGTTAAATCAATAAAGTTACTGAATTTCTTGCTTATATCATTTGATTTCAATACTTCTACGACAGATTTTATATCTGCCTTCATAATCTTTTCAAAATAATATTTGTGACTTTGACAAATTTAAAATATTTTGCCTTATTAATTCTTCTTGGCAAAGATAAATGATCAGCTGACTTCTTTCTGTGATATAAACATTTTATCAAGATCATAAAATTAGTCTTATTTAGTTTCTCCATAATAATGTTTATATTTTTTTAGTTTTACTATAGTGATACATCACTATTCTTCATATATTGTTCATTCTATAAATTTAAGTAAACTTCTGTGATACAGAAAAAAAATTTACGAGATTATTTTTCCCCCAGTAAATTGTTTATTTTAATTTATAAATATTATATATATAAAAAATAGAATTAGCATTAAAGGGTTTTTAAAATTAGAACAATGACCTACAAAACCCAAAGCTTATTTTTATTCATTTTTTACTAATTACAATGTCGGAGTTCCCGTTATCAAGCTGACATGTATCCAAAAGCCTATATTCAGAATCAATTTACTCATTTATGATATTTTGTAATCTTTAATCCATCCCTTTCTAATATATCTTTCTTTAAAAACATATTTTATCTATAATTATCTTTACCAATTTGAATTCTTCAATTTTATTTTTGTTAGATTTCAAAAAAATCTTCTGAACTCATTACATTGAATCAGAAATATAACTTTAAACTTCAAATTATTGTATAGTTTTTAAATAAAAACTGTCCCTACTGCTGATTTTATAAAAAATTATATATATCAAACAATATACCCATTGAATTTAAAATTGGTTTTATATATGTAAATTTAAACCTAAAACAATTTACTCTCCAAATGCATTTCAGATAACACCAAACAATTAATATTTTTTGATGCTATTGTTGTTTTGTTTCTCCCAATGACAAAGCAGAGGAAGGAATACAATTAAAGTTATCATTTATTTGAATTAATAGTTTTTTATGTTTGAAAAAAATACTGATATATTAAAATCATACTTAAATGATTCCAGTTTTTTTGTCACTTCAATAAATAAAAACATAATGATATCTAAAAGTTTTCATTGAAAAGTTTACAAAAAAAAATTTAATGATGGCAGTTAGGATAAGGAATGATGTTCTGATCTAGCCACAAAAAGATTTTGATTAATATGATCCTTATACTACATGCATTTTGAAATGATCGGATAAGTTTGCTTTACCAATTATTACATTCTGAAGTTCATTTCATTAAAAAAAAAAACTAAATAAAAGTTAGAAAAAATAATGAAATATAGTAAAATTTGCTTCCTAGTAAAAAAAATTATGTATTTTGAAAAATTCATAAAAATGATATTGTTTTAATTACTATGTAATAGAATTCATCAAATCTGTTTTCTATTTCTTTCTTTCTTTTTTATTTTATTGTATGTGAATATTTCTCATAACTTTTGGTTTGAATTGGAGTGGTTGAACAAAGTGGCAGTGTTAAAGAAGGACAGAGTCCAAAAATAAGTTTGGTGAATTTTAGCTTTTCATAGTTTACTATTCCAAAGGTTATCTAAAATCCTAAAGAGTGCTTTTTATTATTACCATACATATAGGCAGACATGTATATAAAACTTTATTTAAAAAAAAAAAAAATGCAAAATTTTAAAAAACAAGTATACAATTTCAGGTTATGCATATATAGTATATATGTTAAAATTTAGCTCTAAAAATCTTTGGTTATCAATTATTTTTTTAATGAATTTCACTCAGATCATATAATTCAAAAATAAAATTCTGATTTATTTTCTTTCCAAAATCATTTTTGGATTGTTTTGCTGAATCCATAAAAAAATTTATTATAAAAATTAAAAATCATCCCCATATTTCAACCATTTACTGAGTAATTTTTTTCAAAGATACGCAAATACAAATGTATTAAAAAATGTCTGAAAAATAAAAAATGCAATATTTAAAAAACAAATTATTATTTTATTCATTTTTCAGACATTTTTTAGTACACTTGTAATATTTTTTTGTATACCCTTGTAAAAGATTACAATAAATGATTGAAACATTGAGATTATTTTTAACTATCATAAAATTGTTCATTTGTTTTTAGATTCAGTAAGCAATAAAAAAAAAAAGAAAATAATGGTTTATGTAAAGAAAATGGTTACATTTTGATTTACAAGTCTCAAACTGAATTCACCGCAACTGACACCATCCAGTTCAGATAATTACAGTAATGATTATCATTAATCATTTACTAAACTAGAGATTGTCTCTAGCACAGATATAAACTATAAACCTCAGTTAAAGATTAATAAATATGAGAGATAGTAACTTGTATCAACTGACGAGTGCTGGATTAGCACAAAATGCACCTTGGGAATCATTTGTCCTTCATTGTATTTTTATTTATTTATATGTTTAAACATGTCATGAAACTCTTATGAAGAATATGAGTAAAGACATGCTTTTGATATTGAAAAAATTGTTAAACCATTTTCATATATAGATTATTAATGTGACATTTTAGGCAATTATCAACAATATCATTGGTTCTTGGGCATTAATTAAATTAAAATGTGGGTAAATTTCCCAAAGGAAATTTAAACAGGTGTCAACATTAAAGTTATTTATTTCAGTACTATATATTAAAAATATAATATTACATGTAAATTTTTTTCTTTAATAAGATTTTATTTTTAAAATGTATATATATTATTTTACACATAATAGCAAAAAACTGTTACTCAATCTTAACAAAAAAATAAATGATAAGAAAGTTACTTATTTTTTTAAAAAAATTACAATATTACAATAATTTTAATTGTTTATATATATGATGAAAATAGTTTATTTTTAATCACTGACAAAAATATTTTTAATAAAATAATATATATAAAAAATATTTTAAAAACCAAACTTAAAATAAAAGCATAGGATATTCAGAAATTAATTATTTCAATCATTAAATTAACTTCAGTACAATCCATGCTTTTATTTCAAGTATATAAAAGCCCCAATTGTGATTAAAAAAAACATTTTTTTTTTTTTTGCTTTAGAAAGACAAGTAAAGAAGAGAGTGGAATCCACTCTTTTCTTATTAAATTCCCTGTCCCAGTGCTTAAGATCTGATTGGTTACTAATAGTCACAAGCGCTTGAGAAATTTGCACTTTCTCAATTTAATTTTCAATACACAGTCAATAAAAGTATCTATTATAAAATATTTTTTATATATTACTTTAAAACTTTTTAGCATTTGCTTAGTAAATAAAATCATTTATTATGTTGTTTATATATTTTTAACTTTTTAATATTAGGTCTTTTTTCACAATTATTTCAATTGTAATTAAGATAAAAATAATGTTGTAGTCTGTATAGTAATTGAAAAAAAATTACATTTTAAATCTTGATTTCAATACTATTTTATGAAAAAAAAATGTTTCCAAAAAAAAATTTTTACGATTAAGAAAAATTAAAAGTTAAAGCAACTTTTACAATGAAAAGAAATTAAATTAATGAATAATATTTCTGTAGTATAATTTTTCCTACACCACTCTCATACAAGATAAAAACTGTTTTCTATTCACTTTTAACACCTTGTGGAGGGGTATAACCATAAACATATGGACAAAGATATGTGAAAAAGATGTATGATCCCCAAAATACACATTTCATGCTGAACTAGCATTCATCAGTTGGCCCAAATCACAATCTCTTACACATATCTTTATCATTGTTCACACTTTATTTTTAAAGTTTTTCTTTTTCAAATAATATACTACCTTCTCATGTGTATCACAGAAAACTTATTGAACAGATATCAACATGTTTGAAATTCTGTTCATCAACATTGCTAAAATAAACAAATGAGGGGACAACCCTGAAATATTTCATTCTCACATTGCATTATCATCAATTTCTAATATATGGATGATATTTGAAAGAAAACTACTTGATAGAAGTATGTTGAAACTTTAGTTGCAAAATTTTTCCTAAACAAACAGTTTCTAAGTTAAATAAGTGAATAAAAAACAATATTGTTGCATATTAGTGGTAACAATTTATTAAACATTTCTCATTAGCTGATAATAAATCATGATGTTCCCTAGATAGAGCTTACAAATGGATCACTAATCACAATAAATAAACTTCTAAAAAATATTTAAAATAAGTCATAAACCATAAGAGTTTGGTGGCTTATATGCCCTGACTTACTTGTTAAATATATAAAAAAAAATTTATACCTTTAGAAAATTTTACTCTTCCTGAAAAGTCTTTGGGATAATAAAACATTTCAATTCATAAACTGAAATTTGAAATAAACTTCAGTACTCCCAGTCCTGGTGCAACATAATGTCAACAGACTATCAAATTTCTTTATCATTAGTTTATATCAAAAACAAAGCTAAACGTCAATGACTATAATTAAGAACTTCAATTTCTCAAATAAGCAGACATAATTTTCTCCTTAACGTAACAGATAATAATATATAACTGACGGTTAAATTATTTCTCTAAATATCTTTGTATATTTTAAAAAGATTAGTCAATAAGTTTTTAGACAATTCTTTACAGATAACAAAAATTTGGCACTCTAGAGTTCTCACTTTTATTCTATACTGAACTTATATAAATTGCTTAAAGTATTTCCTTTTAAAATTGATAAGCAATATTGATGCAATTTGCAGCATGTAATATTTTATTCAAATTTAATTATTTATCTCATTTAAATTGCCATAAAATTACCATATTTTCTAATAAGTGAAGTTTACTGTCCGACAAATTGTCATGTGCTTGAAATTCATTTCTAATATAAAAATTTGATAAAATTTAATTATTATATTCTTAATTTCTCACTTGTACATAAACATTATATCAAAACAGGAAAAACTCTCCATACAGTAGTGCCACTCAATGCAAGCCAAAGTAATCAATGGATGAGATTCTAAGATCTAAGTGCAATGCTCTCAGATCCAAAGATCCTTACTTACGAAAGTCCTAGAAACTAATTCATTGATTACTCTGGCTTTCACTGAGTGACACTACTGTATGGAGAGTTTTGCATGTTTTAATAACAGTTATGAGCAAGCATAAGAAATGGTGATCATGTGATGTTTAGTGGTTTAAACATTATATCTATATCAAGTTTCATTTATTTATAAAAAAAAAAAAAAAAAGCATCATATAAATCAAAAATAACTGTTAACTGTTTTGAATGATCATATTATGTAGAGGGTTCATGAAAATCAAATTATCGAAGTCATATATAAGTGTTTGTTTGTTTTTAAGACAGTTAAAATTGAGATGGATTAACGGCATTAATGTCAGAAGATGCCATATTCATTTTTCACCATAAGATTTTTGCTACAGAACGTCTGTTTTGTAAAATACCTAAATATAATAAAAAAATTAAATGTTTTATTCTCAGGAATTCATAAGAAGTTTAAGCAATGGAAGGGACAAAACTGGGCTGTGATCCAAAAGCTTTAGTTCCAAAGTCATATGTTTTACCACTTAGAAGTTCATTATTGGAAGTAACAAAATCCGAACAATTTATAGATCTTGAGTTACAGAATCAGTAATTCTATCACTGCACCAAACCAATATTTTTCAAATACCATGACTTCAATGCTAAAAAATCACCAGAGTATACTGCTATTTGAAATAATTTTTTATTAAGACCCAAGAGAGAAAATATGATTGAATTTACCAAATCTTAATGCATTTATCACTGTGTATATATATATAATAAGGCTAATATGCATGAAATGTATGATCATTCTATGGCCATCAATTAAGATGACTAGATTAAAGGAAATATTATCATGAGTTTTTCAATTTGTAATCAAATCTAAATTTTCACAAATTTAATAGACATTATTACCAGAAGATAGTGAAATTAAAGATCACAAATTTTAGGTATCCTGGGTTTATATTAAAGTAAAAATATATACTTCTTTTAATTTCATTTTACTCTCCATTTGATAACAATAATCCTCATTGTAATAATCTACTCCAGAGCCAAGTTACATAAACAAGAGTAATTGCCGAATACTAAATAATGATTCATAAGTAATATAAATGGGTTACTCCTACCACACACAGAAAAAAATCAATGCTACAGCAACCTTTATAACTGTAACTACTAAAATATATATAGTTAATGATCTAGTGCAAGTCCATATAACTAGACAAACAAATATGCTTCAGTTCAAAATCTTTAAGTATTTGCATTATTTGGTTAAAAGTAAAAAAGTAATGCTAGCTGAATATGGTGCAAAATAATGTTCCTAGTAATCAGAAACTGGTGTAAAGTCTATCATCTAGCATCCATTATTATTCAAATCTACACATACAACAAAGAAAATAGTGATATAAATTTGTGCAGTCAAATATATGAAGTTGAAAAATCTTAGGTCACATAATGTTAATCTTTTAATTTCTTGCCTTTGGCTTCAGCATTCATTATCTTCTGCTAGAGCAAAAATGAAATTATCAGACATTATTAGTAGTATAAATGGATTATGCAGGACAATACTACAAAATGGAGATTCAGAACTTATCAGTGAATCATTATATCCTCAAATTTGCTAAGAAATTCTCTTTGATTTTGAAATATAACTTGATATTTTCTGTACTGCTTATGTCTGCATCGACTATTAATAATTTACAACTTTTATCAGCAGCACATCACATATCAAAAAGAAATTTCCATAATTTAAACAACTGCTTTTTTGATGATTTACTAAAATGTTTCGTAATCTTGCATATTCTCCAATACAAATATGAGAGAGGGGGTGCTGTGTTAGTAGTCAAACATCTTGAAATTATCATTATAATATTATACTAACATATTCATTGAAAACTTTTGATAAAAAACATAGTAAAACAATTAATATTTATTTTTTGAAATTATAAAAAGAATATTTATTCATTATTATCCAAAACATACTTTTTTCTTAATTTAATTTTTTACTGCTTAATAAATTCACACTTAATAAAATTTAAAAAAAAAAATTCAACTGCAGATAAAAATCAGACAAGTAAATATTAAAAATCTTTCTATAATTATAAGTTTCAAAGATTTAATATAATAATAATTATATAATTTGTGATATATATTGTAGCTTAAATTAAATATGAAAAGAGCTCAAATATTAAAATATATCAAAATATTCATTATAACCTGATAAACAATGAAAAGATCGTAACTTAATAAAAGAGATCATTGTAACTTAAATAAAAGAGGATATCATTGCATCTTAACATATAACAACATTAAAAAAACTAAACATTTCTTAAAAAACAACAACATTATATGTATAAAAGAAGACAAAAGCAACAGATTTGTGCTCTTAGATTATAAAGATTATAAAGAAAAAATGACGACTGAAATCGTAAAGTTAAAATTTAATTTGGTAGAAAATTTTAACAAGCTTAATAGAGAGAAATTTATCTCCTCAATTCTCAGAGCTTACAAAGACAAAGATATATCGAGAGCAGAATATTATAGAAATTATCCATCTGCCACCAGGCCACCAAGAATCTTTGCCAATTCTAAGTTACATAAACCTGGAGAGCCTTTAAGACTAAGGCTAGATTTTGGAGGAGTGCACTACCTTGAAATGGCTAAGCTGGTAAATCAATGGTTGGTTGATAGCGTAGGTTTTGGAGACTTCACAATTAAGTCTTCCTTTGAGTTCGTTAGAAAAATCAAGAATACATTAATAGACCAAGATTTTGAAATTGCAGCCATGGATAAGACAGAATTATACGGATCGATTAACAGGAAGTGGTCGATTGACATCATTCATAAAGAATTAATAAATAAGCATTGTCCAAATGTGCGCATGAACTTTATATTAGCTCTCCTTAATTAGTTAGACAATAACATTTTTACAACTTCTGAGGGTGGATGGTATATGAGAGATGGTTAGCCGATGGATCTTACCTTAAGTGGAATAATTTCGAGCATATTTTTAAACTTTTTTGAAAAACAAATCATTTCTAAATACATCTCTAACACTGCTGGATTAATTTACTTGCGTTATGTAAACGATGTGTTTATGGCAGCTCAAAAAGATGTAATCACCAACATTAAAAATGAATTACAACTGCAAACTAAATTAATTATAAACACCACTTGGGAAAACGAACGGCAGAAGCTAAAATATTTGGATTTGCTGGTCCATAGAAAAGGCAGAGCTCTGTATTATTGCATGATTGTTAAGCTTCTTGAGGTCAGAAGTTTTACCCACCCGAAATCCATTTCACCTACAGCACATAAATTTGCAGGTTTAAACGCATTTTTATTTAGGAATCAAAATTTGTGTAAATTTGAGGCTGATAGGAAGACTAATATTGCATGCTATATAAAAGATTTATTAAGTGTCGGCTTCAGCTACAGATTAATTACAAAGAAAATAGATCAATTTTACAGAAAATCAATAACTAACCACATAAGTAAAGATAAACCTCAAATTACCCTCCCTTATATTCCCAAATTATCACAACAGATGATAAAGACTTTGGCTGGTGAATTTAAGGTTGGCTTCCGCACTCCCCCTAATACTAACAGACATTAATAATTCGAAGGATAGAATGGATCTATCTCAGACACCCCAAGTCGTATACAGTATTTCGTGCCCTCAGGCTGGATGCAGTGCCACATACTACGGGGAAACCAAGGCCACTGTTCATAATAGAGCTGCTCAACACATTTATACTTACAGAAGAGAAAAAAAAAACAACGATAATATCTCAATATTCTTCGAACATAAGAAGCAGGCTGGCCATGCGTTTGAACCCGGCAACCCCAAGATAGTATGCTCTGAAGCCAATGACTGCAAAAGAAAAATCAAGGAGGTGTATTTTGTTATCAGTGATAACAATACCATCAATAGAGACGCGACACGTGTTTTTCTGTCTCAAAGAAATGGACAAATTAATTTGCATTAGCATTTGCATATTTTATTAGTTAGCAACATTACATAAATGATTTATAACTTATGTTGGCCATGAATATGAGGGAAAATCTCGAAAGTACTCTGCCCATTTAATTGTTTTGGTTTTTGCAGCTTCTTCGTCAGCGGGTAAATCGCTTTTGTATGCTATTTATTAACATTGTAAGTAAAATTATTAATGAGGGACTGACATTGTAATCAAATATGAATGACAGATTGGCATTGTAGCCAAAATATAAGATCAAAATGCTGATCTCAAACATATTACGGAGACTATCGTAATATATATCTGAGCACTTATAGTATATATGTGTGGGAGATGATAATCTGGACCAACTGATGATTGCTGGTTTAGCATGAAATACGTATATTGGTGATTATTTATCTTTTCAGCATATATGTGCTTGAGTATATCAGTGTTATTAGATAGAGTGGAGAGTGATGGGTCATCTGAAAGTCTGTGCTCATATACCCTATATATAATAGTTATTGAAATTTATTAATGATCAGAATATTAATTATAAATCAAAATATCGGTTATTTAAATTCATCCGTTTCTACTTAAGATTTTTAAATATACCTGGGTCTCTTTTTATGCGGATTTATTTAACCCGATTTTGAAGTTACGCGATTCACGTTTCTTCAGAAGTCGAACTCCGATAATGCACTATTACTTTAGATAATAAATTTTGCGCACTTACGTCATTTTGAAAGTAATAGCACATTATTGGAATTCGATTTTCATCTTAGTAATTTCAATATTTTCAGTGCTTTATAATAGTAAGATTTTATGCAATAATTAAATTAAAATCATGATTTCCACATTAAATTTTACAAGATTATAATGTAAATTTGTTCAAACATTGTGCGTGTTAATTTTGCATTTTAAATCACATTCTGTTTTTGCTTTTTAAAAAAGAACGTAATCAATTATTAATCATTTGGTGTCCGCAAGTTTATTTTTAATTATTTTCTTATTAATGACACTAATCACGAACGTGCTCTTAAATTCCAACGAGAGCTAAATGATTGTATGTCTGGATATCGCGAGCTTCATAAACAATTAATAAAATCGTCGTCTCAAAGATTAATTACTAATTATGTTGTCACCAGAAAACCATTAACACAACATGAGAGTGAAGTTGGCGCTAGTTGTATTTTCTCTTGTGAAGAATCTGATTTTTTACCAGTTTGCAAATGAACTTGTTTATCAGCAAGTAGCAATAATAATTAAAACGTGTATAAAAAAATGTCAATTACTGTACTGTAAATTATGCATAAAAATATATTATTTTGAATAAAATTAAATATTATAGTTAAAAAAAAGTTTGTCTTGTATCAATTTTTTCCAAATTTGAAATTTTTTATTAGTCATATTTTATTTCCTTATTTTTTTTTTGCGCGAATTTTAAAGTAATTTTACGTTGGTGCTTTGCTTTTATGCGATTTTTGAAAAATCACAGTCCGTATCCCCCCTTTTTCAAGGTAAGTTACATCTATTTTTGCGCGATTTCGTTTGCACGTGTTTTCTGAGGAACCTATCTATCGCGTAAAACGAGACCCAGGTGTATATTATAATATCAATAATTAGAAACAATAATGCTTGGAGACTAGTCATTTCAGTTATCTGATATCTGGCCTATTTCAAACCCTAGTTAGGCAGCCATTGTATCATCAATAAACAAGTAGAAACTCTAAACAAATTATTAAGGACAAACTATTATAACTCAGGAAATAACATCAAGTGGGTGAGTACTGGTAACTCAATCAAATATCTTCTCAATAAATCCAACAATAGATTTTACCCACTTTCATCTCTTGGTTATGTCAAGTGCATATTTAAGTGAATAACAAGTGAATATGGTCTAGCAGGGTGCCACTAGATTATCTGAACCTAGACGCAGTTATATCTCATAACCTTTTCACATGTATCGGCTTTGAATCCCTTTTGATACTTTATTTCTAACAAAAATGGAGGATTTGCTTTTAGACCCATATCACTGTATGCACTAACATTTAGGTAAACATAAAACATCCTTAAACTAAAGTGGAGTATATCAAATTCATCAGATGGTAATCATCTCCTAGATCTTAATATAATAAAGGCATTTCAATTATCTTTATAAGTTTTACTAGCTCATATTACACTATCAATTTAAGGAGGCAATTCACTCATCCTTGCATGATATAGATCAGGGGTCCCCAATCTTTTTGCACTTAAGAGCACATTCTATAATACTGGCCAGGTGGCGGGCACCATTTAATTTATCAACCAGGTGGCGAGCATTTATTTTTTCAATATAAATTTATAGTTGGATATTGTTAATAATACACATAATGGACAAAAAAATATTTATTTCAAAAACAAAATTTTAACATATAATTAACGTTTATATTTTTACGCCGTAAAAGTATAGTATACCCTACAATTTGATTACAATATAATATAATAATTTATAAGAAATTTTAAAAATTAAATTTATTTGTATCAGATAAATAATTTTTTATTGTGTCCGGATAGTGGCGGGCACACGTAAAATGATCTGTGGGCACCATGGCGCCCATGGACATAGGGTTGGGGACCCCTGATATAGATGATGGAATGGTGATCATTATAATTATTTACGAATGTCAAATAAATACCATGAAATCACTTATTTATCTATAGCCTTTAAACATTTATCTAGCTCATTAATTAAAATGTGATGATGATGACAATAACAATAATGGTTTCAACTACAGCTTTAGAACCAAGCCTAATCTTAAAACGTAATTTTTAAAGAAATTCATAACTATTGTTTATCTTCATATATATAATTAGACCTTAAATCATTAATATTCACTCTTGATAATGAATGATCACAACTAATAAAGAATACCTTAATGAAAACATATGCCTCGTTTAATAAAACAAATCAACATAACATATACATGAATTCAAAGATAAAACTAAAAATTTATATGACTAATAATAATAATAATAATTGATTATATTGCAATCATGAGATTAATTTTAAGTTCTTCCCCTTTTCCCGTCAAATATATAATGTATATTAAATTGGATACCAACTTTGCTAAAGTTTTCTCTCCAAAACACTCTTTTGCACACATAATTTTATAATCTAACATGTAAAGTAGAATAGTTAAAAAAAAAAATGTTAGTAGAGTCGGAAAGAGCAAGATTTCTAGAAACAAGTTTTTAAATTACTTCTCCCCCCGCTATTCCTTAACTCCAAGTAAAATAATCCAATGTTTCTACTGCTATATATGTCTATTATTCTCACATTCACCCAACACTATATACATGTAACAATTTAATATATTACTGTGTATGTGTGTGTTAATCCCCTTATAACTAAACATTATTTAAAAACCAAATAATAGTACAAAAAAAAATATTTTACATATTAATAACATTTCATAACTTTAGATTCATATACAATAATACCCTTTAGAAAATAAACTTCATTAATAAGCGGGGCATAATAGTTTTAGCATACATAAAATTATTACTCAAGGTTATAGCTATCATTATTGAAGAAAATATTGTTTTCAATCGATTATGGTTGTTTTAAAGTTCTAAGAAAAAAAAATATAAAATTTTACTGTTCGAATTTTACCAATAGTCTTTGATATCATAAAAAGAAAATAGATAATGAAAATTCATATTACCAGTCCCAAGAGTTCAAACTTAGCTTGTGAATGTCTATACTTTTGCAGCAAACAATTTCCATGGTTCACTGGAACTGTTTCTTCCCTTCCTGTTAAGTATAATTCTTCTAATAAATGGAGTATATCAGTTGTTCTCCCATTCATAATTTTGCCTGGGTTTAAATTCAGTCATTGGAATAATTGTACTAGATGATTTAATATGCATCAGTAGTTTAATCATTTTCATTCAGCTTTCAAATGCAGGTAAATGTTACTTTTTTATTTAAAATATCGCATTTCTTTCAGTCAGTCATTAGATGAAGAATATTTTTAATTTCAGACAAGACATTTTTTCTTTCTAAGTCATGGGATTTCTTAGACGAGATCTATATATTTTCTAGCCCGCCATCCTTATATTTAAAACCTTCAAAAAACTTTATATTAAAAAAAATGATTTTAAATTGATATCTGGCAGAATTAAAATGCTTGGCTTTCTTTAGTTTCAATATTTTAAAATCTCTCCCTAACTGATTTTTCAGACTGGTTTTTATACTCTTTTTTATTTTTTCTATTTTTAGCAAACTCATTTTTAGATTCACAGTTCACTGGAACATGTGAAAAATCACATTATCTTGATTATTCAGATTAATCCTGTGTAATGGGCACATACGCCATTACATTATATTTTTTTTTATTAAACATGAAAAATAAAAGTTCGCAAATAAAAACTTTTTTTTTAAAAATTAAAAATTGAAAACTAAAAATCATCTAAACTCTAATATATAAAATCGCACAGATGAAAAATTATTAAACAAAAACTTTATTAAAAAAAAAAAAAAGTTTTAAAACTAAATATTAAGAAAAAGACTAAAAGATTTAAAGATAAAAAAAAATTAATTAATGTTATTGAAAAATGGAAATGATTATTTTAATTAGTCCAAGTGAACTAGCCCTTGGGCATTTCATAATATATAATCAAAGGTCAGATAGGAGAGAAAAACAATGGGAACAGAATGGCCAATAAAAGAAATCACTCAGAAATCGGACCTCAGCAGAAAGACCATCACTATCGTTGTGACGTAATGTCCATTAGATCCGAAAGTCTATCATAAAAAGTAAGTGAAAATTAATTTAATGGGAGATGTGTGATAGCAGTTGTGATATGTGTTAGTGCGGAGTTGAAGGAGAAGGGATTGAAAAGACGCACTCTTCAATCCCTTCAGTTCTGCTAAAAAAAAAGGAGATATAACCAATTGTTTTCGACATTGAGGTCCAGCTAAAGTAAAAGACCTCCGGATGGATCAATAAAATGGCCAACAGAATACCAATCTCTTTAGGATGGTGTGGGAATTCATGTTCAAATGGCAAGCAATGGATAAAGATGAACTTTTTAAAACTGTAAGAACTTTATGAACATTTTTAAAACAATAACTCTAAGTATAAAATTTTCCCAGTATTTAAAATAATTGCAATAGAAATTCCTATCTGACCAAACGTAATCAGTTATTAATTATTTGATTGAATGTATTATTTGTTTGTTAATTCATTTCCATTTTTTTATTTTTTTTTTATCAATATTTATTAACTGAAACACAGGCTTTTTATATATCTGTGTCTATATATGTAATATATAGGGTATATGAGCACAGACTTTCAGATGACCAAGCACTCTCCACTCTATCTAATAACACTGATACCCTCAAGCACATATATGCTGAAAAGATAAATAATTACCAATATACGTATTTCATGCTAAACCAGCAATCATCAGTTGGTCCAGATTATCATCTCCCACACATATATACTATAAGGGCTCAGATATATATTAAGATAGACAATCTTTCATACTTTAATGGACAGGCTCCAATCTACTACACACTCCAACTCTTCAACCGTCCATCCAATTGAAAATCTGATGATGAAATGTTCAAAGGCCACCCTGAGGCCGAGATTCCTGTCATACCCATGCATTAAATTTAAGTTGGGTATAGACGCTTGCATGGATTGATTAACGGTTAATTATGTTTTTGTTTTCATATTTGATTAAAATATATAGACATTCGATAAATAATGATAACTTACGGTGAGTATCTAAAATGTATTTATTCGGATGTCTTTTAAGTTATTGGTGTCAATGCGGCATCTTATGATGAATGCCATTGGGTTTCTTGTAAATTTCCCTCTGCAATTCCATCAATGACTTTATATTTTGATCATTTATGTTTATTTTGAAATGTTTTTAATCATGCAATCTATGTAGCCGATCTATACCCAACATTAAAAAAAACACTTTTATAAAATTCATCTGTGCGAAATTATATAAATGTTAAACTTAAGTCAGGCGTGAATGGCTATATAGATTTGTAAAGTTATATTAATTAATTAAGGGAGGGTTAATCTTAGGTTATTTGTTTCGTAGTTGGATTAGATCAATGGATTGGATATATATCGGTGTAATTAGTAAATGTAGTATGATGTCCGCTACGGGCAGGATTGCATTATACGCTGCACACCCCTTTTTGCCTACGGAACGCAGTCACTTCCTATGGAGTTTTTTTTTATTGTTCTTCTTGCCAGACAGATGTAGCATTCCTGTTTGAATGAGAGTCAATGTCTTCTCTAACCCTGCTGTTCAGATGTACATTCCTGACAGTATGGTATTTTGTGCTGTCGTATTTGTGCTACATTGAATACATCATATATATCAGATGGATTGACGTTGGTTTAACTGCGAACTTTTGGCCTAAGGTTAAATAAGGGATAGAATATTTTATTTTCAAATGAAATCTATGTAGTCTATTCATACTCGACACTTAAATAAAAATATTAAACTTATCTGTAGAACTTATAAGAGTTAAAACGTAAATTAAATTCTAAAAAACCAAGTTAAAATGTAAGCTAAATGATAAAGTAAAAGTTATACTAAAATAATTTTAAATCTTATAAATGTTTGTGTGTTATTACTGGCAGTGGCTTCTATTATTTTTTAATATTGAAAATATTCTTAGATAAGAATTTATAAAATATAAATCTCTGCTGTTCCACTGAGCTAGTGGCATGGGCTGCCGGTCTGAATAAAACATGTAAAAAAAATTTTTTTAACTTACGTATCTGTCTACTATATAAATTTTCTAGATTCAAGTAGCCTAGTGGCGCTCTGTACGGCAGATACGGTAAGACTCCTTTTCGGACCATTATACCTGTTTTGAAGTAAAAATTGTCTTAATCCTTTTTTTTCACGTATCAGTCACAACTGTCTGAGCTTTAACAGAAAAACAACCAATCTTTTCCAACACAAAATTGTTGATAAAAAAAAATAATTTAACAGATTTTCTTCTTCTTTTTTTTTTACTATGTAATAAATGTAGATTTGTTTATGCAATGTACACACACACTCATTCAAATCATTTATAAAACCTGGCCCATTAAAATAATCTAAATGCCTTTTAGAAATTATAATTTTAATATCTAAAATTAAATCCTTACTTTCAAACCCCAAATTATAATCATAGAAAAACAAAAGTAGACAGATAAAAATAAAATATTAGAATTTAGCAAATGCAAACTAGTTTTGAAGAAAGTTTAATATTTGAAATATAAACTGCCAATTAAATAGATTACACACACACTCACACTGTCCATATATGTGTCATAACCTTACTTTTCAACAAAAAGAATTAACCATTGAATAATCAAATGTGTGTACTACTCTTTTTGAGTTTTTATTAACACACAAACAACTAAAGAACAAAACTGTTGCCCCCACTCTCTTTCTGTCTTAAGTTTTTGGAACTTGATCTTGTAGGGTCTAAACTTGGGTGCCCTACAGCTTCCTTTACTATATAAAAATGTGATGATGATTTTTGTTCCACATTTTCTTTCATGCACATTACTACAAATTTAGCTACTGTCTAAATTGTAATGGCACAACATAGATTACCAACAAAATGGTAGACTACATTCTTTAAGTCTTTCTTTTGTTCTACTTTTTAAATATCCATAACTATTTGCATCTTTAATATCATCTTGCACTTCTAACATGTAATTCTTCTGCCTTTAGGAACATATTCAATTCAATTCATCCTTTTTCATAAATTCACTATTTTTTCACTCTTACTTTCCAACTAATCTTTAACATTGTCCATTAAAACTATATCACTAAAAGTTTCAATTTTTTCTCCTCACTTTTCAAATTATTTACACTTCTGCTTCACATTAAAGTAATATTTCAAGGATTTATCAAATTTCTTAGACTTAATTTCAATTACCCACAAAATAATCTCCTATCATTATTAAAAACTTGTTTAATTATTGCCATCTCAATTTTTTTTATCACTACTTCAATCATCAGTTATTCAGCTTTTGTCAACAATTTATTGTCCAATGTTTATTCTTAATCTCTTTCTCTCTCTACTTATTTTCATTGCTTTAATTTTACTAACATTTATTTTTATTCCAAATCTTCTAGAAACTCTATCAATTTTTAATAACAATCTATCAAGCTTATCCTCACTATGAGAATTGCTATATTATCAGGAAATCTTTCATCCTTATCAAAACAAGCCATTTAATAAATCTAAATATGTATTAAATAAACAACAATCCTGCCTTACACTTCTTTTTACATCTATCTCTTCTGTATAAAAGTATTCTTCTGTATATATATTTTTGGATATATATAAAATTTCTCAATAAGCAGTTTTCTTTCCAATCTTTACTTTTCTTTTTTTCAATGCATCCAACAAAGTCACATATTTCACTCTACCAAATATGCTTTTTTCAAGATCAATTATGTATAGAAAGAAATTTTATTAATTTAAAAGTGTGATATCATTGATATTTTAAAATATTGAGTTGTTATTGTTATTAATTTAAAGGCATTATATATTCTTTATAAATAAAAATTGATTTTATTAAATGATAATATAAAAAGAAATTCAAGTGTTTAATATAAAAATATTAATTTTAAGGAATTTACAATTAGTTTTAAATAATTTTAAAATTGACTGTAGATTTATTTACTGTTCTATTGGCAAGTATGAACAAGATTGTCAGCTGCTGAATTTAAAAAGAAAAACATTGGATTTTAAACTCTCAAAATGAACTTTTAAACAAGTGGTTTTTATCCCAAGAATTTGGATCCAAGACTTAAATGAATAATCTACTTTTTCACATTTTCATTTATCATAAATAGGATTACCTCATAATCATCAACTGCTGCAAAATCATGATTTTTCCTATATCTTCATTTAGGCCTATCATCTATATTTCAAATGAAATGCCATAATGAAGAAATCATCTGCTATATTTATAAATGTGAGGAAAAACATTTACCTTTATTTACTGCTAAATGAGTTAAAGTATTAAAACAGGCAAAACACATTATATATATTGCCACACACAGCAAGCTAAAGTAATCAATGGATGTCAGAAGGCTTAAAATCCCCATCTAGTGCCTACTCATCCAATATCCCCAGACTAGTTTCTGGCTTATTGCCTGTTTTAACAACAGTTATACACAAGCATAACAACAGTTATACACAAGCATAAGAGGAAGTGGTCATGTGAGTTAAAGTAGCAAGTAATAAAATAGTTTATAAGTCTCTATTAAATATTTTGTTTAATTTATAATAATTTGTTTTTTTATATAAATAATTTTATGCTGATATTAATTATTTTAAAGTGTCAATTCTTAAATATTGGATCGATCACAATGTGTGTAATTATCAAAACTATATATAAATATTTTCAAAACATTTTAAATATAATGATGAAAAATAATAGATATAATAAATGAATAGATATAATAAATGATAGATTATTTTATAGATGTCACATTCCAATACAGATTTTAAAATATATAATGTTTTATTTAATAATATTTATAATTTTAAATAATGATTGTTTAAATAGTAATAAATATTTATTATATATATATATGGGATGTGACTGATATTATATGTATTGGCAACTGAAATATTATTGGTATGTTTAGTTTGATATTATTGGTTAGTTCCAATTATATATTCCTATGGCTTCATTTTGTAATGATTTCGTTTTTATAGTGAATACTTTCTTAAACACAGGTAATATTTATATCTTTAGGATACGACAATAATGAAGAATTAATATTTAAATATTTTATGTGTGAAATTTTCAGAATTGTTATTTCTATGCCTCTACCTAAAATATTTTAGTAGAGAGTTAAGCTTATAAATAACAAGAATTTCATCCATTGCTTAATTTTATAGCCCTCAATGTATAGGTTACTGTGATACTAAGTATTAAGATAAAGATAGATTGATTTGTTTTGGCAATGTCTCAGATTAGTGATCATATATGTATTTGTTGATTTTGATATATTAATTTAAATATTGATACATTACTGTTATTTTATTTTTTAAATAAATTATTTTGTTTAATAATAAAGTAGTTTGTTTCTTTTATTACTCACCATCACTTGAATTATAAAATACAAAATACAGATATGCTAAATTAACAGGTGTCCAAATATAACTCATGCTGGGTAAACTTGTCTTTTATTTTAAGATTTATTATTAGTTGGAATAGCTTCATTTTGTAATTCATAATTTCCCAATACAAGTAACTTAACTTCTTTCTTTGGTATTTTCTTATATTAATTATCAATATTAAATTACAACTGGTTATGGAAAGAAGTCTAGATTTATTATCTAGTGGTGCCTTCTAGTAAAGTTACGTATAGAATTATTTATCCATTACATTAGTTAGTAAATTTTTGAGCAGTTTTCCATCCCTGGTTTATCTTCTAGCTAAGAATAGTTAGATTCCATTTACTAAAGTGTTAGGTGACTATAAACAAACTAAACGATTAAAAAAAAAAATTCTAGTTAGCCTGATTTGAACAAGATCAAGATATGTCCTCATAATTGTGGCAGACATGCTACTACTAACTTGATATTCTTCATGAAATAGTTAATATACAAGTTCTTACTAAATTCATAATCTAATTAATCAATGAAAAGTCAAATATATATATATATATACATGCATACCAAAAAATTAATGAAAGGAGATATTTTGCTTATACCTGTCTTGTCACCTGCCACACACAGTCAATAAATTGAAGAAAGACAGGAGACCTATCTGCATCAGAATGTTTATCATCACCATGGCCAATACGCTAAAATAAGAGCATTATATTTTTAATATAAATCTATTTAGATAATTTTTTACAAATAAATATTTATTATTATTAACTGTTCATACTTATAATTATATAATATTAATATGAGAATTAATTTGTAGTTTTTTGTTTTTTTTTTTTACTAGTTTAATACCTGAGCAAATTTGTGACCAAAGCTAACCCATTCTTTTTCAATCAATACTTCAAATCCTTTTAGTGTTCGATAATAAGGATCCAACATCAACATAGCCAAAGCCGTCAACTAAAAAGTACATAAATATCCATTTAAAGATATATATATATTAAAGTAAAAATATTAAAAACAATTTAAATATTACAAACACAAATAGTTTGAAATTGTCATTCATATAATTGATCAAATAATTAAGATTCATATACTGAAATCATAAAAAGCAAGTGAGCATCTAAAAAAAAATTAACAGCACTTATAAATACAAACATATCATTTAAATCTCGATATAAATAATGTAAATTTTTATATACATCCAAAATGTTCTCATAGGAGCTATTCTAAAATTACAAAAACTCGTCAATACTTAAACATCTAAGACATACATTATATAAATGAACAAATCATAGAAACATAACCATATTAGCACAATTTTAGCTATTTTAGATATGGAAATAAATAAAATGCTTTTATTTCCAATAAAATCCTTTTTTTTTCTTTTATAGATAAAATGCGACAGAAAATTTAGCATCCATTTTATAAGCAAGTAAAAAAAAAAGTTAAGAAGAGTTTAAAAAGAATTGAAATATTAATATCCAATTCACTAGCCAATTATGATCAAATAATACCTACTAAGAGGAATAAAAAACTGTAACCAGAACAATAAATAATAATAAAACAAATTAATACATAAATCAATAATGTCGTGTTATACAAAAACAATTTAACTCAAGCATCACAAAAGTATATCAATACTATGATGAAGAATTGAGAAATAAATGAAAAAAAAGTATTTCACATATTTGAGTGAATCACTTTTTAGTTTTCCAATCATTGGAAGAGGTTTGTCTAGTGATTGCCATTACAAGTCTGTTACCCAAACTTTTTGCTCTTAATTTTGTAGCTATATCATGATATTCTCTAGATTTAATCGTTATATTGAATGGGTACAGCACGGATTATTTCACTTTTTTTTGGAAATACGAGGTTTAACTCACTGATACTAATACCTTCCATATGATAATACTCCAATTCATATACATATGCAGTGCATATCTCACAATAGCTATTCCAATTACCTAATTAAATATCAGTGAACCTATGTGGGCATTTTTTGGGGGGATGAATATTCTCCAGCACTTGAACTTCATAAAAAATGATTAAAATTCTTTCAGATAGTATTTAAAATGTTAGGTAATTATATGCATTCTTGAGGAAAATAAAATTAATAAAGATATCACAGATGTTCTCATTAATTTGTAAGATGTGTATGTGTGTAAACAAGGGTTTGTATACATATCTACATAATATTTAATTTTGATTATTCATCTAAAATTGTAGTGTATAAAAATACAATAGTGAATGACATTCATTTCATACAGAGGAAAAAAAATTCTAACACCATCAGAAAACTCAATAAAAAAAAGTATTAAATTAACTTCATATAATACATATAGATAATTATATAGAAATGATGTAAGACTATTGGAAAAAAATTATGATAATCAAATTTAATTGATGAAATCAATTCTCCTCAAAATATATATTTATGAGCAATTCACATATATTTTTTAATGTCTACAACTATGTGTTTAAAAAAACAATATGGAGAGAGAAACAATTTATAAAGTCATTAAATTATTTTCCAAAAACATATTATTAATACCAGAAAAAGATAATATATTTTTAAATAGCCCCGCAAAAGATCCATCACAAAAAAATATGAAGATAGCAATATTTTCCAGAATTGCAAGAATTTTTTTCCATTTATCTATATATATATATTCTAACTATCATAAGGTCATTTAATATTTTGCTAATCAGATTATTTAAATAATTTATTCTCATTCTTTTGTTAATCCTTTGAAAGCCATAAATTCTCTACTAGATATTTGTTTTTGTACTTCTGTAATTAAACTTGGTTGTAATTATGAATTGTCTCCTTGTGACTGAATAATACCATATAATATTAAATCATTCGTGCACTTTACCATTAAATATATGACAACTTTACTCAGTGACTGTCATAAGATGATTATTTAAAAATTTCTAAATTTTATCAGGGTCAAGACTCTTACATTATTAGTACTATATATTATATCCTCTTTTCAATACAAGATCAATAATCAAAAACCTTATAAAATCACAAACTAATAACAATAGATTTATTTTTTAGTCAGATTGTGATTCAGAAATTAACACAATAACAGTTGTATTATTTTACCATCGGCACATAAATACAATTATCTGATCAATCCAGATTATGAAACTTTATTTTCTATTTAATAATAGTGACATATTTTAGCTAATCAATAATTGAATAGTTATTGGTTCACTCACATTATTTGGTAACTGAATAAAAAAAATTTATGATTTTAAGTAAGTTTAAGAATTTATATTCTATATTATGGGCAAAGCGCACATACATTCTAATGCCACCATGCTACAAAGCTTTCAAATAGAGAATAATTAACTTACCACAAGACCATCAATTTTTTTTCCCTTCCAAAAAAAAAAAGTATCAAAAATACCATTAGTAAAATCTGAATAAATTTTCTTTATGATTTTGAGTAAATTTAAGAATTTATATTCTAGATCAGCGTTTCCCAACCTTTTTTGGCTCGCGTACCACTTGGTAGTACATCACGCTAAATTGTACCACTTCGTAAAAATGATTGTATTTTGTGAAATTTATTGCGAGTGTGTTATTTTATTTGCATTATAAATATTATAGGGTGACCATGTATTCACATCACAATGAGACAAATTACATTGAAACACGCTTAAACGATTATAAACTCACTAAAAATATAAATTCACTGTAACATATATATATATGTGTGTGTTTGTTCAAAGTTTCATATTTATCTACTATTTTGTCATATTTCGTTTACTAATAAATGGTTTTAATAAAAACACAAAATTATAAAAAACCAATTAATATATTTTATCATAATCAAATATTTTTATAAAATAAATTTAATGAGATCCTTGTGCTTGTTTGAAAAACATAATTTTTGAAATTTGGTTCAAAAGATGTGAGGTCTACCTTTAAGTCTACAGCTGTGTTCAGTCTGTTTCGATACTTATTTTTTAAAAAAATATATGAAGAAAAAGCTCTTCCTACTAATTCCGTATTAGTAAATGGTAATAATAATTTAAGAGGTTTCTCAGAAAGTTGTTCATAATCTTTAATGTTTAACCAAAATTAATTAGATTGTGTCGATAATTCTATTAAATTTTCTTTCTCTTTTATTGATAATGATGTAGCTTTTTCTAAATGTTCTTCATAGAAGGGGTTTGAAATCCACTTATCATTTGTGTTTTCGGGTTTTGCAAAATATTCCATTAAAGACAATTTTAATCCTGTTAAATGTGCTATTATATTTTCTCGTATATCTTGAGACAGACTAATCTTATTTTCAAACAAAAAAATATGTAGAGTTTTGAATACTTTCGGTTGATTGTTTTCAATACACTGCTTCCAAAAATCTAATTTCTTAATCATATTTTCAATTTTATCATTAACATTAAAGATCGTTATCGAGTTGTTCTGAGGTGTCAAATTTAAGTTATTTATTTGCAAAAAAATATCAGTTAAATATGCAATCACCTGAATGAAGCCAACCAAAATCATACAATTTCGAAGAAAGATCAAAAGAATTGTCTTCAAAAAAAAAACTGTCCTTCTTGTCTAAATTCGAATAAGCGGGTTATATGGGGATCAATAAATTTTAATAAACAAAGACGATACAATAACCTGTCACTTGTAAGCTGCGCGGGGAAGTGAACAAGAGTGCAGCACCATGACAACAGTGGCGGCAATATCTCAAGTTACTAATGGCTAACGGCTAAATTTAAAAATGCACTCCAAAAAAACGATATCGATTGCTGGATTTTCGATCATCGACTGTACATATTAACAACTTTACTGTATAATATTATTAATTAAAATAATTTTTATGAATTATAGGAAAAAACGTTTCTATGATATTTTTATGATTTGATTTTTTTTATGTCTGCCATTATTGATTATTTTTCGCGTACCACCAACCAGCAACTCGCGTACCACCAGTGGTACGCGTACCACAGGTTGGGAAACGCTGTTCTAGATTATGGGTAAGCACACATACATTCTAATGCAACCATATCACAAAGCTTTCAAATAGAGATTAATTAACTTTTACAAAAATATTATCACTGAAATTTCGAAATTAGAATTACGACAATTTTTTCTTCTTCATTTTTCTAATAGTAAATTTATTTTATTTTTTGACAAATGTGCAATAATACTTATAGCAATTTGATAATATTTATCTATTATACTTTTAGGGACATTTAGGGAACGTGTATTTACAATCTGCTAATTAGAAGAAAACTGGTTGTTAGTTATTATAAACTATTCTGAAAAATCCTATACAGGTTTGTATACTAACAATATACATAAATTAATGATGCAAAAAAAATCATGTATAATGAAATTTGAAATGAATAGAATTGTGTATTAATAATATGGTAATAAAATAAGCCATGGAATAAAACATTATAAAAGGTTTTAAAAATATAAGTAAGAAATTCATAAAAAAATATATCATGACAAGAATTTGGTGAAAAATATAATACACAAATAAAACTAAAATTACCCCAAATCCAAAACTCAACCAGACTAGCCAAGAAAATAAAATCAAAAACACAACCAATGGTTTCACTGCTACAAGCAGACTTCTCAAGTGTAAAGAACTACAAAACAACATCATATTTATATTAAACATTACCCACAAATCCATTTAAATGATTTCATATCAGCTAAGATGTTTATGAATATTAAGACTCATAAAGATGGTTTTCCTTTAAGATTTATTTTTGATTTTACAGGTAGTGTTGTAGAGGGTATTTCTAGATTCTTGAATAATTTTTTAAAACAATTTGTTGATTTTGGTCATTATACAGTTACTTCTTCTTTTGAGGCTTTTGATAAGATTAATAATTTTAAAATGGAAAGTAATTGGATATTTGGAGTTTAGATATTGAGAATATGTATCAATCTGTTAATAGGTTAAGTAATATTGATGTTCTTATGTCTGTGTTGGTTAAGCAAAGATCTTTATCAAAAAAAAAAAATTAAAGTAATTAAAGATTTGCTTTTATTATTAGAGGATTCTATGTATTTTACTTATAATGGTGATTTTTATAAAATTAAGGAAGGCCAATAAACATCGCATGATCACCATTTGATCCAAGACTCCTCACTGACAAAGGCTACAAGCCAGAAACTAGTCTGGGGATATTGGATGAGTAAGCACTAGATGGGGATTTTATGCACAAGCCTTCTGGCATCCATTGATTACTCTGGCTTGCACTGAGTGGCAATACATATGGAGAGTTTTGCTGTTTTAAATTAAGAAAGAGTGGATAATAGGTTATATTGTTTCTCCTTTGGTTTGTTCGGTTTAAATTAATTATTTGGAAGAAGAATTTATTATTAAAAAGAATTATTTATATTTAGTTATTTGTTATATATGTGGATGATTGTTTGTTTGTAGTTGAGAATGATAGATTGAAGGAATTTGTAAATGAGTTTAATTGTTTTGATCCTTCTATAAGATATGTGGTAGAAGGAGGGGGGTTAGATTTTGTTAAGTTAGAATTTTTCGATCTTTTGGTGATTAAAAATGTAAAGACCAATTGTTTAGTATGCAGTCATTTTGTTAAAAGTGAAAAATTAAGGTTTATAATTAAACCTGATAGCTATCAGCCTGTATCTCATAAAGTAACTGCTTTAAGAAATTATTGTTATAGGAATAAGAAATTAAATAATTCTAGTGAGGTAGCTTTGTTTCAGAAAGGTCAATTTATTAAGATTATTTGAGTGTTGGCTACTCTGATAAATTTGTTAAAAGTATTTTATTTAATAGCAATATTTGTAAGGATGTAACAGTTAAAGAAAAATATAATTTTATTTCTTTGCCACTTAAATTGTCTTCTTATAAAATTGTATATAAGAATAGCAATTTGTTTGGAAATAAGAAAATTGCTTGGAAAAGGGGTATTACTTTCAATAATTTATTAAATAATACAAAGGAAATTTTTGTAGGAAGACTATTCCTGGTGTAATGTATTTTATCCCTTGTTTTTGTAAGAAGGTGTAGATATGTCAGAGTAGTTTGAGTTTAAATGAAAAAATAAAAGTTTATATAAGTAGGGTTAGAAATAAATATCTTAGTTCTGCTTTGTATGTCCATAAAAAAGATATAGGCCACACTATTAATTTTGAAGAAGTAAAGGTTGTCTTCTTTGAGAGAAATGAAAAAAAAAAAAAATTAAAGAATCTTTATTATTGAAAATTTATTATTCTGAAATAATTAACTTATTTAAAAGTTATTTTAATATTAAGGGTGGATGGGAAGTAAATGGATTTGTGGGTAATGTTTAATATAAATACGGTGTTGTTTTGTAGTTGGTTGTGTTTTTCATTTTATTTTCTTGGCTAGTCTGTTTGAGTTTTGGATTTGGGGTAATTTTAATTATTTATTGACTAGTTTAGCTTTATCCTTGCAATGTTTACAATTTTATATAATCAAAGACTCAGGAAGTACGGAACATTCAAGAATCAAAGTAACAAGATGAGTATAACAGTTCCAAATATATTTTTTACATCAGTTAGAAATGGTCCACGAATCTCTATTTCTTGAATTTATCGCATTACTACTGCATTAAACTTCTCATGGGATCAATTTAATACAATTAGTTGAGATATTAAAATCATGAAAGAGATAATTTAAACATCCTGGAATGCTCCAGATTCATAAAACAGAAATCACTTATGTCATTATTTAAAGTAGATCTAAAAATTATTTTAAAAGAGGATAAGTACATATTGAAGCTGACAGAAGCTTCTTTTTTTTTATTGAGTAATTATAATCAAATACTATTTTTTGCTACGATTATTAATAATTTTTTCATGAATTATTAACATTTTAGAAACAACTAAATAATGAAATAAATCCAAACCAACAGTTAGAATAATTTTTAATTTTTTTTTTAAATTATTATATTTTAGAAGATCAAGATGGAGATGAAAGATCAAAAATGCTTAGATTTAATAATGAAATGAATAATAAATAGAAAAGAACAGAAATATATAAATATTATATAAGTGAAAATGCTAAGAGGAATATAGAGATAAAAAAAGATTTGATTTAGTATATGACAGAATAAAAGTTGTTATGAGAAAAGCTGGATCTCAATAAAATAAATAGTTAATGAAGAAAAAGATAGTAGATTATTAATAAAAAAAAGTTGATGTAATAAAAAGATAAAAAGAATATATGAGTAAATTATACTATTGATTCCAAATTCTTATTTACGTTAAATAAATACAAAATCTGTTGTTGTTTTTTTGTTGTTGTTGTTGTTAAAGATAAGTTAAAGATAAAATAAGAATATAATTGATTTTAACAAAATTCAAGGAATTGACAAGATCCAATTAAAATGGTAAAAACTATTAGGGTAACTGATATTTGTAATGAAATTTGATGATTGAGAAGAGTGGCCAGTAGATTTTTTTTTTCAATAATTGATTCCATTAGAACTAATATCTACCAGAATAAAATATAAATATTTAAAATAATTATGTTTAATTTCAGATGCTGCTAAGACATTGTTATGTATCTTTAGTAGACATATTTCTAAGAATTAACATGTTTTCATTTGAAGAATGATTTTGAATATAAAAAAAATAAGTCAAAATATGCAAATGGAAGAAAATTGATATCATTTTTGTCAATAGATCGAAAAAATAGAAATTAATATATTTGTTTCCCTGAATTTAAAATGATCAGAAATTTAAAAACAAGAAAGCATAACAATTAAAAAAATTACTATTAGTAAATTTGCATATAAAACAAAAGTTATTTCTAAGATTAAATATTCTATTTAATATTTATTTAGATGGCTTGATAGAATTTATATAATCTAAAAGGTTGTTTGTTCTATCAGATTTTCTAATATGAGAGTACTTGTGGATATAATAACAAAATTTGACATAAAATAAATGCAATTAAAAGTTGATTAAATGGGGATAGAAATAGTGATAAATGCAAGGATTAAATGAATATTTAATAAGAATATAAATTATTCTGGACTCATTTAAAACTAAGAAAAATGTTTATAAAATAGTCTTTTATTAACAAGTTAATTTAAATGATGCAGAAATTTTGGATTATTAGGAAAAAAAGAAGAAAAAATAGAAGCTCCATCTCTAAACATTTTGAAGAAAAGTTAGAAAATCAAGGTCAGAAACAGACAGGTTGAAAAAAATTTAGAAAGGAAAAAATATGAAATTGATATAGTTATAGAAAGTGAAAATGTATTTGAATTATGGAGGATTAGAAAAAGAGGACTAAAAAAATAAAAAACCTCTAACCTTTAAAAATGATGTGATGATAAGTTTTCTGGCTGAAGGCAGAAGTAATAATTCAAGTGTTATAGCTTGATTTATGTAAAGTCTTATTAACATTATTGTTTTAGAAAAAAAGAAAATTTAATCTTCATTACTCACAAATTAAACATTTATTATTTTTTATAAAATCCATTAACTATGATACATGACTATCTAAGCAATAAATTATTTCATTATTTTGTCCTATACAATTTAGCACAATAGTACACATAAAGGATTCAGGAACTAATGGTTTTTGCACATCGTATGATCTCTTGAGCAACTACCCATTCTATTGTTTTTTCATGAGAATTTTAATATTCAAATTTCTTCAAGCCCAATTTTTTAAATACTCTTGAAATAGTTTTTATGTTAGAAATATGATCAAACTTACTTAGAAAATATATATAATAATAGATACATAGCAGTGATTTATTATAATTTTCATTACTATTAGAACTTCTACCTTTTAGCTGATTTGTTTTTGGGCTTGACTTGTTTTTTTGTTGTTTTTTTTGTAGCACTAATATTTTTAGAATATAAATAATATATTAATTTCTTTGTTGAAGCTAAGCCAAAAATAAAAACAATAAACAAACTTAATCATCATTGCTTCTTTGCTGTCACTTTTCAATGCCTTTTAACTCTAACATGAAATTTAAAGAAATCTCTCATATCATTAAAATTCAAGACTTTCACTTTCAAAATTATAGTTCAATTCTTTTAGTTAAGCATTCTCAGAATAATTGGCACTTCAATAAAAATAATATATAAAAAAAATGCTTCACATAAATACACTTAAGCCAAAAATTAATATAGACAAAGTTTCATTTTGAAAGATTTTAAAATATTATTAAAAAAGCATTGCTATCGACTACAAATCATTTAGATTTTTACACTTTAAAAATATTACACTATACAGAAAAGAAAAAAAATGACTTAGTAAAACTTGTTTATATTATCACTTTCTACAGAAAACCAAAAAAAAACAAGAACATGCACTACTACACTACCATTGCAATAAATAATAGTAATATTAACCGGCTTACTATTTAGGATCTGAGACTTGGACACTTAATAGAAGAGCAATACAGAGACTTCAAACCATTCAAAGAAGTAAAGAGAGATGCATGTTGGGGGTAACAAGAAGAGAACAAACAGGTGTTATTGACCTCATTAAAAAATTAAAAGACTGAAGTGGAATTGGGCTGAACATAGTGCTAGAAGAGATGATAATAGATGGACAATTGAAATCTTAAACTGGATTCCAAAAGATAGCAAAAGACCCAGAAAGAGATCACATGTGAGATGGATGGATGAACTAAGAAAGTGTGCAAGGGTGATGTGGAGAAGAGAAGCTAAAGATTGGAGAAAATGGATTGAACTTGAAGAGACCTTCATCCTGTAGTGGACTGATAATGGTTGATGATGACTGTTTAAGAATTCATAAAAAATTTGAGTACCAGAAGTGATAAGAGTTATTTCACAATCCATGGGCCTTGAACTACAGAATCTGACATTCAATCATTGCATTAAACCATGCTCAATGAAATAAATCAAATATAATACAATCAGATTTTATAAATTATGATTACCAAAGCAAAAATTTAAAATAATAAAAATCCAAACCATCTTAATAATATAGTTAAATAAAACATTCCTAGGCAATAATAAGATAAAATTTATGAAAAAATAATGTTAGATTATTAGTCAATATTATTTTCCTTTCATTATAACTATTTTATTTCCAATAAAAAATATTTTCATTTAGCGAATCACATAAACTTGTGGATTTTACTAGAATATGAATCATAGTGATCTATTCATAGAATAATTCTAGTTTACACTTGGAAAAATTACAACATTTCTTATTTAATATTTCCTTATTTAAAATTAAAATAAGTTTCAATAATTTCAACACTCAATCTCAATCTATCATACTGCCATGAAATATATATACAATAAATTTTCCTTAAAAGAGAGCAAATTATACTTCCATGAATTATTATTAATTCTTAATACAGATAGACTTAGAATTTATCTATTTATTGATTACTAAAATTTGAGTGATGATATAAAACAGCTCTTAAATATTTTAAATAATTTTCTAAATTATTATGTATTCATTGTAAAGCTTTTTTAAACTCTTTGATGATGAAGAATCATCTCAAAACCTCAATCCCCAATGTGGCAAACTAATGCAACATTTGCTATAAATATGTCTGACTTGCCTAAGATATAGCTCTAAGAATGCCTACAATTCACAAATATCTTCATATCGTATAGTAAACTTTCAAAGTGATAGATAAAAATTTCACTTACAATATAATGTGAAAAATCAAAACAAAAAAAAATGAACCTCCCGGATGGCAATGCCTTACCCCAAAGCATAGTTTCAAAAATTAAAAAGAACTGTGCTCAACATTTTAATATTAGCTTTATTCCTTACAAGTTTAAACAGACTTATAAACAACCCAAAAATAATATTGGAAGAATAAAAATCCCTCATATTGTTTATCTATCCAACACAATTGCCGAGAGTGAACAATTTTTTATATGTGTATAAATTTCTCAAAGTTCATTATAAATAATTACTTATTAATCATTTCTTATTTAAATTGCATTGCTGGTTATTTATATATATATTTCTTTAATTGTATATTTGTTCTGCAAGCAAATATTCATTCCTGCTTCATGGAAATGATTTGTTGGGGTATTATTTGGATATGATCACACTAGGGTGGGCATATCTCTCTTCTTTTCAGACTAGGAGAATTGTTGCTGTTAACAGTCATATTATTATTAAATATCCTGCTTGATAGTAATAATTTTGTTATTGGTTGTAGGAGTAGACAATCATTCCTGCTTCACATGACCCTCTGATCCAATGAAATTCCTGAGTGTGGCTTTACCAAGGCGGGTGTACTCCATCGCCATTTCATCATCAAATATCCTCCTCTGTTTTCATAACCTAGCATCACACTCCGTATCTTTTAATGAATTTTAAAGTCTGATCTTGCAAGCGTGTAGCCAGTCACAATTCTAAGTCCATGGTGGTCATCTATTAATGATTATGATTTTAATTTAGTCAAGTCAATGCTTCTATCTTAACCCTGCTTGATTATTCATTAATTAAGAAGTTAATCCATCATAGAATATCCACTCTGGAGATTATTAAGACATATAACCTATAGCCCTTCCATTTGATGTAATTAATGATAATTAAGCTGTTTAGTCAGTAATTATAATTTTCTAAACTTAAAATAAATTCAATATAATCTGTAAATTTTGCCATATAAACTTTTAATTCATTTTGGTTCTATTTTGTTTATTGTTACTAATAAATTTATTTATGTACACCTTACTTCTTGTATTTGTCTTGTTTGCCACAATTAACTTTTGTATAGTTTTAAAGGCCTGTTGTATCTTCCTGACTTCAGCAGGATAAAAAGAGCATATATGCCAACATCATATGTGTTGGTCACATGAAAATTGTCCTGGTGGCAGAGGTAATGAGGTTCAACTTTGTATTGTCTGTGGTAATGTTAATATCAATGTTACACACAGATGTGCGAGTTAATGATCATTGTTTGGTTCCCAAGATTAATTTTTACTGACTATACATATCTGATCATTACAATATATATATATATATAAATAGGCTTATGAGTGAATATATACTGGTAAAATCATTTCATTATGCTTTTAAATAACATGGGTCCCCAACCTTTTTGTACTTAAGAGCACATTCTATAATACCGGCCAGGTGGTGGGCACCTTTTATTTTTTCAACCAGGTGGCGAGCACCATTTATTTTTTCAATGTAAATTTAAAGTTGGATATTGTTAATAATACACATAATGTACAAAAAAATATTTATTTCAAAAATAAAATTTTAACATATAATTAACATTTATATTTTTATGCTGTAAAAGTATAGTATGCCCTATAATTTGATGACAATATAATACAATAATTTATAAGAAATTTTAAAAATTAAATTTATTTGTATCAGATAAATAATTTTTTATCATGTTTGGATAGTGGTGGGCACACGTAAAATGGTCTGCAGGCGCCATGGTGCCCATGGGCTTAGGGTTGGGGACCCCTGTTGTACTGTTTATGTAAATATATATTATCCACTAATAGAAAATGAAAACCATATCTTAATATTTCCAGCAACTATCTGATCTCTAAATGTGGTGTGCAGTTGGTTGAATGTTCAATTATTGTTTGAATATTCAGTTATTTAGAATATCATTACTCTGCTTATTTTAATACCTTTGATCCAATAAATATGCATTAAAAAAATATTCACTTTTTTAAAAAAAAATTTAAATAACTATAAATTATTGGATTTGATAAATCATAATAATAAAAAAATTAATCACACTAAAAAATATAGAACATATATTAAGAAAATAATCAAATGGTTTATTGATCAGCTCATTAGAAGTTCAAGCAGGGAAAATGATGAGGCTGGGCCATGATCCATAGACCTTGACCTCCAAAGTCTGTCACTCTATCACTGCATCAAACCAGGCAGGATATATTTTGGAATTTTTAAAAATATATATAAGCTATTTTACTATTCCATTTTCAGCTCCTATTGCAATTTATTCACAATTGAATTTATACTGACATAAAATATCAGAATAGCTAATTAGAACAAATATAGAATTAATATAAGTTATTTCTTAAAATAGATTCTCCACAGTTTACAGAAATTAATCAGATTTATTTTAATATTAAAAAAAAAAAAAAAAACTTTTGTTATTATTAAAATAATTAAAAAATATAACGCAGAAATAAACTGAATGCATAATAACAAATATACAATGAACAAAATTAAAAACTATATCATAATTTTAAAATAAAATTATGCAAATAATATAAACCTGTGCTGTTCTATCCCAACCATCACTACAATGTACAACTATTGAAGTTTTATTACTTTCTACTTTATCAGCAATTCTAATAGCACCAGCCAAAATACCCTGAAAAATAAATAATCATAAATCAATAATATTCCATAAATACAGAAGAAAAAAAAGTACATTGTAATATCAGTAAATCAAATTGGAAAACAGATTCTTATAATTTAAAAATTCCATTTATATATATATAAATTACTTTATGTTTGTGTACTGTTTTATCAGTGCGTATAAGACAATGTACAAACATAACTGACACTTGTAAATTTAATAGTTTTACATCACATATATTTTAAATTATAATTATTACCCCCCTCTGATGGTGTTAATCAATGAAGATGAATTACATAGTTAAAATGATTAATTTATTGGAATATTTCAAAAGTGTAAACTCATAATAGGAATAACAATTTACTCTATTCCAAAGCAATCAATTGTAAGTTTAAATATCAATAGCCACTTGATGTTTATGCCCATTTTATCCATATATTTACCAACAAATTGACAATACTTATAGTTTTACATCATATATATTTTAAATTATAATTATTACGCCCTCTGATGGTGTTAATCAACGAAGATGAATTACATAGTTAAAATGATTAATTTATTGGAATATTTCACAAGTATAAACTTATAATAGAAATAGCAATTCATTCTACTCCAGAGTGCTCAATTGTAAGTTTAAATATCAATGGCCACTTGATGCTTATGCCTATTTTATCCACATATTTACCAAAAAATTAAAGATGTTTATAGACAGCATAAAACTAATATACAGAGTTGCTGGTTTGCTTACAGAAGTACATAACTATTCATGCAAGTTAGTTTGAAGAGAATTTGAATCTCAATTATTAGCTAGAATAATATAAAAAAAACTAAAGATTGCTAAAGAAAGTGAGAAATCCAATGCTATTCATAAATAAAGACCAACATACAAGAATTTAATCTCATGATGATATAGAATTTGATTACTTCTATACAGATTTTGAAATTCAGATTCTCCAATAAGAAAAGGAAGTCATTCAGATTATCAGATACATAAAGAATGAAAGTTATTCTGATCCTTGACAATATGTGCCATAAGCATTAAAAACCGAAATCAAATGCCTTATCCCATTGTTTACTATAAATGCTAATATCTGAGAGAAACGACAAATATTGTTAAAGTAGCATCCTTCCTAAAAAATATTATTTAATAGAATATGAATATTAGTAAATAAAGAGTAAGAAATTCCTAAAAAATTATTTTATGGTAGGCTGCCACATAATTTTGTGGAAAAGAGACACTTCATTTATATAGATTATCTCAAAGACACTTCAGTAATGTGTGACAATAATTATTAGAAAGATATGATTGTAGATGGAAAATAGCAAAAAAGTATAACTAGTGAAGCAGTCGATGTCTAATCATCATCGAGCTTCATGCTTCACCATCTTTACTAACTTCCTGCGGAGCCTGCAATTCAAACCTCACCATAAATATATCCCATTCACCCACACAATCATCCAAGGAATTAATAAAATTATTTAGTAAAGTAAAACAGTAGTGTGCGTGATGCATATATATATATATATATATGAATGAAGCAATAATTCTATTAATATTTATTGCTGAAAATTAAATGTTCTTATATAAGTATAAATATCTTTATATATATATGTATTTAATTAAAGTATTGGAATGTAAAAACAAAGAAAAATGGAGAATGCTCAAAATACTGAAATAATCGTTATCTAGATTCAGATTGTTTTCATTAATTAAAATTATAAATCTTAATTAAAATCATAAGCAATTCTTTTGTTAGTTGTTTTCAAATCTTTAAAAATATCTAAAATGGTATTTCGAGCCTTATCTGTTTTAAAAAATATTTTACTAATTAAATGTTGTTTTTAATCAAGAGATTACAGAGATAGCTGTGGGCAACTGAGATTGTGTTCTTGGAGGGATTAAAGAATGTATAAAAAGATCCCATAAAACAAAAGAAGTCAGTTTAGTTACTTTTCAGTCAGTTTTAGTTACTTTGAGTTAGTCATTAAACTTAGTCAGTTACTTTCAGTTTTTACTTTGAGTTACTTAGAAAATTCTGTGAGAACGTCTTTTAGCAAAATAAATTTTCAGAAGTGCTTCCAGACCTTCAAATTTTAAGAAGTCAACATAAATTCAGCGCGATGAAGCGTGACTAGAGGAATCTTTCACCTTTCTTTCTCTCAGAGAACTGTCTGCCTGCTGCCGCCAAGTTCCATCCATCTCACCGGCCATATAAGATGACCCCCTGACTGCTGCCAGCCTGAGGTAATCTTATATGTAATGTAGAGCTGCCTTAATAAGTAAATCCTTTTGTAATATGTAGTTCAATCTTTGTATTTTAATTCATATATTAATTTATAAGTTTCTGCTAATCTTGCTCTTAAACTCTCTCCGTAATCCTTTACTAGTACTTATGTAATTCTAACTATGCTCTTTCACGCTTAATTTATGTTATATAGCTTTGTGCGTCTCAATTAAATATTTAACTTATTTTGTTTAATATATATATAATTTATTTTCTTTAATATGCCAATGTCAGTCAACCTTGCGAGTCTAATAAGGGTGTAAATAGTCAAAATAACTCATAGATCAATTCATAGATCACATGACTTACAAGCTTAATAAGGGTGTATTTTCTTTGTTTAATGGGAAGCAGTGGCTTCATTTAAATTTATTAGTAAAGTTTTATTCATTTGTAACAGAAATCACTCGCTAGGTTGATTTTATATTTAAATCTGTTATTCACTTTTTTTTATCTAAAATATTTTATTGTGGATGCATATTTTACTTTGTTATTTGAATTTGTCTTTAAATTTTCATTTTAAAAGATCATGAGCCTTAATATAATTATTCCACCTTTTCTTGCTGTTGCCTGGAGGGCTAATTTTATCAGTAATAACATACATGGGAATCGATATTAAATATAAATTTCATTAGTTTAATGTCATAGTTAAAAGAGTTATTATTCTCCGTTATAATTTTCTAAATGATTCTTTATTCAAATATATCATTGCGCAGGAATCAAACCATTTACAGGCTTCAGAATATAGTATATTAAGTTTAACATACATGTACAATGCTGCTGGCATACCTTTCCTTTCTCTTATGGTACTTCCACATACATTTTCTTTATTGCTTTGTCATTGGGGACTTCGGAAATCCGAATATCCCCTCCTACTAGTTCTCAAAATCATTCATAATCAGGAGTACATGCTACTCCTTGTGGAACGTGAGGTTTATAGGGTTTTGATTGTGCTGCGGAAGTTCCATACAGCTGGCTCTAGGCATTCAAACTAAGCCTCTCCATTCGATACCGTACCATCAAAGTGGCGGATGTATCAATCCTCATTCATCGTCAAACGTCTTAAAATGATGAAGTATTCAAACTAACATAAGATCTGTATTTCTTTATTTAAATGATTTATGCCTGTTTGACCTTTCGTTAGGTGTTGGAAATAATGGACTCATTCATGAAATGCGCCAACATGCTAATTAGTCAATATGTTGATTTTAAAGCTGCTTTCTTTTAAAATACGTATCTATTGCCATAGACGTAAATCAAGTTATATTAATGATTGTATCACATATTCTCGTAAATGTAGCGCCTTGTTTGTTTCCTATTTATAAGTTCCAAAGACATCTCCAAACAATGCCAATAAAAGTATATATAATGATTTTCATAAGATAGATATGTGATTGAGATCGTATATTTTGCATGTTTATTAAATCATCTACTACTAAACCTGTCACGATCTTTTATATTTATTTTAGATATCCACAACATTCTGTTAGTAAAATGTTATTAAATTGGCATATCAACTCCGCACAAGTTATAATACATTCTATAAAATTATATTCATTAAATAATTAATGTAAAGGGGATTTTATAAAAACAAATCCCAAGTTTTGTAAATAGACAATAATCATTCCAAGCATGAAACCTTTTGTAACATATATATATGTGTTTTCTCAATATTTTATTAAATATATATTTCATCTAAATCCTAGTTTGTTTTTGAATTATTATTTTCTAATTAATATTTAGAATTATTTTCGTTAGCTAATAACTTAGCATTGATAAATATAACTTTAATAAATGTAATTCTTGGGCTACTCTTATCTCGATCATCATCATCATTCTGGTCTTATGCTCCACCGCTTTGCTTTTGGGCCCAGAATTAAAATAATTGTGCTGTATCATCGGGATTGTTGTTCATTGGGTCAGAGACTCGAAGAATAGGCAAATAGATTAGAATTCAGGATTGCTCCAGACCTGTGTATCTCGAGCATGATCGGATTCGAGGTACTTTTGCTTAGGATTTGAATCTTGTTAAGTGAGCATACTATTTTGACCGGTACACTAGACAAAATGTTGAGATCTTTCAGAGAAAATTTCTTAAATCTTATATGATGCCTGTGCTTGTTGCAAGCTGATATGTAAGAATGGCAATTAAAATGTGGTCATATCTAACCCATATTTACATTCATTATGGCAATGTTTATAGATCATGGAATGATTATCGACAGATTGCCCTAAATAATCCTTGTTCTCCATTAAAAATAAGCATTCGTGACAATTAACCTTTTCGGTACCATGGATTATTTGAGAGCTTATAAACTCTTTTATATTATTCATCTCATGAATGTAATTCAGGTATCTAATCTCCCAACTAATTCCTTATATATTTTGTTCTGAAGATTATTTATAATTTCTATAACTTCTGTCCCTTAACCACACTCAAGGCAATGAAGGTTACAATTTATTTCATATGACCCATTTAATATTTTAATATCTTTCGCATTTCCAGATACCACAATTGCAACAAGAATGCTTAAAAAAAATTTTAAGATGTTTGGATAGATAGAATATATTTATAAGAATAAATATAAAGTAACAGAGAGAATAACTGTTTAATACACTCTAAATTTTGCTAGGAACTTAGTAGTAGTCAAGGATAATGATAATTGATTAACAATCGATTATTAATTTATTTGTCTATTCATCTGAAAAAACAAGCATCCTCTTATCAATATCAGAATTAAGTTGCACCTTGTGCTCTTTTTCCATTTTGCTTTCATATATTTATTTTATTGACAACAAGTCTGAACTGGTATTATATATATATATGATAATTCTAATATTTTCATGGATAAATGATGACTTCATATTATAATTATATGAAGTCACATATATATTTATATAATAACTGATAATGTCAGTTAAATGATTTTATTCATGCTTCAGCCAAAAATATAACTGATATAACTATGCAATGCCAGAATTTAATTAAAGGCTAATTCCTTATTGAACAATATTATATTAGTAAGCCACACATTGGTTTAACCAAAAAATATGACGAATAATGATTAAAGATAAGAAGATCAAACTGTGTATTTGTACCTAAATCTATAAGCTATCTCAATTAACTTATTTTAATAATGCAAATCCAATGTATAAGATTGTAACTTTATTATGATATCTTTCCCACAAGTAAATTTATATAAATCAGAATTATTAGATTCATTATTTATAAGTGTCAATGATTCTATAAATCAATATATGTATAATTCAATAAATATGGAAGTAATTCAAGCACTAGGTATTTTTAACGTAATAGATATGTAAATTGAGGAATAGGTGAATCAGTACTTCAAGAAAGAAAATCCAATGATGTGCTTGTTGCTAATTATATACAAATTTATTAATGATATCACATAAAAGAAAAATTATATTTTCATGGCTTTGCAGATGTTAATTGAGAGAATCATGTCCTCCCTTTGTGAAATCTACTCAGAGATCATTATTATTTTGTCAACAAATTGGTAAAGCATTAAGTTTATAGATATAAAAATGATGATCTGATCAGAGTAGAGAAATTATATATGGTTACTAAGCAACCATGTTTTTTATAAAGAATTGCTTGTGAAGTTTTTATAAAAAATAAATATTATTCAAAACAACAAAATAATCATTTTTACTTCTATTTTAATTCAAATAAAATATTTTTAAAATTAAGATACAAATAGTTTTTTTAATACTTCATTCTTTCATTTATTTTGGGTTTGGATCTATATCTACCTAATATCCTTTATATTTAACTATTTTAATATTAACTAAATTAAACATTACATAATAAATAATTCCCTATTATTTTCGCTATTTTCAACTTAATAAAATGGATGGACATGTGATAGACTTACATTTCACATATCCCTGTCCTTAATAAAATAAAATAAAAACAATTCAAATTATAGTATTAAACTAATATTAACATCCTAAAATAAATATTTTACTTACATTTTAGGTTCAACTAAAATTTGTGCAACCATAATAACAAAATTAATTACTATATGATTAAACTTCTTTATTAAGAAATTTATTGGATATGCTTAAAATGTTTATCTATAGTATGGTTTTAAACTATGGGCATTGTATGTTCCTTTAACACCCTCCTCATTTTTCAAAAGAAATGCATTATACCCAAATTTATTGATTATTTTGTGTGGTCCTTCATATAATGGGAAAATTTTCTTGTATCTCTTTAATTCAGGTCCACCAACTGGGTTTTCTCTCATTACCTAAAATCAGCCACATTAAATTGACATGGTTTATTATTACCTCTACTTTCTTTGCCTACTGTTTTTATATCAAATTTTTTCTATATATCTGCTTCATGGTTAATCTCTTCCTTAATGATGGATAAAGAAGTTTAGAAGTTTTTATAAGAGAAGGATTATGTTTTTCAAAGTGGGAATGAATGGTCCACAACCCGTTGGACTTATTTAACTCAAATATTACAGTCATTATTTATATAAATACAGAAAAGTCTATTCAGTTCTCTCATGACTCTCACAGGAGTGTGGATTATTGCTTGAAGTTAAAACATGTTTGAAGCCTTACTTATTAACCCACTCTTGTGAAATAAATGGAATACCATGACCTGAAAATATAGTTTTAGGTTTTCCAACCGAAAGAAACTGATGGATTTATAGTTTTTCCATTGTAGATTTTGTATCTGCTTTTCTAATGGGATAAGCTTATAACATGCTTAGAAAAGATACATATGTAACCATTAAATATTTAAATTACCTGTAGGATAGCTAGTATTTTATTGTGCTTTTGTGGTATGATAGATTGTAATATTTCAAAACATGTTCTATTAATAGGTCTAGATTTTAGACATATTTGACAAGTTTAGAATGCTACAAAATAGCTTTCCTGCTGTAGAATATTAAAACATAAAATATTATCAATTAATTTGTATCTTTCATGTATCCCTTGAATTTTATTATATTCTGGACGATTGGTTAGGAGTTATTTCTACTAAATATAAAATAATATTTAAGTAAAACAGATCATTTCTCTGTACAGAATTTAAATTTTCTAGATTATCTTCCACTGAACTGAGTTATTCCTACTAAATATAAAATATTTAAGTAATAATTTACTAAGGCTGTAACCTTAGAAATAAGCGTCTGAAAAATACAAAGGTAGTGACCTCTATAGGTCTTAAAAACACAAGCTTACGCTATGAAGAAAAGAGAGAATCCCTAAGAGAGAATCCCTTCTTTACTTCAACCTACTTTTATATATAAATAGGTGAAGCTGAAGTGTTTTGATCTAAGAGTGTGAAGCTATTCAATACTTCACTAGCGTAAGCTTGTGTTTTTAAGACCTATAGAGGTCACTACCTTTGTATTTTTCAGACGCTTATTTCTAAGGTTACAGCCTTAGTAAATTATTACTTAATATAATAATGGGCGTTTAATAAAATTTATAATTATAAAATATTTAAGTAAAACAGATCATTTCTCTATATTGTACTGGACACTCAATCTATTCTGATCGCAGAGGGTGCTACCAGTCACTACGTGTGTTAGGAGGATTGTTGAGTGTTATAGTGGTAAGGAATGGGATAAAAGAACAGAAGCATTAATAAAAAATAGGGAGTTGGAGAGATGGAGAAGTAGTATGGAGGGTAAGAAGAGTTTAACTATATGTAGAAATAAACGGAATATTGGAAGCGAGTTAATTTATGATAATAATAAGGAAAGTAGTTTATTGTTTAAGGCTTGAACGAGATCTTTAGCAACAAGAGAATATACATGTAAATGAAAAACTATGGGTGATTCAGCGTGAAAATTGTGTAAGGAAGGTATAGAAAATATTAGGTATCTGTTGATTGAATGTAAATGCTTGAAAGCAGAAAGGGTATAGATAATGAAGTTATGGGAGAATAGGTATGAACAAAGTGACAATACAGAAAGTGAGTTATTAGTTTTTATGCTGGGTTTGCGAAAAGATAAGGGGGATTTAGATTTAAAGGTCATAGAGTTGACAAAGATTATATTGTGGAAATGGGATGGGGCAGAATATGGGAAGACTTAGAGTGGGGAATGGAAAATAAAGTGGCTAACAGGTTTATCTGGGCATAGTTGCTGAGATATTCTTGACTTCGTTTAAGGAGAAGCCAAATACATCACATCACATCAACATCACATCACATGAAAATGGGATGGTCAAGTTTTTATATGAGAGATGCAAAAAGTAAAATGAAAATGTTTGGTAAGTTGCAGTTTATGGATAGTAAAAGAATAGCAAAAATAGTGTTCAATTGGGTTATGAGTAAAGAACAGGTAACAAGATGGGTGAGAAAGGTAATGCGGTATGTGAAAGATTTGGATAAAGAATTTATATCAGTATACTTGTATAAAAGGTGGAATGATTGTGTTAGGAGGATTGTTGAGTGTTATAGTGGTAAGGAATGGAATAAAAGAATAGAAGCATTAATAAAAAATAGGGAGTTGGAGAGATGGAGAACTAGTATGGAGGGTAAGAAGAGTTTAAATATATATAGAAGTAAATGGAATATTGGATGCGAGTTAATTTATGATAATAGTATGGAAAGTAGTTTATTATTTAAGGCTCGAACGGGATCTTTAGCAACAAGAGAATATACATGTAAATGAAAAACCATGGATAATTTAGTGTGCAGATTGTGTAAGGAAGGTATAGAAAATATTAGGCACCTGTTGATTGAATGTAAATGCTTGAAAGCAGAATGGGTACAGATAATGAAGTTATGGGAGAATAGACATGAACAAAGTGACTATACAGAAAGTGAGTTATTAGTTTTTATGTTGGGTTTGCGAAGAGATAAGGGGGATTTAGATATAAAGGCGATAGAGTTGACAAAGTTTATGTTGTGGAAATGGGATGGGGCAGAATATGGGAAGACTTAAGAGTGGGGAATGGAGAATAAAATGGCTAACAGGTTTATGTGGGCATAATTGCTGAGATATTCTTGACTTCGTTTAAGGAGAAGCCAAATACATCACATCACATGGAAAATGTATTTACTGTGATCAGAATGGATGATGATGATAGTTTGCACCGACTAGACTCAGGGAGAAACAAAAGATCTTAAAATCGTTTAGACAATTCAGCAACAAAAGCACAAAGACAAACATCAGCCAAATGAAGTTTAAACATATTTTAAAAATTTTATTTAAGAGAAAATAAATTGTAAAGTATAAGTTTATGACAAAAGAAATAGCATTAGCTCAGGCGTGTACCAGAACGACTAACGCAATGCTCTGACAGACCTTCTGATCTTCTAATAACAAATTGTAAAAGGG
This sequence comes from Epiperipatus broadwayi, assembly GCA_028023455.1. Classification (NCBI taxonomy): domain Eukaryota; kingdom Metazoa; phylum Onychophora; class Udeonychophora; order Euonychophora; family Peripatidae; genus Epiperipatus; species Epiperipatus broadwayi. The sequence goes on along the minus strand of JAQFVV010000089.1, from coordinate 4,707,076 downwards.
GGGAAGCAAATTTCATTCAGCAGAGGATTCACCCAAATATTGGTTTTCCCATTCACAGATACTTAAACAATACGTTCTTGAAATAAATCAATGAAACCAGCACCGGCGAGCTTTCCGAGGCCCAAAAAATGTGTCGCGACTACGAATGTCATATGCCGGTAGAAGCTGCAGCTATTATTACATTTAAAATAAAGGTGATTAATTTACCTCAAGAACAACCGAAAAATATGGCTTAAAATGAAAGGAAAACAAACAAATCCCCAACCAAACGATTGGCGAAAACTATTCTAAGAATCATAATTAAAGGTCTCAATAGGAGACAAGTAAATCATTAAAAACCAGTTACGTCTGCCCCAGCAATTAAAGAAAATGAATTACAAATAATTATAATTAGGAAATACATTTATGACCAAGTTCTGAGTACACGCTCTGATAAATTTTAAGCTACACGTAAATACAAAATAAATCTATCAGAGAGTGCACATGAGTACGAAAATATTAAAGCTTTAAATACTTTAGCAGAACAAAAGTCTCTCTCACCTGTAATTTAAAAAGGGATAAATATTATCTTCCTGCTGGCGACTTATAAAATTACAAAAAAAAACAATTCTAGTTTCCGCTATCAGAGATATAAGAAACGAAGAAATGAAATCCCCACCTGCGGAAAACTAGGACACTAAAGTCACCAGCCAAAAGATTTTTGGTGGTTTGCAAAAGCACAAACACAGTATTTAAAATTAATTATTGGCTACTAAAATAATTACAGGTAAGCATTTAAAATATACACGACTGCTAAAGCATTTATAAAAGTTAGGCATAAAAATATAAAAACTCACTCGTCACTCTCCAATAAACAAAAATTGAAAGCACTCTACAAAATACAGGAAAACACAACAAATATTAAATATGAGGCTAAATATTGCTTAGGAATACAGATTTATTATTAGATTGAGCGGAGATTTAATTAAAAAAAATTTACCTTGGGAAGAATAAAAGAAAATTTTACCTTACGGTAAAGCACAGTTCGCATACAGTGCGCATGTTTATTATAGTTCATTTTCAGGTCCTTTGACAGTGGCAAGGTAGAGGCAGTGGGGTCTTATTTATTTTAGGTGTTCATGGCAAGATTGAAGGAGAGTTGGCAGGCATGAGTCCGTCTTTTGAGTTAAGTTAGCAAGACATCCTAATGATGGCAAAACTCAGAGCAATATATTTTGACATCTTCACAGCAACGAAGTCTGTTAATAATTCTAAGTTTTTAGCAGGAACTAAATGTCCGAACTGCTACCCAAAACAGTGTAGCTCTCAGCAGGCAATAATCAAGTGTATACGGAATGTTGAATCTCTCATTTTGAAACAGCTTGTTGGTCAAGAATAAAAGCGAAAAAAACTATTGTGCTAAATTTTGCAGGGTCTTTTATACCCGGCTACATTTCCCGCGAAAACCTTTCCTGTTGTTCATTTCTACACCTAAGGCAGGACAAATATTAATCTCCAGCTCAATCTAATCTAAGAATTCTACCCAGGGATTATAAATAAAAAAAAAAACACACAATTAAATCTCCGCTTTTAGACTGAACTTTAAAATGATTAATACAAAAGCCACAGGAATGTAATTAGCAAGCTTGCCTGTTTTTTTAATCAAATTAATTTTAAAAAAACAAGCGGTATCAGAAAACTATTTTAAAAACAATTTTATACACACTAAAACGATCTATTTTAAATATAAACGAGTAGGTGTTTTAATATACGTACTCTTTTTAAATAAAATAAAAAATTTAACCTTAGAAATTTAACGAAAATTAAAAGTTTTTAATTTTGGCAATGTTTTGAATCAGACATCAATCCAGTTCAATATAGAATTTATAATTTTCTAGGTTATATTCCACTGAACTGTCCCTGTTAAAGTTAGAATGAGAGCATCCTCTATTAAAGGATGTTATGCAGTAGCCTTGATAGGATTGCCACTAAGAAAGTCAGCAACTGTATTTTCTAAATCTGGATAATAAATGATACTATATTTAAATTTTTCTAAGAAAAAATTCCAATGAATGAGCCAGTCATTGTTTAAAGAATTCCTATTTACAAATTGTAAACTTTTGTGATCAGTAATAACAATGACTTCTGAACCCAATAAAGATTGTTTAAATTTATTAAAAGCTCAAACAATGGCTAAAGCCTCTTTTTCTGTTACACTGTAATTCAATTTGGCACCTCTTAATGTTCTACTAATAAAATATAATACCTGGGGTTGTTTAAGATGGTTAATTTGAATGAGTACAACTCCCAGAGCACATCCACTATTATATGATTGAATGTAAAAAAGGATATTAAAATCCAAATATGCCAATGTAATGATATTTAAAAATTTATTCTTTAAGATTTGGAAAGATTTCACTATTGATCATCCCATTCCCATTTTTAGTCTTTACACAATAATTTAACCAAGGATAAGTGTCTTGGGCAAAATTTTATTGTACATTCCTAAGAAGAATCTTATGTGCTTCCTATTGTTTGGAGTGGGAAAAATTTTCAATTCCTTGGATTTTATCCAGCTTGAGATTGGATTACTGTTTTGCTCACTACATCACCCAAAAATGTTATCTCTTCAGTGGTAAAGGTGCTTTTCTTCAAGTTAATCTTAATGTTCTTGTCATAGCATTCCTGTACAAAAGATTTTAAACGGAAAAGATGTTCTATATTATAGGATGCAATTCCATCATCTACATACATGACGATGATATAGTTAATATAATCTGATAAAATGTGATCTAAAAATCTTATCAAACCTCCCCATTATTGATTAAACCATCCTTCGAAAACTTATGAATATCCTTCACCTTTGAAAGCTGTATATTTTTTATCTTCAGATTGAAGGAATATTTTCCAGTAATTGTCCATAAGGTTAATTGTAATAAAAATGGCCTAATCCTTAAATTTGATCAAAAGGTCATGTAATGAACGTGGCACATCTCACTAGGGTAATGTTATTTGATTGTCTAGTATCCAAGCATAACCATATGGATCCATCTTTCTTTTTCACTCTTTTCTACGATATTCCCCACTCTAGCATTTTATTAATGTTTCTTTATATTGGTAAATTTTAAGATCTATGCTGATAATGTGTTTCATTTTTTACCCTGATACAGTGTACATATCCAGACATAAAACTAGGCATATTGAAAAACACTGTTATTGGATGAAGATTATTTTTAAAGATTTAAGAATATCACACTGATGACTTTCATGGTTTTAAGCTTCATGAGCTTCAATTGTATCTTCTACATAAGCAATTTTGGAGATGAGGATTTCTCAATACTAACAATGTTCATCTCTTCCTGGTTGCAAATGACAATACTCTTTTCATAATCTAAGATGCAACCATGATAGTGCAGGAAGTCAGATCTCAAAATTACATCTTGAACCAACCCATGCATCACTAAAAAGTTGCGCTCTACATTTTGATAGTCTTTACAGAATTAGTAAATTATAGCATATACACCTGGGTCTCGTTTTATGCGGATTATTTTAATGCAATTTTGAAGTTATGCATTTCATGTTTCTTCTTAATATCTTTCATATTTCACTATATTTATTAGATATCAAGAAATTTAAATTATTAATAACTTATTTTGACTTAAAATACTTTTTTTTCTTTCAAAAATATAACGTTATATTAGCAGCTAACGTGAATATGGCCTGAAGCTGTATTTAGAATCTTAGCTTCTATGTAAATAACCTAATTATACTAATGAGTAAATAATAATAATATATTTATATGTAAGTATAAAAATATTGCAATAAATATTCAAAAATTTTAAACTTTTAAAACGTATTTTGTTAGATATAACAGAAACAAATATTTTTATAGATTTTTAAAATAAATAATAACGAAGATTTTATTGATTTTATAAACTGAAAGTAATCTTTTGTTTCAATTGCGATCTCAATTTTTTAATATAGAAACAGTACAAGACTGAAAGTGGCGCTAGTTGTACATCACATCACGAATCTGATGTCTTACCAGTTCACAAACGAACACAAATTGTCAAATACCGATAATGATTAAAATATGTATAAAAAAATGTAAAATTAAATACTGCATTAATAAAAAAAGTTTGTCTTTTATTAATTTTTTTCAAATAATTGAAATTTTTTATTAGTCATACTTTATTTCCTTATTTTTTTAATGCGAATTTTAAAGTAATTTTTCCTTGTTGCTTTGCTTTTATGTGAATTTCTGAAAATTACAGCACCTATCCCCCATTTTTCAAGGTAAGTTACGTTTATTTTTATGCGATTTCTTTTGTGCACATTTTCTGAAGAACCTATCTGCCGCATAAAACAAGACCAGGTGTATACATACTAATATTTTTACAGACAAAAAGTGCATGCATATGATTTTTTAAACACATAACATATATAATATTATCTTCACTTAAATCCTCTGAGTGATATACTGCTCCACTGTATTTCTCCATTGCATATATTTTGAAGCATAACATCCTAACTAAATATAACCATAATTTTAGAAAAATAGGCTGATAAACAGTTGACACAAGAATGTGTAATCCTATTTTTCTTTTCTTCTGAAAGCTAATGAATGAGGGTCATGTAAAAATTTTCTTTTCCTCTAGTAAATATAGTTTTACTTCTCAACATTATGTAACAAAAAACACTTATTTATAATTGTTTAATAGAGAAGAAGATATAAATTAATATAAAAGTTTATCGATAAACTTTTATATTAATTTATATCTTCTTCTCTATTAAACAATTATAAATAAGTGTTTGTTTGTTTTTTCCTCTAGTAATTTATTCCAATTCACACATCATTCAAGTGGCTGAGTTTTTTAAAATATCACAATGTCTCTCTTAGTAATCTTTGACCAAAGCAAAATTGCTTAATTTTCAATAAAAACATATTTTGCAGAAAATGATATGTTTGGTTAGATTCATGAATATTGAATTTAAGGCAATGAACTAACCAATTAGGGTATTCTGTTAAAAGAAACAGCAGTGGGAAGACTCTCATAGATAAGTATATGAAATTTGTACTGATTGTTGACTTTGATAGAATAGTCTAATTGGCTAAAATATTGTCCTACATTCAATATTCATGAATCTAAAAGTCCCAGGTTTAATTCCCTTGCTAGTATTATTACTGGTCCAACCAGACACACCTGAAGAATAGAGAAGAATAATATCCCTCAAAACATTGTATTATATCCTAATCTGTGAGCTATATAACTAATAGCTGAATATATTTGAAATGAAAAGTCTGAGATTTTTTTTTTTTTTTTTTAAATAATCAACTACTTACTATTAGATGATGGAAATAATCCAACATATAATTACAACAATTCTATCAATTCAAAAAATATATTTAATTAAAGACTTACCTTGACATGTTCTAGCCAATGAGTACTCTCAATATTAGACAACCATCGGTTATCATCAATGGTGGGAAAACAGATTTCTTTTAACTTACGTAAACTGAAACATTGATTAAAAAATTTCTGCTATAATAATAATAAAAAAATTTTTTATATAAAAACAACTAAAAATAAAAAATGTATTCATCACTATTTATATTAATACAATTTACATAATGTTTGAATACACTCAATTTCTTTTCAACCATCTCTATTCTTCATTTTTTTCCAATACCCATCTATATTTTAATTCTATCATGTTACCAATTTTAAAATATTATTCCACAATTACAGTATCTTTCTACTGCCATTCAATAATTAAATCAGTTCTTTGTTATCAATTTATATTTTTCTTCTTTTCCTATCATCATTTCTCTGATAATCTATTATTTCTCATTCATAATGGTCAATATCATTTATCAGTTTTCTACCCAAGAAAAGTTTCCAGAAGTCATTTCCAGGCCAGTTTTTCCTGATTCATCTGATTGTTGCTTTAATCTTCAAATACTCACAGCTATCCATATATTCATCAATTAATGTGCTTTCTTTTTTCTTTTGATTTCTTTTCACATTTTACAATTCCTCCATCATAATTCTCATTATTCTTTGGGTTCCAAGAACACATAATATCCAATAAAATTTCTCTTAATTCTCAGTTATTTTAATTTCATATTTCCAATATTTTATCTCTTTCCTTCATGGATTCACAATTTTGCCTATCTTTTCTTATCGCTATTTAATAATTCAAAATTCATCTTCATATGATGATTTATTCCAGTCAAAATATTTTAAAAAAACTTTTTTCATTCTAATTTCAATGATTCACAAATTAATTTTATTCTTTTATTGCCCTCCTGTTTCCTTAAATGCAATTAAACAATGTTTAACCAGATTTCTAAATATTTATTTTAACGATCGGGAGGAGGAGACTTACGTAAACTGCACTACAGGGCGCCATCTAGGCATTTGAACCTAGAAAAATTTATAAAGTAGGCAGATACGTAAGTCAAAAAAAAAAAATTTTTTTTTTTTAAATTTTGCATCCGGTCGTTAGCCCATGTCACTAGCTCAGGGAGTAGCAGAGATTTTAAAACATTTATAAGTTTCAATAGACTTCTATTCTCAAAGTATATATTAAATATTTAGAACAATAAAACAAAAGAAGCCACTGCCAGTAATTAACACACAAATAGATTTTTATTAACGCACATTTAAAATTGAAGATTAAATTTATTTTTAGATTTTAACATTAATATTTTTTTAAAAAAAATTTAAATTACTATTTTAAATAGATCGCACAGATTTGCTTTAAAATGTTGGGTATAGATCGCTTACATAGATTCCATGGTCAAAAACATTTCAAAATAAACATAAATGATCAAAATACAAAATCATTGATGCCGACAATCGCAGAGGGAAACTTATAAGTAACCCAATAGTATTCACCATAAGATACTTGCGTTGTCACCAATAACTTAAAAGACATCCGAATAAATACATTTTAGATACTCACCGTAAGGTATCATTATTTATCGAATGTCTATATATTTTGATAAAATATGAAAACCAAAATATAATTAACCGCAAACAAATCCATGCAAGCGTCTATAAACAACTTAAATTTAATACATTTTAGTTAAAACATAATACACACACAAAAAAAATGAACTGGAAATGATTGTTTAAACATCTACATAAAAAAATAGCAATAATTGAATTTGCATTCTTTAAGTCAGATAAGAGTTATTTTCAGTTATTAATTACTTGCAATTTTAGGAAAGTTCTTATTAGATAGACACAATAGTTTATACTTTACGGATTTAATAGATTGAGAAGTCCATCTTCGTGATCACTTTCGTAGATTTTGTCCTTTGAAATGAAACCGCGACTTGCCATGCATTTGGTCAGGAACTGTCATCCAGAGGCCTCAACTGGTTGTCCGGAAAATTAAATTTATTGCAGACTTCCACATCGTGAAAATCTGCAATATAGCTAGTTATAACGATCTATTCATAGTCAGCTCTCAGATAACAATTATAATAATAATTTGGCTTTTATATTTTTATTAGTCTCTTATCATTAGATCTTGAGATTCAACGAGCAAGACGTCACTAATCCATTCGTGTTTCAGTTATGGTCCGTGCTGTCATTTTCGTGTTTGGATTGGTCATTTAATTCCTTTGTATTCTCTTATCTGACCATTTAATTTATTTTACATGCCTCACGAGGTAGTTTGCTTTTGAACAATCATTTAATTAATAAGACAATCATTTCCATTTTCTAAGACTATAGAAATCAACATTATTTCTATTTTTAAAATATCAATCTTTATATCTTTACTTTTTACAAAAAAAAGTACTTTCAAATATTTTTATTTTTTAAAAGTTTTTAAAGTTGTCCATCATGCGATCTATATATATTAAACAACTTTTAATTTTCAGTTTTTTAAGTTTTTTTTTCTTTTTAATAAATCCAATTTTATTTACGATCTTTTTATTTTCATTTTAAAATAATGTAACGGCATATATTCCGTTACATTATGAAAATTAACTTGTTCTGCAAATGTTACATAATATTTTCTTTTTTTTTTTATTCCTTATTATTATAGATCAAATTTTACTCATAATTAATTCCAATTTAAATTTTAATCCTTCCCATTATTTTGTCATAAATTTGTCTTTATTATTAATGAGCTATTCTTTTCTAACATTATTTATCATTTCTTCATTGTCATTATATTCTATATCCTCTGTGGTTTTGGTGCAGTTGGTAGAGCATCTAATTTGGGATCAGGAGATCTCGGGATTGATTCTGGGGCTCAAACTTTTTATAAACTCTCAAATAATATCATCATATGCAGGGGTTTTTTATATTCTATATAAATTAATAAACTCTTGCAAATATCTTTTGTATACATTCTATAACAATTTCAATCTATGTCTTTCTTTTTAAAATATTCCCAGAATAATTTAATTTACTTGATCAAGCTCCTTTTTATTATTATTAATGAAAAAAAATATCCTTTAACTTCATATATCTTTTAAACAAAACATCCCACCAAAAAAACAATTATTGCTTTAACTGCTTCAATAATCTTAAATACCAAGTACAATACACAACATTGCTGTTACACATGAGTAAATTTTGTAGTTAATTATTTTCAAGCTTTAGGTGAGTCCTGCTAAAGATAGTTCTAAAAATTTGGCAGTTTGCCATAAAAACCATAGTACCGCAATTGTATATGTCAATTTCATAAAAAGACTGAATAAATCATACAATACAACTACTCTTTTGAAAAATACTAATTATAAACACTATTATTTCAAACTGCTTATTATTAAAATAACATGTGCTAAAATTTTAATTTTCACGCTTTGAAATGTTGTGTATTATCAGATCAATTTTCAGAAGTAAATTCTTGACATGCACAATGAAATAGAGATTAATTGTTTATGAAGAATTTCTATTTCTAGTCTTCATAAAATATTGTGAATACTTAATAAAATTTTTAAATACAAATGTCCTACGATTTAGATATACATTATGGAATAAATAAGTTAACTACAAAAATAAACATACAGTATAAGTAGAATATTATTTAAAGTACTATAGGTAATCATTAAGTATAAACTGCTATTGTCATGATCATATAATATCACTTGACTGAATTTAAACATAAATAATAGCAAGAATTGCTAAATACCAAAATTTATATACAAACAAACAAGAAAATTTACAGATAGAAACAAATTGTCATCTATAAAGGTCAATTATTTTGTGCTTAGTCATAATGTTCATTTATCCAGACTCTGGGAATTACTTGCTTTGAACCAAAAAAAGAAAAAAATAGTAAATAATATCGTATTTTATACAGTGAAACAATTGCACTGGACAAAATAAATGAAACACCTGTAACATTTAATAAAATATATAATTGTTATTTGTTCTCAAGAAACATGTTATTCTATGTAAAATAAAAATGTATAACTTTTAAATGTCATGGGAAAAGGCTTCAAATTCTTAGAAAGCTGTGAAAAATATCAATTCCTGACTCATTCAAAAATGGCCCACAGATACTTAATAAAATGTAAATCTGATGATTGGGAAGATAAAATAATGTATTATCATTTTCATGGTTTTCTTTCCAATATTTAATAGCATGGATAATGTGAATTGGAGCATTATCATCTTGGATGATGAGAGGTCTTTCTTGCACCAGATGAATTTGCTGCTCCAAAAGTCCAAATCATGATAATTCTAATACTATGCATTATAGTTGGGAAAAGGCAAGTATAGTTGATCTGTTTTTTTTTTTTTTTTTTGGTTAGCATCTGATGTTCACTCCTCCCTCATTTGGTAGAAGAATAAATTATGGTTTACCTGACTATATAACATGCTTCAAATACATTGTAAAGCTATTATGTCCATGATATAACACTTTCATCAGAAACCAAAGACCTTAAAATGACGGGATAGCTATAAAATGTTTGTCTTGTGAAGCTTATGGCAAAATGTTTTAATGTTCGGATAAGTGTTAACATTTTCAGTTAATTTTTTCTTTGCAGCTTTGTGTCTTAAAAAAATGATTTCCAATTACAGCTGATTCTAGTTGATTACACTCTATTATCTCTTGGGAGTCATTTTTGAAACATTTATCACTTCAATGGATTTGGAAAGTAATACTGCAGGTAATCATATACTAAGAATTTGATAGCTTTTAACTCCCTGACATGTTTGAAATTTTCAGACTTCAGAAGCTAATACTAATTTCCTGTAAGATATTCTTTATCCCTTTCTTAGAATTCTATGAATGAGAAAAAATATATTAATATGCATTTCAATTTCTGTGTTAAATGATCTTAAAAATATGGCTAATGTAAGAGATGTTCTTGTTACATTGACCAATTTCTATATGACTATTCAAATGATTTTTTTTCTATGCATATTATTGAACATATTTACCTTTCTCTCATGACATGGATATTGTGGATGTCTAAAAATACTAGTTCAGCATTTTGATATGCTTTCTCACTTTCACAACCTCCACCTTTTGCCTATTAAATAAAATTTTAACTTTAAAAAAATAAAATGCATATAAATATATGTTAAGATAATTTAACATTTGTGATAAATTAATAAGTAATAAACTAATAAAGAACTTTATATTAATTATTAACAAAAATTAATAAGACAACAATAATATATTTATACTAGGTATTCATTTCAACTTTTAGCAATATTTAAATTATAGTTTTCCTTTAATATTAAAAATCAGAATTAATACAAAACATCTTAAGGCTTTTATTTTTTGTTAGTATAAGATTATGCTTACTTTATTAGCAACAGCATTTACAATAGGTCGTGCATCCATTATAAAAAGTTTATGGGATTGGGCATTTGCATCCATAATCATTTGAATATACCGTTCATCATCATTACTTCTTTTGCCACTTACACCTACTAAAGGCTGACTGCACCGTGTGATTGTGGCTTGACTTTCAGGATGAATCCAACAAAGAACCTGTAAAATAAAATTAAAAAATTCATAAAATAAATATTGAAAGCATTATACAACAGTAGTATGTGTGTGCATATATATATATGTAAAGTTGAAACAAAAAGTAGAAATAGATATGAACAATTTTTTTTTGTAAATATTTTCTACATTATACTGGAATAATAGTAAAGATTAAATTTTGAATTTTAAATTTTTTTATTATAAATCAAACATTTAAAAAGATCTAATTAATATTTTATTAATTCTGATTTTCAAATTAAAACAAGCATGTTTTTTATGTTACAATAGACATCCTGGTAATTATAAAATCCCAGTATATTTGATTAGCAAATTTTTTTTTTGTAATTAATGCTTGCATAAATATTGATAAAACTCCACAAAGTTGTTTTCAAACGATTAAAGTAAATTGATAAGTCATTAACTTTTTTCAAAAAAGATAGGAAAAACATTTATAACTAATGTATTTTTTTTCCCAACATCCTATGTTAATCATTTCCCTTGGAATTTCGATTAATCGAACCAAAATTGACCATATACATAAATATAATTTTCCAAACAATTTTAATTTGCTCTCTTTTTTTTCCTCATGTGTCATAGCATCAGCCGGGAAGCGAACCTGCTAACCAGGGACAACTGCTTGTAAAGCAGCTGTCATTTAATTTGCTCTTGCTGGCTCTATTATGAAATTATAACCATCTCATTTTAACTTGTATGTCTTTATCTAATATTCATATATTCCACTGCCCTGCATAGTTTATAGCATAACAGTGATAGAGGGAGGAATTCAAAAGCTCAAGGTCAATGGAGTGTGGCTTCACTCAATTGCTTCTAGTGCTCAAACTTCTTATGATCCTGAACAATAACTATTTAATTTATTTTTTTTACATATTACTCTCATATTTATTATAAATAAATAGTGCCTCCATTCCCTTTATTTTAATTATCAAATAATTTTCCCATTCATATATAGAATTCATTAGTAATTTTAATCCCCAAATGAGTGTAATGACTACCATTTTATTATATTTTGTGAGTCAATTATTATCAATATTTGATTTTTCAGCCAAAATTTGATGGTAGTGTCCTCTAGTGAATTTTTTCTGAACTAATTTATGGATTCTATTTCAATATCTAGTTTATTTCACCATTTTTTACATAAAAAAACACCCACATACAAACATAAATGAACAAGCATCTTTTTATTCTGTTGAAATAAAAATGTAATAAAAAATCAGAGATTATACCTAAAATAAGAATCCAAAATTTTTATTGTGAAATAATTTTAAAAATAATGTTTCATTATTTTTTTATTTATGTGAAAATCTCTTCAAATACTTTCTTGTTGTTTTGGTCATAAAGACATAAATTATACAATTCCTACAAATTCTTACAAAACTTGATTTTATTCTTGAATCAATTTATAAAATGCAAAATTATCTCAACTTTCTGGATATTTGTAAATACTGTATATTATTTTTTACGGAATTAGGATTTATCATATCACTTCTTACATTGTAAAATAAAATTCTTTGTATATAAATTTTAATATCTCAAAAAAATAAATATCATCTAAAATAATACCTATTTAAATCCACTTTAAAACTATTCTAATATAATTTAATTTTAAATCCTAGTCTGCTTATACAAAATCAGGATTTTAACATTATTAACCACATTTAACTATCTAACATCGAAAAATGTGGACTACTTTGAGTAGATAAATTATTAATAATTACTTTTAATAACTGTTAACTAGAGATATTCAATTCAATATTATTATTGTTGGGTACAATTTTTATCTTAAGAATCTTAGATGCTTAAAATAGATTAATAATGTTAAATCAAGATTTTTGTATTGCATTACTGATAATTAAATAGAATAGAATTTGAAATTAAACTATCTTGGAAAAGATTACCTTAATTAAATAGAAAGAGATAGATTTAAGTAGGTATAATATGTATAATTTCAAATACTTTTATATTAACTTGTCTTGTCTGTGTTTCTATCAGGGTGAAGAAATGTTTAAATTTTTAACAATGAAAAAAATCAGAACGATTTAGAACCAAGCCCACAATCTTACACTTCTTAAGAAAACTCCATAACAATTGAGCCACCGGTAGCATTATATTTCTACAGTAAAATTTTGTTAATATTGAATTACTTAATTAATTAAAAGTAAATATTGGTATTTTGATATTATTCCTATGATGTATTACTCTGGCGACATATTATTCTAAGTTTGTGATATGTATAAAATAATGCCTCCAAAAGATGTGCAGACAAACTTAATTGATAAAATTTATCCACAGATCTCATGGAAGTGTTATTTTAAAAATATCATAAAAATTAAAATAATATGTCACTGGAGTAATATCTTATACCATGTGTAATACCAAACTTCAAATCTAAAAAAAAAAAATGGAGAGATATATTCAGCATAAAAAAATTAAAAAATACATTACGATACTAAATAAAAACAAGTAGTTATGACTTTTTAATATGACACTTTTTGTGAATTTTTATTACGACACTTTGTGCCATCAAATTCATTCTTTCCCCCTGCTTGCATAGTATGGCACTTTGTGCTATCATTAACACTGAGCAGGTACAATAACAAACTTCAAATCTAAAAAAAACACATCTTATTTCCAATGATAGAGAGATATATTCATTATGGAAAAAGGAAAAATAGAAAAAAGAATCCTGAAACGTTTTTTAAATGGCAAAGCATAACAAAGTTTTAGCTTTATCTAAAAATGGCGAACTGTAAGTTTAATGATATATTTTAAATTTTTTAAAATAAAAAAAAGTTTCAGCAAAAAAAAAAAAAAACAAATATATAAAATTTTAGGTGTAAATTTATTTTTAAATATAAAACTGTATTACTTACATAGGATGTGAGATGTATTACATTGTGTGTGGAGAGGGGGGGTGGCACTGTGGCAGGCTAAACCCATTTAATATCTTCTAAAATGAATGTAAAGGATCAATTTATTTGAGATGAATTAGTCATGCCAAGAATCTTGATTGCCATGACATCATAAATGAAAACTTTGAATAAATATTACCAGACGCAAATGTAATACATCATAACAGGAATAATACTAAAGTACTTAAATATTTAATAATTAATACTTCATAAATATTTTGTGGAAAAAATAATAAATTTTTTATTTTTTTTGTACCTTTCCAAAATCAAAATGAATACAATTGTAAAAATCACTGACAGAAGGTTCTCTTGCGTTAAAGAACAAGAAACATAATAAAAAAAAATAGACTAATGAAGAAAATTATTTTATTTAAATTGAAATTATATGTTGCATTTTTATTTAAAAAATAAAAAATAAAATAAGATTTAAAAAGATACTTTTTTAAATAATACTTTAATGTAAATAGCCCACTAAAAAATAAAGTAATAATCCTTATGATGAAAGCATTTTAGGCTCAAATAAATCACAAAAATCAAAAAGGCCTCAAATGTTTATATCATATAGATTATTACTTTATTTTTCTATTTTTTAGTGGGCTTTTTACATAAAAGCATTATTTTTAAAAAAATCTTTTATTTATATAGTATTTAGTTTTTGATATATTAAAATTAATATACAATTAATTGTATTTTATAATATTAAGAAATGATATAATTAAAATATTTAGATATTTTCATATAAATGTGAGTGTATTTAAATGTTATAACATAATGATTTGTGAATATATTTTATAGATACATAATACCTTGTTACAGAATTATGATTTTTATCTTTGAGAATGGCTATAATTGTGAATTTTGTAAATTGATTTAAGAATAAAATCAAAAAGTAAGAATTTGGAGAAGTTATATAATTTATTTCTTAATTCAGTTTTCTTTTTACTCTTGTGTTTTTCAAATATGTTATTTTTTGTCAGACTTTTCAAAAAATTAAAGACATTTCTAAGAATTCTTCACATTAATTCTTTTCATAAAATTTTCTAATGAAATTTCTTCATTATCAGTACAGCTAAATCAACTTTCTTGATTGATATTTATCAGCTCAAGAATTTATATATTTATTTCATTGATTGCATATATTTTGAGAAATCAGCAAAATTACTGCTTCTAACATTAACAATATTTGTCTCTGCTTTTCAAGAAAATTGACTGCAGAAATTATTCTGCCATTTATTACCACCAATAGCAGCAATTATTGGCTCCTTCCATAATTAAGATTGTAAAACTTTTCTCTCTTTTAGAACTACTGGTTATCTTTCTCCTTGTATGGGGTTGCAAAGATAGAGCTCTCAACTGCAACATTAATTTGCAAAAAAAAATTTTTTTAAATATCTAAAAAAAATTTTTTTTAATTTATTTCCAACTTTTATAATAAATATTGTAATAGATTCTCCACAAACAAATTTCATCAAACTTTTAGAAAATGATTTAAAATATAAAAAACATGTTAATACTAAATTAGTTAAAGCTGAATCAAATGATTACACTGTTTATCACTACTGTTTTAGCTAATTTTATTAAAGTTATTCAAATACTAAAATATTAGATTAATAGTTCAATATTATAACTTATTTATTCATATAAATCAATTTCTTCATTTAGAGCTATTTTAGTTTTAGAATTTCACATTTATAAATGTAGCAGAAATAATCTTGTACGATTATATTTTGTTTCACCTGAGAATTTATATGATGCTTGAACATCTAAATAATATGATTCTTTGAACATTGTTTCCACTTAGTTCAAACAATAGTAAAACTCTCATTTCCCATTACTTAGTTTTAAACCTTTACATGGATATCAAAAATTCACGGATAGTAGTAAACACTATGTTTTTAACAATACATATACGTGTGTACGTGTACAGACATTTTAAACATGTATATACAGTATGTATACACCTACAATACAATTTAAAAATTATAGATAATAAGGCATCAACAAAAAAATAGAATGTAATAATACAATTAAAATAAATTATGGGGAAGAGCACATTCACGTAATTACACACATATTAACAAATTTTGAAAGTAATTCAGATTTGAATAAAATCAATATGAAGATAACTGATACCCTATTAAATACTGCATCAAAGATAGCTGATACAAAAAAAAAAAGAAAAAAACAATTTACCAGTAAATTTTCTACTGAGACAAGCCAATGTATGAAGAAAAGATGAAATATTAAAATATATAAAATGATCCATTAAGAATCACAAAAAAAGTTAATAATAGAATAAGAAAAAATAAGTATGAATTCGTAAAGAAAATTATTTCTGCAATAAGAAAAAAAAATGGAAGTATTACTAAAGAGATATAACATTATGAAATGTATGGAAAAGTTCTATAAAAAATTATATAGTAATAAAGAATAAGAAAACTAAGCACACATCTTTAGAAATATCCATTATTATAAATGAACAAATTAGACATGTAATTAAATCTATGAAGGGAAAAGTTCCATAAAATAATGAAATTATTATCAATATCTTAAAAAATGCAAGTGAATGTTGGCAAAAGGAAATACCACATATCTAAATGATGAAAATGTACCAGATCAGTGAAAAAACACAGTTACACTATTGACATTTGAGAAAGATGACAAAGAAGATTTTAGAAATTACTGAGTAATCAATCTTTTACCAATTCTATACAATTTTATCAAGATAATTCAAACAAACATTGTATTAACATAGTAGATAACATCTGAGTATTGAGATAAGTTATAAAAAAAACTAAAAAATATGAATTACCATAATACTATGGATTCATAGATTATAAACAGATATCTGATTTTATAAGCATTTCTATAGTGATTTAAGCTTTGGATCATCAAAATATTAAACTATGACATTGTCAGATTCTGAAGAATATTTATCAAAATTCAACAGAAAAAATTAGATTACATAATGGTACTAAAAAAAATTAATATTGTAAAGAGTGTGTTTCATATCTTCAAAAACTTTTTACAGCAGTTTTACAAAAAATATTTTGTGAATTAAAATGGAAAACCAGGGGATTGAGGAAGCAAATGAAAGACTATTTAACCATCTTTTCTGAATTTCAGAAAAATGTTACAAGAGTTGTAACTAAAATAATGTTCAATGAATTTTCTCAAAAGAAGAAAATAAAGAGTGATAATGATAAATTAGAAGAGGTTAACAACTACAATTACCTTGGTCAGATTATTAATACAAATGGTCACTTAATTAAAAGGAAAAGAAATATAAAGACTTCAGACCACTCAATAAAATATGGAGAAATGAATGTTAGCAATAACAAAAAAAGATTGAACAAACAGATATCACTGACATCATTAAAAAAGTTAAAAAACTGAAATAGACCTAGAGTGGATATATTTATAGAAGAGATATTAATACATGGGCAATTAAATTTTTAAATTGGATCTCAAATAATTGTAAAAGAACTTGAAAAAGGGCACGTGAGATGGATGAAATAAGGACATTTGCTGCTATGATGTGGACAAAAGTAAGGTAGCACAGAGAAAATGTATAAAACTTGAAGAGATCATATTGCATTGCAACAATATTGACTGAAGATGATGATGAATTACACATTAGACTACACTCAGATGTAGGTGTATATACATATGTAAATGTATTTGCTTGATTTCTCCTTAAAAAATAATAAACTTACTTATTAAACATAGTGTTTTCAATTTCATTCTCATAGTTTTGTAGTTAAATAGAGTTAAAAGGTGGGTGCTGGAGGGTTGCATTAGATCCTAAGATCTAGGTGCAGTGCTCTCAGATCCAAGGCTCCTCACTGATGAAGGCCACAAGCCAGAAACTAGTCTGGGGATATTGGATGAGTAGGCATTAGATAGGGATTTTATGCACAAGCCTTCTGGGATCCATTGATTGCTCTTGTTAGCACAAGATGGCACTACTATATGGAGAGTGTTGTTTTGTTTTGAATTCTTTTTCATTCTTCTTGTGATGAAAATTCATGATGATAAAAATAAAAAGTGGAAAATACAATGCCTAAGTAATATTAAATGTGTAAATTTCATTAGTGTTTACTTATAATCTACAGACAGCAGCAATCATTTTGTTAGAATATTTTGCCATTGCAACACAGTCTAATTTTTTATTTTTATTTAATATTTTTTTCAAACCATGGATTACTGAATCAGCAGGTTTTGAGATAACAAATATCACAGACTTCCTTTATATGTAATATAAATGTCCAAAAAATATTTTATATATATATAGATATGGGGAAAAAGCTTCAACATATTAATATCAGTTCAACAATTTGTATCTGGATGAAAAATTGTAACATAAATTTTTCTGTAAATTTAATTATCTATTAAAATTTTGCTAATTTGAAGTTGTTAAACAGAGCCAATCACAACAAATAACCAATATAATTTTTAAAAAAAAAAATTAGATTTTTTAATGACAATGAAATCGATACATAGCAATTACAATGATTAATAAAAATAATTATATTTTCAGTTTTAAAAACATTTCAAATTGTTATTTTTAATATATCTTTAACATTGGTTACCAAACACCTGGGTTAAATATTTTTAATATTGTTTAAAATGATTTAATAAAGATATACTTTCAATGTGTTTGATTCCATATAAACATCAGCTACAAATAATAATCTTAAAAAATGGAGGCATTGAAAAAAATTTATATTGGAATTATTAAAAAAATTCATTAAAATGTCATTCCATGATAAAATAAGTATAAAAAGAATATTTACTTAGAAAATGAAAAAGAAACTGGATTCGACATATTCGTAAATAAAAAAATTATGAAGAATAAATTAGAAGTGAAAAAGAAAATAGTTAAAAATAAATAAATAATCTTTTAAAAAAAAAAGAGAGATAGCCATGATTTTTAAAAATCAACACAAGAGTTATAAAATCATAGATGATGTTTAGGATGACATAGAGAACCTACTTAACAATGAGGACATTTTTTTTCCAACAAAACTACACATGCTGTGATATCAGCTATATTGCACATTAGTATAAATAGCTCACACTTTGTTAGTAAACTTTGATTAGAATAGAACTGCAAAGATACAGTACATTTCAACTCATGCATACACATAACAGGTCTTTTCATATGTATAGTATGCATATATTAATTAAAATTATAGTAAAAACAATACTTTTTAAAAAAAATAATATAGTTATTAATAATAAATTGAGGGAGCACATTTACATATATTTTATTTTATTTTTTTGTGTTCATTCATTCATTCACTAAAAAAATAAGAATAAGAAAAAACTTATTGTAAATTATTTTTTAAATACAGTAAAGTAAATCGCGAAATATCTGGCTTTCATTGACAAATAAATAAGCTCTGTGCAATATTCTTTTTTTTTTCAGGTACATTTTCTTGTATTAATAGTCTAGTTATTAAGAAAACTATGATCTATATAATTGTTTTGATGTTTTAAAGTCAGTATCACCTTTAAGTACGCTCTCAAATTTGGTAAAACTTTTAGCATTATCCTTAGAAAACATTTTATTATATAAAATACTGCTTTTCAAATTTGGAAGAGAGAATAAAATGTATGTGATATCAACATAAACTTACAAAATTTTACTAATAAACATAAATGTGTGTGGCACTAAGAGATGGAAAATTGAAAATTTTATTTTTCAAATTTTAATTTTTTTTATTCAAACACATTTGCCTATGGCACTGAGAGAAAGAAAATGGCTGCTCCAGTATCATAAAATATATTCAATTTACAAATTTGTCTGCTTTTTTTTGTTTGTTTATTTACATTTTTCTTTGGTTTATTTGGATAGTGTATAAATGAAGTTGTATATATTGATATAGTGTAGTTGTGACTTAATTGTCTTGGAAATCAATAATTAATAAAACTTTTATTTAAAATCAGAAAAGCTCATGTAATAAATATTTGTGGAAAATCATTGAAGAACTAGATGCTCTAGCTCTCTAAAGACAATATTTAAGTTAATAAACTAATTTTATAATCTTTCATAGAAAAATCATTATTTTTTTTTTTTTTGTTTCCTCATTTAGTCATGTTTTATATTCTTGTTTTTCCTTTTATTTTTGTTACTATTTTAATTAAATTTTAGTTTCAAGATTATTGTGTGGAAGAATGATCGAGAAAAAGGGATAATAATGAAGACAAAGATTAAGATCATTATCAATAATGTCTTTGTGATAATGATTAATATTGCTATTATTTTTACATTATTATTATCATCTCTTTATGATCTGCTGAGGCACATTTATTTCATAATTATTATTAATAAATAAAATGGACAAAAAAATATATTTAAAACCATTTATGTATTTAATTAAATAATTATCACTTACTGGAATACGATTTCTACTACGAAAACTAGCAACTAGCCGAATATCATCATCAGAAGCTGCAGCAGGAACAGCCAACTAAAATATAATGCAAATTTTTATGATATGATATGCATAATCTATCAAGACCACAATCAATAAGTACATATAACTAAAAATTTCAAAATATATATACTAACTCATTTAAATTCTCATAAAATTTGTCTTGCTACATTTAAAATATTAATCTGCTTTTTATAAAAAAAAAATTATTTTTTGTGTACAATGCTTACATAACATCCATCAACATCAACATCAACAGTTTCAATTGTCCTGCAATCTTCTTCAGAACTATAAAATATATGTACACATATACATAAATATACAAATTATCTAATTTATATAATTTGTATATTTAAAATATATGTCTATATATATTTTATAGTTCTGAAGAAGATTGCAGGGGCAATCGAAACTGTTGATGTTGATGGGTGTTATGCAAGCATTGTACAACAAATAATTTTTTTTATAAAAAACGGATTAATTAAGGCAATACATTTAAAATATATATATAGCAAAAAAATTATTAAATAACTATATGTTATTAATACAAAACCTATAATAATTTAAGGATATATAAAATAAAAATATAAACTAAATATACATTATTCAAAAAGCTTTAAAATACTAGATTATGTCATTAAGTTTATTCTATTACCAAGATAATCTCATTTTAATTCTAATACATACCTCTGAGATTTTTATAATAAATGGCTCTTCAAGCATTTATTGAAATAATGAGAAATTTGGTTTGTAAGTTTTCATAATAGTCGTCTCTTATATAAAATCCCCATTTTGTCGGTTGTCTGAATGTTGACTGCAACAGTTTAATTGGTTGCTTAACCAAATTACTTTTGTTAATTGGTTGCTTTAACAAATTACAAAATGACAAATTTGACAATATCAAAGAAAATTAATAACTATACCTAAATAAGCCATAATTTATTTTATAGGCATTTTATGCAAAAGAAGTAATTATACCCTTTATATTTAATAGTCATTTTTATTATGAAGCATGTTTTTTGTGAAGGAAGTAATTCTGCCATTAATAAAAAATTCTCGGAAAAAAAATCTATACATGTGCTTTTAACTACAATATAGAACTGAATAGATATAATACTTAAATCATGAAGAAAATGTGATTACAGTACATAAATTCATGTTTGAAATGTGATATTTAGTAAGGGGAAAAATATATGCTATAGTACCATATTTACATTTAATTTTGGTTAGCGTATAAGTCGTGTAGTTTGATATCACATAGTTCATGCTATTTCTGCCATTATTAATTGTCTGTAAGGCTGTCAAATTCGTATATCAAATGTAACAGGTATATTTAAAAATTTTAATTTACTAGGTTTAATTTGATACGAGCATTTTATTCAAAGCAAGCAATTCTGCAAAGTAAAAAATTTTGTTAAAGCTATCAATTAAAAAAAAAAGATAGTCTTTATTCTCACATTTATTTCTATATTAAATATCTTTTCTTTAATTTACATTAAATCCTAAAAATAATTTTTTGAGCAACCAATAAAAAAAAAACGACTTTCACATATAGGACAGGTACATCTTGTTTTAAAATTAATCATAAATTGAAAAAAATAATCACAAAATGAATATTTTTTCAACATACTTTTTGGTCATAAATTTGATTATAAAAAAACTTCTCATTTAAATAATTTGTGATTTAAGAAGTTCATTTATAATTTCATATAAGGTGTTATATATGGATAATTTTTAAAAGGAAATCAATATATGATCATCATATGTGAACTATCATTTGTGGTGCATTTATCAAACTAAGAATCACATAACTATTACATATGCTTAAAAATAATAAACCACTGGAATTATTAAAAAAAGAATTTAATAGGTATAAACACCATGAAAAAATTCAAAATATTTTTTTGGTCTATTTAATGAAATTTATTTATTTGAATAACATAAATGCTTTAAAAGCTCTTTCTGTCCACCTATATAAAAATTTAATATATACAAATGACTTTGGGTGAACAATATTAAAAAAACTCTCACACACATATATATTTTAAAAATTTGAAAGGTGAAAAAAAAAAAAAAATAAACTTTTTGAAAAAAAAAGTTTAAAAACATCAAATAAAAAGATCACTTGTTTAAGGTATCTTTGGTTTTTTATAATTTAACTTTTTAAAAATATTCTTAAAAAAAAAAAAAAATTTTTTTTAAAATAAAAACAAACACATCTCCAAAAAATTTTATATTCCTTTTTAATAACCTTAAAAATTTTAAAAATTATATTGAGGTATAAAATCTTTTTTATTAAAAAAAAAAAAAAATTAAAATATTTTTAAGCTATATTTTCTGTAACTGATTTTTGATGTATATTTCATAATATAGATTAAAAACATCATAACACTATTAATCAGTGAGTTATGAATTTTGAACTGTCAAAGAGTGCCTTTTGCATTTTAATACTTTTTTTAATCAAAATTTTAAGACACTTTTTCATTTTTTTTAAAGAAAAAAGAATAAAATAAAGATAAAACCCTAAACATTTGAAATTAATGGAAAATGTTTTATATATTATAAAAGGCAAAAACAAAATGGAGGGGGAGGGCTAAAGTGTCTCCAACATAGAAAACTAATAAAAAAAAAGAAAATGCCTACACTCTTTTCTTCTGTTTTACTCTCTACTTAAAAATAATTAAATATCCAAATTCGTAAAATTTTAACATCATTTCTTTAAAAAACTGTTTTTATTACATGAACTATTATAACAAATTACAATAATCAAAAAAGTAAGTCATATATAATGTGACATTACTTTTATAAGCTTGTATTTACAAAAATGCAGTACAGAGAGCGTACCAATAGCTCAAACAAGTTCTTAATTAATAAGTGTGGTATGAGAATATATTTAAAATCTCTATCCAGAACACTCTTATCTCCAGACCAATTGGTTTCGAGCTTATGGCTCATGTCAATGGAGAGCTAGAATATTTGGACACTAGGTGTAAAATATCAACTCAAAACCCAGCACTTATATCATACATATATTTAAGTAGAAACTCTGAAATTTTCGGACATGAAAATGTCTTTAAATCCAGCTATCTAACTTAAATAGTTTTGAGCTGATATTTTAGATCTAGGGTCCGAATATTCTAGCTCTCCACTGACGTGAGCCATAAGCTCGAAACCAGATGGTCTGGAGATGAGAGTGTTCTGGATAGAGATTTTAAATATTTTCTCATACTGCACTTATTAATTAAGAGTTTGTTTGAGCTATTGGTATGCTCTCTGTATTGCATTTTTGTAAATATAAGCTTATAAAAGTAATGTCACGTTATATATGACTTGCTTTTTTGATTATTATAATTTTACCTTTAAGGCTTTGGCTATGCTGAGGCTATTAAAATATGGTAGATCTGAATTTAGTTCAATCCTATATAGCTATTTAAGTTAGATAGCATTTCTACTTAAATATACATATGAAATAAGTGCTGGGTTTTGAGTTGATATTTTAGATCTAGTGTCCGAATATTCTAGCTCTTCACTGACTTGAGCCATAAGCTCGAAACCAGTTGGTCTGGAGATTAGTGTTCTGGATAGATATTTTAAATATTTTCTCATACCACACTTATTAATTAAGAGCTTGTTTGAGCTATTGGTACACTCTCCGTATTGTATAACAAATTACATATATACATCAAATATCCAGCATTTCAACTATATCATATGGTCTTTATCAAACATCAACTAAATATGTATATATATAAACAAAATAAATACAAACAAAATTACATACTAATTTAAAGCAACAAAAAAAATTTTTTTTAATAAAAAATATCAATCCTTATATAATCAAAAAGAAAAATATGTATTTATCTTAAAAAACTATTTCCTCTAATTACTCGCATTTCCTTTATATATAAAATTATGCTTTCTCTATACTATTAAGTTCCACTTTAATTATATCCATTGATTTTTTATTGAATTTTTTATATATCACATAACCTAAAAACATTCCTTCCTCTTAATTATGAATTAACTTAACTGTTATATCTGCACTTACGATTGTGCCAATGTTATATCTGCAAGTCTGAAAGTGCAGTCAGCAAATAACTATGTTCAACTGTGTATGCTCTCCAACAAATGGTCTGCACCGACTGCTCTCCAATGAATGGTCTGCAAGCGGATGCTCTCCAAACGAATGGTCTGCAACGAGTCTTTTTCTACAGTTCGCTAAAGTTCAATTCCCACGATGTTCATTCAGGCTGGCTGCTACAAAAACGGTTCACAATGGCCATATCTTCGCCCCAGTCCAGTTTAGCTGTACACGAACTCTTCGTAGTAAGCACTGCGACTGCCATTAAGCTCCTTACAGCTTCCATCTCTGCAACAGTCTACTTCACTTGAAAACCGCTGGAAACTCAACTCTTTATTCAGCTGCTATCCAGATGGTTTCCTCAGGCTGTGGTCTACTTCAGCTATACCCGTGAACTACATTTCCACTGGGCACTGGAACTGAACAGTAACTCTACTGTAGATGCACTCAATACTGTCTGCTACTCGCTACTGCATGACTGCTCTCTACTACTGCACTGCGTAGTTATTTTTTTCAGTCTTCTTATCGCTTGCTGATAACTGCAACAATCAATCAATGCACTGACCAATAAGGTAATGTCTCTTATCTAGAAATATTTGTAATCAGCAAATATTTCTTAGAATTGTCGATCGCTATTACGTCAATGCCTTAATTAAATTCCACAGCTATCAGCGCGCGATCTAAAACAACCTCTCGAATAAATTCTAGTTTTTTCTGGAGTGCACAAACATGTCTGCCATTTTACAAAACACTTATTCCTCAATTTTATTCCTCAATTTTAAATGTGCGTTAATAAAAATCTCTGCTACTCTATGAGCTAGTGACATTGGGCAAATGGTCAAAATAATATATATAAAAAAATTTTTTGAATCTTAACTTACATATCTGCCTACTATATAAATTTTCTAGGTTCAAATGCCTAGATGGCGCCCTTGTAGTGCAAATACGTTAAGACTCCTTGCAGTGACCGTTAAAGTGGTCTCCCAACGTGGCACGATCTTTAATAAACAACGAGTGCCCTGAGAATTTTAAAAATAAATCATGCCAGTAAGATTTTTCTTTAAAAATGAGTATAAACCACGAGTATCGTGAAAATGAAGCTAGTAATATTTTTTTTTAAATAAATGTATTTTTTATACTAACATAAAGTTATAGTCCGATGTTTAATAAACCACGAGTACCTTGAAAATTAAGCCAGTAATATTTTTTTTCTGAAATCAGAAAATATTTTTATGTATTATATAAAGTTATAAACTTGAATTTTGTGTAAAAAGTACTGCCAGTAAGAAAATTGCGCATGTTTAGAAATAAATGTGTGGAATAAAAATGTAATAGTTAATATAAATATTTTTTTTTAAAAAAAAAAGTCTTATTCGAAATCCAACCGTTTAACTTGCCTAAATTAATAATGAAATGTAGGGAAAAGGGAACTCTTGAGGGAGGAGGTGTAATCTCAGCTGGGGTGAAAAGAAAAAGAATAGTCAGCATTTTTTTTCTCTTGTAATTAATAACCAAAGTTATGTCTTTTCATTAATAACCAAAGTTTTGTTTTTTTAAAAAAAATTAGTATAATCAATTTGTGTAACATCATTACTAACACTAAGTAAATTGTTTTGTTTTTTTTTAATGTTTTTGTTTTTTGAGGAAGTTTACTGATATGTAACGGAATATAATATTCCGTTACATTATTTTAAAATGAAAATAAAAAAGATCGTAAATAAAAATTGATTTATTAAAAAGAAAAAAACTTAAAAACTGAAAATTAAAAGTTGTTTAATATATATATATATTGTCGCACAGATGGAAAACTTAAATTATTTTAAGAAAAAGTATTTGAAAGTATTTTTTTTTTGTAAAAAAGTAAAAATATAAAGATTGATATTTTAAAAATAGAAATAATGTTGATTTCTATAACCTTAGAAAATGGAAATGATTGTTTTATTAATTAAATGATTGTTTGAAAGCAAACTAGCCCGTGAGGCACTTAAAATAAATTAAATGGTAAGAGAATACAAAGAAATTAAATGACCAATGCAAGCATGAAAATGGCAGTATGGACCATAATTGAAACACGAAAGGATTAGTGACGTCTTGCTCATAGAATCCCAAGATTTGATGATAAGAGGCTAAGAAAAATATAAAAGCCAAATGATTATTATAATTGTTATCTGAGAGCTGACTATGACTATATCGTTATAACTAGCTATATTGCAGAATTTCATGATGTGGAAGTCTGCAATAAATTTAATTTTCCACACAACCAGCTGAGGCCTCTGGATGACAGTTCCTGACCAAATGAATGGCAAGTAGCGGTTTTGTTTCAAAGAAGGACAAAATCTACGAAAGTGATCATGAAGATGGACTTCTAAATCTACTCAATCCATAAAGTATGAACTCTTGTGTCTATCTAATAAGAACTTTTCTAAAATTGTAATGAATTAATAGCTGAAAATAAGAACTCTTATCTGAATTAAAGAATGCAAATTCAATTATTAATATTTTTTTTATGCAGATGTTTAAGCAATCATTTCCATTTCTTTTTGTGTGTGTTATGTTTTAACTAAAATGTATTAAATATAAAGTTGGGTATGGATAGCTGCATGGATAAAAATTAATAACTATGTTTAAATTCGTTTGTTTATTTTAAGGGGTTAATTTCAGGCTATTTGTTTCGTAATTAGGACATTGCTTGTGGAGGGGTATATGGGTGTTTATATTAATGTAATGTGAAGCGTGTTTAGCATACAGGGCAACGTGCCCAACTGAATGCATGACCCCAAAGAGGCAGTCATATTGTTGAAATGGTCGCAGACATATTTCCTGCGCCATTAACCCCTTCTAGCTCTATGGATAGGGATTTATAAGTCGGCAAAAAGACCGCTCTCCCCCATACGTAGCACTCTTTAAAAAAAAATTATATACATGATTCCTTAGTCAGACAGATGCACTTTCCTGTTCTGGACACGGATCATTTCCTTCAAATAATATCACGCTGTCAGATGCACATTCCTGTCGGCGTAGTTTTATGCTAGCATCTTCATATTACATTGGTTGCGACTATATATCTGGAAGCTGATGTTGGGTTTGGCTACGAACTTTTAGTCTGAGATTGAATGAAGGTTTTGATAAGTTTTTAAGTGAAAAAAATCTATGTAGCCTATCTATACTCAACATGCTAAAGTAAAATATAATTTAAATATCCATCTGTGCGGTCTATTTAAAATAGTAATTTAAATTTTAAAAAAATTAATGTTAAAATCTAAAAAATAAATTTATTTCTCAATTTTATATGTGCGTTAATAAAATCTATTTGTGTGTTAATTACTGGCAGTAGCTTCTTTTATTTTATTGTTTTAAATATTAATATATTTTGAGAATATAAATCTATTACAATTTATAAAAAGGTTTAAATCTCTGCTACTCTATGAACTAGTGACATTGGGCAAACGGTCAGAATAATATATATAAAAAATTTTTTTGAATCTTAACTTACGTATCTGCCTACTATATAAATTTTTCTAGGTTCAAATGCCTAGATGGCGCCCGTGTAGTGCGGATACATTAAGACCCTTTTCAGTGACCGTTAATTACCAATTAACTTAACTTAATTTTTTTTTACTTAATATATTAACAAATATATATTTATTTTCTTTTTTCAACTAAAAATCCATTAAAGATTTTATTTCATTTATATAAATACTTTCTTTTATAATTTTCATAATATGATTTTATACATTCAAGTATTTCTATTTTAAAATCTTTGTTTAAATTGTTTCATATTTATATAAATTACAAGATTTTTATCATTTAAATGTTGCTTTAATTTATCTTTTATAATCCCAATACAAAAGACCTCTTTATCAACCCTAAAACAATCCAAACATTTTATAATATAAAGTGAATTCATTATTTCCCAAAAAAATTGTAATCATTATTATTAATCAACAAATTTAAACACTTTTTCTTTTTATAGATAGGACAAATAATTATATTTTTTATTAATTATATTTAAAAACTTCTTAATTATAATTAAAAAAAACCATTTAGAAACATTAAAACCAATATAAATTATTTTATTTCCTTATTTTTATTTTATTTTATTATTTATTTTGAGTTGTAAAAAGAATATAAATATTTGATGATATATTAAATTAAAAAAATTTAAGATAAAGTTTAATCAATAAATGTACAACTGGTAATCAAGGAGAAGGAATGCTTTAGGTTATCTGATATGTAAAAAATTTAATAAAAATCCAATAGATATAATTAAAGTGAAACTTAATAATTAAATAGTTAAATAAATATAGGGAATTAAATGGGTACTTATGGGTTACACCTGTCATAAAATACCCCGCTAATTTTATGATTTAAAGTATATTGTGACATCATGAAATAATGGTGTCATGACTAATCAAAAATAAAATCTACATGTCACTTAGGATACATATTAAAACGTTTTTGCACAGAAACAGTGACACCACATGATGTACCCTTTTTTCAAACAAAATAAATATACAAAAAATATTATATTTTTCAAAATTTAAATTTTTTAAACCGTGTAATAAATATAAATATAATTTATAAAAAATTATTTCATAATACTAATTTAAAATTTTATAAAATCAATTTTTATAGTATGCTTTATCTCAATTTTAAATGTATTTTTAATTCATTTTATAAAAAATATTAATAAAAATATAACTATTCTGCAAATCCATTTCAAAATTTTATATCAATTAAAAAATCTTAAATATATTAAAATATATATTTTACTAATTATCAGTGTCATTAAATCCTTGTTTAACAACAGCACTCACCTTTTTCTTTCAAAATATATGACTTATAAAATATAATGTACATTTACGTCTTTAAGATGAAGCCACGGTTAAGCCAGCATATCTTCCTCTCATAGGCAGTAGCGAAGCCTGAGTTTAAGGCCAGGTTCGCAAGTAAGTCCCCCCGCCATTTCTGAATGCCATGTTCCTTTTCTCGCAGCATGACGATCAGTCCCAGGGTACCGGCATTTGTCGCAGAAACCCTTGATTTACTAATCCATCCCCAGAGCGACTTTTACTATTATTATTTACCGGTGCTACAGAGGATTGGTACATCCAGAGCAGTCAACTCTACCTCCTTATTACATTACTTTCAGCAATTGTCTGAGATATTCTTGAAAACACATTCAATCTAATTTATTGTAGTTAATTCTAGGCTAAATGAATAGATATAAAAACGGATAAGTAATGTCCATCGTAAGCATTAATCAAAGCTTAGTCGAATTACTTGTATACAGCCACAAATCAAGAGGAGTTGACATATTTTCTTCTATATACATGATGTAGTGGTGATTTATTTATATGCTGCTATAATTAATTTATAAGATGAAAACCTGTTAAATTCATCTTACTTAAAGCACAATAATTATTTGTCTTAATATCTTTGTGACTGACTCTGTACGAAAAGAATACATGAACACTCTTCAGCCACCTTATGTCTGAGTGCATTTTCATGCACTATATAAATTCATTATATATATATTTGTATCCAAATTTTGATTTATCAAAAGCAATGATGATTTATTTATATACTGCTATAATAAATTTATAAGATAAAAACCTGTTAAATTCTTCTTACTTAAAGCATAATAATTATTTGTCTTAATATCTTTGTAATTGACTCTGTATGAAGAGAAAACATGAACACTCTTCAGCCATTAAATGCCTGCATGCATTTACATGTACTATATAAGTTCTGATATATTTTGTTTAAATTATGATTTATTGAAGGAAATAAAGCTATAGTTAAAGCAACCTAGTCCATTCTCGGTCTCATTATTCAATCCAATTCTAATTATTAATTATATATGTATGTAAAATCTATACATTAATAAAGTCTCCATATGTTAGATGCAATCAATAATAGCAATTTTAATCATGAGTCTTGTTACTTCTCCCTAACCTATGTCACCCGTAAATAAAATGGTATACTATTTGTAATTTCACAGTGGTCATTCGTAGGGTCTTGAGTCATGGAGTACTGGCTTACGAGATGAAGTGTGGTCGGACTCGGGACGTCACAATCCTAGTCTGGTCAGCTTTGGTCTCTTTGCTTGGACTCTGGCTTCTGTTACGCGAATGTACAAACTTTACCGTTACAGTACTAAACAAGTCAGTGCATATATATGGTGATGGAAAAAAATAAAAGTTTTTGGAAAGAAAAAAGGAAAGTGTATATATTTTTCGATTACATTTTTTGACTAGATTTAGTGGAAAAGAACATTATATTAAAATGTATTTTATTTATATTTCATAACTTCAAATATACTAAAAATGATTATAAAAATTCTTAACTCTTAATGATTTTAAAATATTAATTATCCAGCATATAAAAAAAAAAATTTTTTTTGATTTAGTTTTTACTTCAGATACTTTAAAAAAACTAATAATAAAAGTCAAACAAGAAAGCAACTTACCAGGGCTGGATAACTATCACACAGATCATAAGTTTCATTAATTTTAGTAATGCGCCAACTTTCTGTCGGAAGACCCTATATTTATAAATAAATTCTAATTTTAATAAAACTTAAAGCAATATAAATTGTTATCATATGTGTCTGCATGTTTATTCAAATACTTTTATGGATAAAAAATGTTTGCTTATGATTTTAAAAGAAAATTCCAGTGTACATATGACTGAAAATTAAATTGAGAGAGTGCAAACTTCTCAAGTGCTTGTGACTATTAGTAACCAATCAGATCTTAAGCACTGGGACAGAGAATTTAACAAGAAAAGAGTGGATTCCCACTCTCTTCTTTACTTGTCTTTCTATATATCCAAGCCAGTCCAAAGTACTTATATCTGAGAGCGTGGAATCTTAAATATCATCACACTTAATTGACTGAGTTCAAATTATAAACATACAGCGTGAAATCTATCGATTTACTACGCAGTAGTTTTTCGATGTTATAACTTTGCAGTAATATATGTAAATAATATTTTTATAAAGCGCAGACGGTATTGAAAATTAAATTGAGAGAGTGAAAACTTCTCAAGCCCTTGTGACTATTAGTAACCAATTGTTAAATTCTCTGTCCCAGTGCTTAAGATCTGATTGGTTACTAATAGTCACAAGCGCTTGAGAAGTTTGCACTCTCTCAATTTAATTTTCAATACCGTCTGCGCTTTATAAAATATTATTTACATATATTACTGCAAAGTTACAACATCGAAAAACTACTGCGTAGTAAACCGAAAGATTTCACGCTGTATGTTTATAATTTGAACTCAGTCAATTAAGTGTGATGATATTTAAGATTCCATGCTCTCAGATATAAGTGCTTTGGACTGGCTTGGATATATAGAAAGACAAGTAAAGAAGAGAGTGAGAATCCATTCTTTTCTTGTTAAATTCTCTGTCCCAGTGCTTAAGATCTGATTGGTTACTAATAGTCACAAGCGCTTGAGAAGTTTGCACTCTCTCAATTTAAATTTCAATACCGTCTGCGCTTTATAAAAAGATTATTTACATATGACTGAAAACTA
The DNA here is from genome assembly GCA_028023455.1 of Epiperipatus broadwayi. Taxonomy (NCBI): domain Eukaryota; kingdom Metazoa; phylum Onychophora; class Udeonychophora; order Euonychophora; family Peripatidae; genus Epiperipatus; species Epiperipatus broadwayi. Next base: position 4,675,130 of record JAQFVV010000089.1, on the reverse strand, counting down.
TTTTGACTTATAGTACTGTTTGCACATAAATTCTCTTGAAAGATACATTAATATGCAAAATTCAATGATATTGAATTAATACAAGAAACTTAAAATATCTTAAAATTTATATTTTAATAAAAAATTAAAAGGAAATACTTTACATTTGTTATACATATTTCAATTGATATTATCAACAATTATTTCAACAGGCCATAAATTTTTTTTTGACAAAATCTGCAGAATGAAAAAATTTTTAAGTAATCAGTTAAACTGTAGTTTTTCATTTTTAGTGCTTCTAATTCTTAAATATTGTTTGAGAATTTAAAATCCCAATAAAAAAAATTAATAATACTGAAATACAAATTATTTTAAATAAACTCTTGAACTCCTCTAATGTTTCATTCTTGAATAATGTGATGTGTGGAAAGGCAGATAATACAAGTTGTATTTTTATTAGTAATTTAAGGATTATTCTTCCTTTAAATCGAGTTATTCAAATATTGTCCATATGTGTAATTAAGAATCATTAACATGTATGAATTTTCATTACATTAATTATCTAGGCTCTACTACTGAGAGTAGTTATATCAATATTTTTATCTTAGTAAACATTTATTGGCTTGCTATCTTTCTTGAAATTGAGAATTACTTTTAATGACCTTTTTTTTAAAACATCACCAAGTCATTATATTCCTGAGAGCAGTTTGATTTAATTATTTATGCTGATCCCACTCGCCCACACATAAAAAGTAAATTTTTCCCGATTAAGATGTTTTTAAATATATATGTTATTGAATGTAGTTAGTAGTTAAGATTTAAGATTTTTTAATTTAAAAAAAAATTTCCCTTACTAGCAGAACAAAGATTCTTTTTTGGTGAATTTAATTTTGAAGCGAGGATTTTTGAAGACGCCTTAATACTATTATAACTGTTTAATTTCATCCTTTTTCTTTATTTTTTTAATGTACTTCAGGAAAAAATAATAATAAAGTCATGCACTTATTTCAAAAAGTCAGCAACCTTTGGATATTTTTCTATGATATCTATTTGTTCAAATAGCAATAATCATTCATTTGATTCATTTGATTACTCTTGTAAGCATGAATAATCTATCAATAGACAATAGATGATTGGGCTACCTCAAAATCCTCAAACAAGTTTGTGATTATGGGTTGCCTTCAGGACTGTACTCAAAAAAGCAGATACTTTTAACTTTCCAACTTAATAAGCTGACAAAAACCTTAAGATTTGAAGCAAGTCAACTTCCTCCTATAGTTATATAAATTTTATAGTTGATAGTAACTATATGCCATGAGTATGATGCTAACACATTGCAAATATACTAGAGTACTAAAATAAATATTAAAATATAAACCTCATTATATCTTTACATTATATATAATAATAGCAGTAGTTTAAGAACTGTAACTTTTTGACTTTCTTGCAAGGATGAAATATACCAAATAATGCATAAGGAGTATAAAAGAGCTAAGATTGCAACTAGACATGTAAATGCAATCCTATTCCTAACTGAAAATGGCCAATAGTCAGAAAGTAGTCTTGGCATTTAGATATAGCACTATCTTTTGCTATCTACTGCTTATATAAGTTTACATTAGATAACTTTGATATATAAATAAAAAGAATCCATTATCCCTCCTAGTGTAAATGTTAATAAACAGAGGAAGTCATTTAATGTAATATTTTTTATAAGCCTGAAATTCAAAATCAGACTTTATTGACACTTCTTGAAATTGGAAATAAAAATAATTATTATTCTATAAATAATTTTACAAATATTTAATATTATTAAATAAATATATTTTTAAATGTTTAAAGATAGTTTGCAAAATAAAAGATGAAATTAAAATATTAATTTCATTAATATAAAAGTAAGATTACAAAGTTCAAACCTGTCTTTTATATTCTGCCAAGGCATCATAAACCACCCAACCATTCTCCCTATATTCTTCTTTGCACTCAAATGCAAACAATGGCTAGAAACAAAAAAAAATATTGTAATATTTTTATTAATATACAATGCTCTAGAAATATAAATATTTCTTAAAACTCAGAACATACCAGTTTGTGTGAGAGTGGAAATGCATATTGTTGAAGTTTTTCAAAAACATTACGACGAGAATGATTTTCTTGTTTATGGGCAAAACGTAAGTTTCTCATATCCTAAAGAGTAAATAATATTTATAATGATTTTTCACATTAAATTTATAACATAAATATAAAAATTGATAAAATCATAAACATTTTACAATAAATTATTACCAGCCTCTTATAAACTATTCAAACTTGGAAAGGAGGGGACTAAGAAGAAAATAAACTATTCAGGATGTTGTTATGTGATGGCTATAGTAATGAATTGGCTTGTATAATAATCCATTCTAATAATATATTACATGCTATTTGATATTTTGAGATGCTGGGTTTTTTAACTTCTTATGCAGAAAATTTTACTTTTTGAAAGAATTCAACTTTTTGTCTGAGTTGTAACTTTGCAACATATTCTTTCCAATGAAAGCAATCAATATTTCCACAAGTGATTTGAGATAATCTTCATAATGTAAATAAAGTTTGCCTATCTAACAAAAACTATGCTCAAGTTCATCTTAAAATGCTTTTGTGCAAGTGTGTTTCAATTCATTTGCTTCACATGGTTAATCTTATAACATATTCCAAAGATTACAGTTGTAGAGATGGGAGTGGGAAAATTAGATATATACACTTTTGTTTAACACCAAATTTATTTCAAATGCCTGTTTTTTCACCATTAGTAATAATGCAGCTTCTTTTAATAATTGATCAGTTACTTTGTTTGACTAATTGAGTTCAATATCTTAATAAAATCAATATATAAGTCACATCTTGCTCCCAACATTTTTTCTTGCATTTGGCTGGCAACTAAAATAATTATATATACTGTTTTTTATTCTATAAAATCACACTGAAATTCTGATAACAAATATCTATGATTGAAAGCTCCCTAATCAACAAAATCTTTGAAATTCCTTTTGTTATAATTGAAACCATAATCCTCTTTATTTTTATAAAATGAAACAAGAAAAGCATTATTAATAAAAGGTGGCACAACTTCATGGGTCTATATATTCCTAAAAAATTCTAATAACTGAAACGCATAGGCTATATACCTATGTCTATATATGTAATATATAGGGTACATGAGCACAGACTTTCAGATGCCCCACCTATCTCCACACTATCTCATAACACTGATACACTTGAACACATATATGTTGAAAAGATAAATAATCACCAATATACGTATTTCATGCTATGAGATAGTGTGGATAGTGGTGGAGCATGTGAAAGTCTATGTTCATATACCCTATATATTAAAAAAGTCTAATAAATTTTGAAGCTATCAAATCACTGTCATATTTTTAAATCTGAAGCTATTCATCTTTGTGATTACAATGAGCTGTTTTAACTTCATTAAGTTGAATATATTTGTACAATCCTAAATTAATAGATAAAATAGATATATTATTTAAAGTTATCATCTTAATTCTTATATAATTGTATAAATATTAGTCAAAAAAATATTTCTTTTCAAAATATAAAAGACTATCATCAATGGATTTTATTAGCATTACAATATTATTTTCCAGCTTACCATGGTCAGTGAATATCTGTATCTTATTTGCAGTTTTAATCCACCATTCTTTTAAGCTTTTTAGTCAGTTGATGAGCTTCTGCCTTTAAATCTCTACATTGGTTATGGATCATTCAATTTATTATTTTGCCAAACAGAAAATGCCACCTTTTCTTTTAATCGAAAAATTTATAATAAGATCAAGGTAAAAGAACCTTTTAAGATTCTTCTATTAAGTGAAGTCATAAATACTGTCTTGTATCCACAATATATTTCTTAAGAAATTCCATGTTTCAGTAACATGGCTATCTTGAAAATCAAATTAGTAATTTAGTTTTAATAGTTGTTGAAAATTATTGTAAATAAGATACTCCTAAAAAAAAAATAATAATAATAACATTGAAATTTATATCAATACATTTAGAAGTAATTTTTTTAATACAACTATCACTTTAACTTTGCAGCATATTAGCCTATGATCTGTCCAACAATCAGTACTTGAAGATGCGCTCATATAATATGAAATTCTTTTGCATTCTGAATGCTAACTTTAATACATTTCATTAGATATCATTGTTTTTGAGAGTAGATGCATCCAAATTATTTTTCAGTAATTTTTCTGTCTAAATAAAATATATCTTGCAATCAATCAGTCCATGTGATGTGTAAAAATTTAAAAAGAAAAAAAAAATCATTTGAGTTCATGTTCAATTAAACTTCCTTCCTTTGGAAAATAATTGTCCATTAAGAATAGTTATATCAAATCTTAAATCTTGCCAACTCCTTAGCTTCAAGTGCTGTTGACCATTCAGTTCTTAATGAATTCAAACTGAACAAAATTGCACATTTCATGCTTCTATATTTAGAAAAAGAAATACATTCAAAATATCTTTATTACTAATTGACTAACATTATCATTATGATTTTACAATTCTTTCTATGGTATTGATAAGTGATCGCCAGGCAGTGAACTATTTTTAGGCCATCTTATGTAAGATCTGTTTTATGATAGGTGGAGAGATCCCTAAATAGAATGCCTAAACATGCAATTTTTTTCATTAAGTTCAAACTCCTGTCACATGTATACTCCAATATGTCTCATTATTGAATGTATAGACTCGTGCAAAAATAACAATTAAAGAATCCCAATCAATTAAATCTGTTTCCTTTATTGCTTTCTTAATATTGAGGATCTGAGCATATAAAAAAAAATATTGGAATGAAAATATATGCCTGTGTAATTACAAATATGGTTGGGCATGCACATAATTCCACTTAATAATTAGTGCAAAGAGATGACTGATGGCATGAGAAGCCATAAATTTGCATGACTATGCCTATAATAAAAATGTATAAATAAGAGACAGAAGAAGAACCTATCAGAAATTATTTAGTTTTCAATGAACCAATATCTTATCCTATAAAGCAGCTGAAGGTTGTTGCACTATCAAGCATTTATGGATCTGGGGCAAGGTCAAATATTTTAATAGTTTAATAAATAAATCTCAATAATCAATCATTGTCATCCAAGTTTAGAAAATCTTAAAAGTAGGCTAAATATGCAAGCCTGGATATAACCAGTTTCTGTATTGTGTATATAGTATTTCAACCAAGGCTTATAACTGGTGTTTGCTGCATCTATCCTGCATTATCTAAATTTCTTCAAGAATCATAGAATTCAAAAACATAAATTAGAACACTTTTCTGAAGAAGAGGATGAGGAGGAAGAAAAGAAAAGAGATATAATGTTGGGTGCTGTTTTCAGGCTATCAAAGAGCTTCACAAGTGACAAATACTGGAAAAACCTTTAGATAAAAGAACCAAATATAAATAAACAATGCCCTGTCAACAATATAATTTACAAAGGATAGATACTGTTTGCTGACAGAGTCTTTTCTTTCCCTCTTTTCTCTCGAGTCCTTTAGATTATTGTAGTGCTCAATCATCATGCGCCTCTCATGCACTCAGACATTTTCTTATCCTAACTGTAATAATGGAGCTTATATTTCCATCCTTTAGATATATGCACAGCTTTTCTGATCTAATCCCCTTCCCCCTTTTTTTACCTCAAGCCCTCAAGAATTAGAAGAGGAATGACAAAGGCAGGCTTAATACTGGCAATACTTTGTAATCTTTCCCTGAGGCACTATAATCACAAATGTGTCAGTTTGAAACTGGATTTGAGTGGGAGAGGAGTTTCATCTGGCAAAGATTGTAGGTTTAGATAGGCCTACTTAGGGATTCTCCTGCTTACCATGGTAATAGAAAGACCTAGAAAATGTGGCCTAAAATTGGCTTTTTCACATAGTCTGGTTAGATTGTCATGTTTCACAGATTACTCATTATATAGATGGAAATAATAATAATATCAGAAGTAATGATAAAGCAGGAGGCAGTGATAATACTATAGGTAAAATATTATAAATATATTTGTGTTTTTTTTCTAAATATAGGTATATGGAACATGCAAACTTTAAGACCAGAACAGAGGATTGCATTAGTGGCTAGAGCAAATTAATGTAATGTGTGGTATTGGATTTACTGTAAAGTCTAGTTTAGTATTTTTTATTCATGAAATTTCTTGTTTTATCAATGAAATGCTTAATGGTGTTAAAACTTGCCTTGCACAATAATACCAGTGCTCATTTTATTAGTTTTAAGCTCCAACCTTAGATTCAGAGAAGAAAAGTTTATGTATGTGTTAGTACAAATAGTAAACTTTGGCAAAAAATAATTGGAAATAATGGTAATGGTACTATAAATGCAAATGGTTTGTTATTATTAAAATTTTGCACAAAACATGAATTGACTATCACAAACATGTTTAGGCAGAAAAATCACTATAAAAAAAACATAAATGCATTCATGCTCAAAATAACATTAAATAAATTACATTATAGTTAGGAGTCAGAATATAAGAATTCACATTATGTGAATACTTACAAGCACAGATTGTTAGATCATAAGATTACAATGCTCCATGATTAAAATGATAGTTGCATTAAAAAAAAGATATTATTCCAATCATATTCACAATAAAATTGATGTTCATTCTTTAGAAGAACTTATTATACACACTACGTTTCAACAGCTATAAAACATTAAAATTGCCAATATAAATCTTCAGGACTGTCATATTTCTGAAGTATGGAATTCTCTTAAGGAGAGTGTTAAGAATACAAGTAAATCTACTTTAGATTCACTAAAAAGAAGACTCATGACTGATATTATCACAATGATCTTATTATTTGTGATTTGATTAATAGGATATGTTTTTTTGCTTGGCAGAATAATAGATTAAATGTAGAACTTCAAAGGATTTGAAGACAGAAGTTTGATGACTGACAAGAGGCTTAAACATGCTTAAAAATGATTGCTGTATTAAAGCTGCAAAGATATAGCTATTTATTGATCATGATCATTCTATATTTTTGTTTGATGCACTGAAAATAACATAGGGCCTTTAAAAAATGGTAACATAAACTTATTAAATCCAGCAACTACTCTCTTATATGATGACAATGATATTTTTATATGGAATGTAGTATTTCTATCATTTTTAAATAATGATACAAGAACTGAGATGATAACTTGTAATATATTCATTTTATCTATTCATTTTGATTTGGACAAAGATATCCAACTTAGTGATGTCAGAACAGCTTTGTAATCCTTAAAATGGAAAGACTGCAGATTCTGATAAAATATTTAAAGAAATTTTAAACTATGGTGATAATATGTTATCTTAAAAAATTTTGAATTTTTTAGAAATATGTGGATCCATAAATTATGTCTCCAGATATTGAGAATGCTTTGATTATTTCAATTTTTTAAACAAAGGAAATAGAGACGATTGCATTAATTATAATGAAATCACATTATTATTTACTACAACAAAGATAGGTACTTTCAAATATTTTATTGAATAGGTTGCTTCCAGTCATAAACAAATGTTTAACAGAGACTCAATGTGATTTTAGAAAATCAAGTATTGACATGCTTTTGTTGTCAGGCAAATACAAGAAAAGTTTTAGGAATAAAATTGTTTTCACTAATTTGTTCAAGACATTTGATTCAGTTAATAAAACAATTCTATGGCATATCCTGAAATTACTTGGTTATTCACCACCATCTATATGATAGAGTAAGAAGTAGTGTTATTAGTACAAATGAAAAGGCTGAACCATTTGAAATAAAAATTGGTGTTAAACAAGGATGTGTATTTGCTCCAACATTGTTTTAGGTGCTTGATTTGATGACATAATGTTTAATTTTAATCATTTAAAAGTGAACATATGAACTTCTTAGATTCTGGATTTACAGTGTTCTGATGACTGTGCTATTTTTGCCAGTTCAAAAGACAATTTACAAAATGTATTTGTTTTAAATACAACATTTATAGACTGTGATTTACAAAATGTATTTGTTTTGAATACAACATATATAGATTGTGATTTATCCATTAATGTTTAAAAAACTCAAGTTTCTTTATCAGTCAGTGATCAAATAAAAATTCTCAGTAAATTTTAGTTTGGATAGTTAGGAACTTGAGAATTAAAATAGTTTAAATACCTTAATAGTTTTATAAGTATTCCAGTAGATTTAAATGTTGTGTTATAATATAGACTACAATGTGTTGCTTTAGCTTGGATGATTATGAACTTGAGAAGTTAAAATAGTTTAAATACCTTAATAATTTTATAAGTACTAAAGTGAATTTAAATGTTGTGCTATAATATAGACTCCAATATGTTGCTACTGCTTTTAACAAATTAAAAGATAGAATATTTCATCACAGGGAAATAACTATTGCAAATAAGTAAGCTATATAGAGCTTTTATTTTACCTAATTTATCAAATGAAAGTGAGACTTGGTTATTTCTATCAGCACAATTTAAGGCATTAGAGAACTTTCATTTAATGATGTTCCATAACATTTTAAAAATACAATAGCAAGATCATAAAGCCAATCAAAATGTTCATCAATTAGCTATAAAATCACAGTTTCATTGGACTGGATATGTACAAACAAATGAACAATGCAAGACTTCCTAAAAGGGTGTTTTATGGAGAATCTGAGCATGTGTGAGAGGTGACTCCATCAACATTATAAGGATTATCTCAAAGACATTCTAAAGAAGTGTACTATCAATCGTTTCAATTGGGAAGACATGATTGAGAATATAATATATATATATATATATATATATTGAGGGGCTACAATTAGACATGATGTTTTCAAAAAGTAATGTTTTCTGTTGAAGAAATTAAGACATCATAAAATATTAAATAAACAGAAAAATGGATCAGCATATTGTATATGTGGACACATTTGGTTTTATAAATTGATTTATTTATTAAACATGGCATAACTCATTTCTAGAGCAGTTTTTTTTTTCTCTCCTTTTTTTCTTGGACTTAGAATAATCATATTTGTTTATGAGTGGTGGTTCTAATCATTATCATCATTATTATTATTAATATTATTATATCATATAATTACTGTTAAACAAATAATGTTGAAATTATTATCCTTTTTATATATTATTCATTGATTATATTACAATTGTTATCAAATATTTAATCCTAATAAAATTATTTTAATTTTATACAATACAAAAATGAGAAAATAATATCTAGCATAAAAAATAATATTTAGAAATAACATGTTTATAATATTATGATAGATTAAATTATAGTATTAATTTATTAATATAAAATATCAATGTAAATCTCATGCACATCTTTTACATTCTGCTAATAGATCATAACTGATTGTTTCTAATGTAGCTCTGGATAGTTTAGACCAATAATAAAGTGCTATACTTTAGAGATTAAGAATCTTAGATAAAAGCTCAAGCTGTCATTTACAATACTCAATTATCAATGATTTTATGAACAACTAACTATTTGATTTTTTTTTTTTTATTTTAATATAGAAAGCCATACTGCAATGGAATAAGAAAATTTAAGAAAAAGGAGCTTAATCTTAACTATAGTTAAGATATTATTGGGGGTATTGAATAGATATTATTTTAATAGCTGAAAAAATAAAAGAATAAAAAGTAAAGAAAAAAGTTTAATATTTCAGTGATTTTGATGGACTGCATTATTTATTTCATATTAATGAAGAGCAAGATATTATATATATATATATAATGAAAATGTTTATAAGACAAAAGTCTTTTTAGAGAATTATAATAATTGAATGCCTTTCTTGCTCAGGAAATCATCAAAAGTTTGAGCATCAGAATTAAAAGACTTAGGCACAATCCATGAACTTTATACTCCAAGTTGGTCAGTCTACTCCTGCACCAAACCACATAGATATGTGTAGCGAGGTATGTGAATCATGAATGTTTTATGCCATCTGTTTCATTTAATATAAATTTAGATGGATTAAGTGATTTTGTAGAGAATTAGTATTGGACAGAAATGTTTAATCTATGAGATTCCATAATGATAAGACAATAGTTTCCTTACCCATTATTAGCAGTACTTACAGCAGGCTTAAAATGAAAATTGAAAGTTAAGACTAAAAAAAAATGGCTATGTTTTGTAAAATAAGACTAGCAATGTAGAAATGTAAAAAAGATTACTTAAGAAATTCATTAAAAAAAGAAGAAACTGAATTGAATAGATCTTTCAAGTAAGATCGTATTATCAAATATATATGTAAAAAAGAAAAAGACAAGGAGAAAAAACAAATGATTGATGACCATAAAAAAAGAAATATTTGAAAAACAAAGCAAAAAAAAAAAACTTTGATGCAATTTAATTACATAAAAATATTTTGTTCCTTATAAATAATAATAATGATGTCTTAAATTTTATATTATTTAGTATTTTTTGTTGTTGATGATGTTACCATAAAGTTGATTGATTTGCAATAACATCAAGAAAGATAAAAAGCCACAACAGTACTTTATTATTAAAATTATCTACAAACAAAACATAAAATATGAGGTAAAAAAACAAAATATTAATTATAATGATAACAGCCAACAAATTAATAAGTATTGTGACATCTTAATTAGTTCATGCTTGTTACTAAGCATCATTTTGTACAAAAAATATAAATAATCATGGTTGTGTGTATTATTTATGAAATTTTATTACTTTCTAAATCATCCATTAAGTGTTTAGACTATGAATCATATCAATTTTGCGTGCTCCACGCACTCTCTTGGTTTGTACCATATTTAAATTGATCCTCATGAGCGAATAATTTCACAAAAGAAATCTCATCACAACTAGCAGAGATCTTTCTTCATCCAAATTAACATAATTCTGGCAGTCTTCCTGTTGTATATGTATATTTTTATGTACTTTCACATAAACAAGCAGTAAAAATAATTTATTTCATCGTAAAAGTGTACAATCTTAATCAAGTGTAATGCCTAGCATATTTATCATTTCATATCTCTATTATCAAGTTCACTGTCACAGTTTAACTAATGACTAGTGTACTTCATTGTTCATAATACAGATATATATATTCTTAAAAGTACATAAAACCTTGTGGAAGAAAATAGAACATCTGTTTGCTATATTCATAATCTAGAGTTCAAATCTACACCAGGTAAAATTTTAGGATTTTTTTTTTTTTAGATTGCAAACAGGCTTAGGATTTTTCTACTAAGCAGCTGATTCAAATTAAACACAATCTAATATTAGTTGGTATATGGGTATCTAGTTATTTTTAGCTAGAGAGCATAATGATAATAAAACTATTAAAACCTTAACCATCTAATTTATTGGCAAACTTTCCCCTCCATTGTTCTCCTTCAGAGAGGATTTTATCTTGGAGTGAATTCCTTAATAGTTGATAAATAAGCTATTTAAAGATTGTTTCATCATTTTATTCTTAAACAGGACTTCACAAAAAAAGGTCAAATATATTCATATAACAAGTTTATTCTAATTCTGAATATAATTTCTTCAATGTTCCCCTTTTAGCTTTGGGCTGACAAACTCTTGCGGGTACCAATTGCATTATTTCTTATGCATCTCTCTTAATTTATAGCTATACAATAATCTTAAGTAATGTTTTGAAGTATAAATATATAATAATCTAACAAATGTTAAAGTAATAAAAATAATATATTATTGTATTTAAGCATTTAAATTTAGATGGAGAATTTTTTAATAATATATAAATTCATTTTAATAAAATTTGATTTACAAGGCATATGCAGATCATTATTAGTGAAATATTCTAATATAGACTGTTTTCTGCTTCAAATTATCAAATTTTGTTACTACTTCTTTATTATTCCTTTTTAGAACAAACAAATAATAGAATACAGTAAACTTTTTTAAAAATCCACTTCTTATGCAGAATACAATGCTTTCATATTATTTTATTTGACATATAGTTTCAACTCATTTACAATCATTATTGAAGATAAATATGGTAATAGAAAAATTTAAAAATTATAATTATTTAATTAAATTAAATAAATAAAACATTTATAAAATGAAAAATAAACATAAAGAAATAAAATCAGTAATTAAAATAGTACAACATTAGATTTATTTAGATAACAAATATTTAAAAAATGAGTGACAAAAAAGAAAATATGGAATATATGATTAAAATAACATAAAACAATATATACTTTTTCTACATACAAAAAATAGAGGATAAATATTTGATGATAAAGACATTAAAATGTAAAATCTTTCATAATAAAAAATAAGCTCAAAATTAAACAGAAATTTAGATCAAGGATTATTCATAAATAATGATATAGTATTAGAACAATATTTAAAAATAAATATCTGTGTACGGTTGTATATATATAAATAATACAATAAAATGAACATAACATTAAAAATATTGAAATCTAAATAAATATAACTTGCTGTTATAACAAAAAATATCATGTTTCACAAAATATTAGAATTAAGATATATTATTAATAAAAAAATAACATATAAAAAAAATCAATAAAAGGAACTGAATTTAGATAAAATCAGTGATCATAACTTAATAAAATTAACCAGCATTTTTATTTTTAATCAAACGAATTAAACAACAAACTAGTTATATTTTACAAATATTTTAGATAATTAAAATTATTGATATTAATTATATACAAGCATAAGCATCATTATTTAATTTAGATGATTCACATATATTGAATTTGATTTAAAATATTCAATTTATTAATTAAATAGATATTCTATGAATGTAGGTTGCATATATATGTGTAGGTAGATGTAAAATTTTACTTTATTTATTTACAGGAATATTAAGGATTTTATTTTGAGCATAAGTAAGTTGTAATTTTTTATATTCACATAATTATACATATTTATATAAGTTTATATAGATATGAAACAATTTATTTGTGTATGTGTATATATGAAGATAAAAAACAATTGTTTAAACTATTAAATTTAATTTTAAAATGTTGATAGTATTTGTCAAGCTATTTAAAGTATCAAATACTGCATGTGAAAGTACAATTATTAATCATAAATTTTACTATTTGCATTAAAATTATATTTTAGCTCTATAAAAATTTTAGATCAGTTAAAATTTTAAGTAAAAGAAAAGAACATAAAAACATTCATTCAAGAGCATAAGGAGTATTTTAAAAGTTTTTAAATATTTATAAACAATGCAAAAAAAAATTAGAATGTTTTAACAAATAAAATATCATATATATAAAATTTACAGCAAAAAACAATATTCTTAACAGGAAAGAAAATTACACATCGTGCATCATATTTGAGCACAATCAGGCAACTATTTGTGGTCATTTTTGTTCACATTATTAAGACTCTAGTTAATAGATAAAATATTTTCATCTGTACCTGTTATACCCTTTATATACACTCCAGATATTTTATTATATTTAAAATTGTTATCTCTCAGAAGAAAAATAAATTTGTACCATTTTTTTATTAATGCAATTTGTTAGTTCTTACTAAAATAAAAACTAATAAATTTTGAAATTACAAAAGCAACATGATGATAATGAATTAGGTATTTAATTTCTCCATATTCTCTAATCTTTCTAATTTTTTTGTTGTATTCTAAGTTAACAGTAATTTTAGAGCTGATATTTAATCTATTAAAGTTATTATTTCAATTATTAGAAATCATCTTAAATAAAGATGACTTTTTCAATCAAAATTTGATTAGAAAATTACAGAAGGGTTTCAGTAGAATCCAATTTGGATGTATATAATCAAGTTCATTTTTAAGAATTGTGTTAAAATCAACATTAAAAATGTCTTTTATTGAATGTGACTATTGATGTTCCAAATAAAAAGTATTGCATATTCAATGCGCAAGACTTTTTTGATCAAAATTCATCTCAAATCTTGTAATGGAAATAATAGATCATAATATAGATCCAAAGTTTATTTTTACAAACATAAGCTCATATTCAAACTTGAGATCATGAGTGATTATTATTCATTCAATTAAAAAAAAAAATCTTTAAAATACTTTTATTTTTTATAAATGTTTTTACTGAACTAAACTTCATATATATGCATATATAAAAATCCATTAATGTTTCTATCATTTTCTGAAACTTTTGTCAAGACATAATTCCTCTGCATCATAATATAAAAAAAAAATATATATACAAATTTAAAAATTCTAAAAAAACAAATGTATATAAAATATATCAACAATATTTTTAAAAACTATTTTTCCTTTACTTTTTTTATTAGAGAATGAAATTATTAATATTATAAATCCTATTATTTTAAAACATTATTTCATAAAATTGATTTTAAAAAAACCTAGATGTATATTTCGCCATATCACTGTAATATATGTCTTATTTCCTTATTACAAATTTCCTGTGATTAAATTTTATCTTGATAAAAAATATATAACTAAATATAAAAAAAACATTAAATCCCAACTGGTCTAAATTTTATCATTATAAAATTTCTTTTTAACCAATTTTTTTATTATATTCTTTTTACAATATCAATCTTTCTAATCTTATAATTGTCGTATCTATTATTTTTGAAATGTAGTATGAATTCTATTATATATATATGTAGTTTAGATCTTGTTTTTAATTTATTTTTATTTGTGCTAATATAATGTTTTAATGTTATCATTTTTACAATGCATCCATAAAATTTATATATATTATTTAAACATTCAATTTTTATTTCATTATTGTAATTAAGTAAATCATCCTCTTTTTTTTTTATTGAATTTATTTTAATATCATACTAATTTTTCTAATTATGACATAATTATTTCTATATGTATATCTGTTAATCAAGATTACATACTGAACTGCAAGCTCCACAGGTGTGTCATAATATCCAGCCTATGAACCATTTAACAGAGATTCATATTTAACTGGATCAGAAGAGACTGATTAAACAAAAGCCTTGAATAGTATTTCTGATCATACAAAAATGATTGTGTAGATTGCACATATCAGAAGACTTTGTAACCAAGTTTTTAATGTTCTTTATTATACAATCTTAATTAAATATTATGATTATAATTATAATAACAGAAACATGGTTAAATAGTTATATGGATAGTCAATGTATTGATAGTAGGTATCAGGTTTTCAGAAAAGATCACTCATTTGATCTTAAATCAAGGAGTGACTATTGAGATTGAGATTACTGATATTATTTGGGTTGAGATTTCATTACCGTATAAAAATAAATTATTAATTGGTAATTTATATATTCCTCCAAATATTGTATTAAATCAACTGCAATTGGTGTTGAAAACTTTAGATAATGTTAGTCTTTTACAAAAATTATATATTGTTAGTGGAGGATTTTATATTTTCAGCAAACTGAAATGGTTATGCAGGTTATTTATAAAAAAAAATTAAAAAGCTTTAGAATTTTTTAATGTATTTAGTCTGACTCCATTTAAATTTGTAAGTAATGGTTTTAATAAAATACTTGATTTAGTCTTGACTAATTTTCGTTATTTGGATTACAAAAGGGATCATCATTAGTCAGTAAGGGCTTGCATCATCCATGTTTAAAATTTTCTAGATATTAATTTTAATTAAAACAGCTAATGTTAGACAAACATTATACAAATTATAAAAAAGATGATCCTTTGAGTCTTTATTATATCTCAAATTTTGCAAAAAGAGACTATTGTTCTTTAAATGATATTGATAAAGCTGTAGCAACCTTTAATGATGCTATGATAAATATCATGGATAGATGGATACCTCTATATCCTGTTTGGTTTTCTAGTCAATTTATATTAATTATAATGAGAAAAAATAGATAATCAGAAATTGTATAAAAAAAAACAAAGTCAATATTTTATTGAAACAATTTTATTAATTTTAGATGAAAAAGTCTGTTATCATTTGTATATTGTTAATATGCAGAGAAATATTAGGTATATCCAAAGTGTTTTTTGGTCATATGTTAAAGATTTTGCCAGCATAAAATTTAAATAAATGAATAATGTTTTAAATAACTCCTTAAATGCAGAAGATTTTAGAAAATAATTATCTTGTAGTCAAATTAATGATTTTGTAACTACATTTGATGAAACTATAATTTCTTCTGCTACTAGTCATATTAGGTTTAACAGATATTATTTAGATAGTCTAGATATCAAATGATGAGATAATTGATCCTATTAAAGATATAAAAAGGAATAAATCTGTTTCTAGTGATAATATTCCTATGTTTATTCTGAAAGATTGAGCAGAATTTATTATTCCTGCAAAATTGTTTTCTCTGATATATATAAATTATCTAGAGTTTTCCAATTTGGAAGAAGCGTTGTAAAAAATGATCCAAAAAAATATAAGTCAATATCAATGTTAGGCAGTTTTTCAAAAATATTTGAAAGATATGTATATAATTTTCTAATATTTCAAATTAAGATCCAATTTTCAGCATGGATCTTATTCCCAAACAGATAACTAGAGACAAATCTGATAATAATATAGGATCATATAATTAATGTTATAAATGAAGGTTGTGTTGGATGCAACATATTTTGATCTTAGTAAAACTTTTGATATAGTAAATCATAGCATTTTATTATTTAAATAAGATTGACTGGGTTTTTCTTTCTCTTTTATTATGATTTAAGTCCTATTTAACTGACTGCAAATTATGTTTATTACAGATCCTAAGAATCTGAAAATGGAGTTCCTCATAGAAGCATTCTTGATCTATATTTTCATATACTTATGATATATCTCAAATTACTAACAATTGTAATATTTTACAATTTGCTGATAATAAAAAGTTATTTCTTAGAATTGATAATATATCTGACTATTTAAGATTGCAGAGTTCTATAAATAGTTTGTGATTTAGGGTTTAAAAAATCAGATCATTGTTAATATTTCATTATTCTGTTAATAATAGTTATTTCTAGAAAGAATAGGATAAAGAATTTAGAGATGTAGTTTAATAATAACGGTCTTTTTTAAACCCACTTCAATGAAATTATCCTTAAATGTAATAGAATTACTTAGTCAAAATCATTTTACATAAGTAACCATGCATTCATTTATTTTATATAATATTTGTTCCAACAATTAATTATTATTTTGTTATTTGAAATTCTAATACAAAATTTGAAAATAGATTGCAGAATATAATGAAAAAGTACTTTAATTAAATAGATTTACAATTACCCTTTGGGTAGTGATACATATTTTATGACAAAAAAAATGTTCAATGATATAATGTTTCTAAGAAAAATTGTTTTATATAAATATGATGTATCAGAATTTATTCATAATATAAATTATATAATCCTAATATAACAAGAAATAATGCTTTGTTTTATATTAAAAAATATAAACATAATTGTTATAGAAATTCTACCATGATTAGAATGCCTATGGATGTTGATAGGTTTAATTTGAATTTTCATGATTTCTTAAATCAATCTAAACTAATTCTTGGTTTAATGAATGAAGCTTGTGTCATTCATTAAAATATATTTCCAAATGCTTAAAATTTGCCTATACATACTTGTTTAGGTTAAAAAGATAGAGTGGATTAATTCTATCTCTTCAAAAGATTTTATCTTGTATTTGGAAAGGAGAGTATTCATTAAATGTTTAAATCTATTTAGTGCAGAGGAGTGATCCCTAATAATTATTACAGATTACAAACATAGTGTTATTAAAATAAATAACTCATTATACATGTTTAATTTCTTGGTTTGTAAAAGCTGTACTATAATTGGATTGTTACTAGAGTATTATTACATGTTTAATAAAATTGAACTTAACACAACTGTATAAATTGTTTTTATTTACCTTTTACTATTACTATTATTTTTATTTTTATTATTTTATTATTGTTTGTAAGCTTATTTATTATATTAATAAAATGATCATTAACATATGTCTCTTTTAAATTATTTCATTTTACAATATCTTATCACTTAAACAAATTTTAATTACTCTAATTATAGAGTTAGTAATTATACTTTTTTTTTATTTTATCTAAATCTTAATCCCAATTTATTAAAACACCAAAGATCATAAAACATTTCTTTTCTATAAATATCAGCATTTATTCTTCAATAATTCTTTTATTAATTATAATATCCATAACATTAATATTATGTCTTTTTTCCATTTTGAATTTTATAATATTCTTTATATTTATATACTCATAGAAACTTTCACAATTTCTTTTATTATCTTTAAATACCATAAAATACTTACATATATAAATTTTATAAAATATAAGATATTTTTATTAAAATATTTGTATTCAATGTTTTTAATATAGATATTAGCTAAATAACCATTTATGTTATTATCCATATTAAAATCTTTAATTTGTTTATAACATTTTTATACAAAAACAATATTTTCACAACATATAACAAATAATTAATGAAAATAATTAACATCAATGTATATATTTTTCTATTTTTAAGATATATTTTTATAGTATATTTTATTACTAAACAGCATTTACATTTAAATACATATTAAAAATACAACTTAGCCAAATAAATAATATTATTTTTCATAAAATTATTTAATTCAATAATGAAATCATATAAATCATTAATATTGTTATTATTATAATTGGTATTTAAAGATAAAAGAAATTGTGAAAGATTTTGTGATTATGCAAATAATATAAAGAATAACATATAATTCAAAATGGGGGGAAAAATTATATTGACTTTATGGACATTATAATTTAAAAAAAAAAAAATATTGAAATATATATATATATATCTAATAACTGATATTTATAGAAAAGAAATGTATAGTCTGATTAAATTTGGATTCAAATATAGATAAATTAAAAAACAATTAAAATGTGTTCAAATGCTAGCATATTGTAAAATGAAAATGAAATAATTAAAGAAGCATGTGTTAATGATTATCCTATAGATAAAATAAATAAGTTTACAACATTAATAAAATATATAAATAATAATAAAGAGATCAATAAGAATGATTTATATAAGTTTTATAATTAATATAAATAACTATAAAAAAAAAATTTTAAAAATTGATAAAAAATATATGCTTGTTATTAAAATAAATTGTTCATTGGAAAATATTTTTTTAATAAGATAAAAATTGATAGTTTAAATAATATATATATATAATAATATGTATTGATTGTAAAAATAAAAACTATTCACACTAGCACAATTTAAAATATAACAAGATTTAAATCATGCATAAAATAGGAATTTGTTATACATTTATATTCTAAAAATGATAAACATAATTATAAGTTACGAAAAACTGAGAATGTAAAAAATATAATGGAAGATTGATTAAAGAAAAACTTTACTTTCATAGACTTACTCTTTTAGATTATATCTATTTTGGAATTTTATTATATTAAAATTTAATGATTTTGTTTTTAATCATATATCCCTAAGACAGAATTTAATTATAATAAATTTGTAACAAGTTAGAAAATAATTACAGCTGATTTTTTATAAGTAATTAATTGATAAGGGAAACTACATATCATATATAAAAATAAATAATTTTATGAACTATCCTAAAAATGTACAATTTTACAATATTAATAATTTCATACTCTTACTTTTAAAAAAAAGTAACTTTTTGTAAAAAAATTATTTTTTAAAAACATAAAGAAAAATAAACTGATGCATACATATTTAATTAAATGATTATAAAAGAATTTCTCAGAAAAACAAACTGTATGCTTAGTGGCTAAAAAGGACTTGTGAATTTGGAGAAATCTACTCAATTGCTTGAACTTGATTTTTTTATATATATAATGAAGCTGCAATATTAACTATGGGGTTGTTTCAACTTCTCCACCCTTCCCTTAAATATATTATATATTTTATATTATAGCTCACATTTTGCTGATAAGCTTGGTGTTTTCAGATTAGTATTACTCTGCATAATCGTCTGGCCATAATTATTCTAACTCTGCAAATTATTCTAACATTTTTAGGTTAGCCATTTTTTTAAAGATTAGCAAACTTTATATTTAAAACATGAGTTTTTGGATTCAACTAAACTTTAAAAAATTATTATAAATATGAACTTTATATTTAAAAACTTAGAATTCAAGTTCATTTTAAAAAGTTGTTATCAATATAATATAAATAAAAAAAAATTTGGATAAAAAAATTAGTAAACAAAAGCAATTTTCTACGTTTAATTTACTTACTTCAAATCTTTTATTTATACTGTATTCATAATAAACATTTTTTTAAATATAACGTTTGCAAAACCTAACATGTTACTTCACAAGCAATGAAAAGATATTTGTGAAGTTAAAATAATTATGGCTGGATGATTACATCACAGCAGAGCTAATCCCAAAGTACCAAAAGTCTTTGATTACAATACAATATGTATGTTTATTTAGTAACTATACAATACTTTCAAGATATATACATAATACATGTGTATAGTATGCTTCTTTAAATTAATATTATAGTATAAACAAAATTTAAAAAAATAATAATGTAGTTATATAATTATAAATAAAAAAATTGAGAGTAAACAAATACATTCACATTCCTTCAAACAATATGGAAATAACTACTTCCCTTGAGTTACTTCTTTTCAATCCCAGATATTTAAAATATTATGATTTATTATTACTGTACAATATCTTTATTTTTTATTTTTTTAAAATAAAATGAACAACAAAATATCAAACTCTAATCTTCTCAAGCCATCAATGTATCAGAATAATCCAGTTTTATTGCAATTTAACAAAATTTGAATATCCTTTTCCTTCAATGATTTTTTTTTGCCCTATGGAAATATAATAAGTCTCATTATCAGCAGATACAATCTCTGCAGTTGTTTTAGTATTTTTAAGTCTATATGACTTCAGAATCTACAACCCTACTTGCAGTTACTCATTTCAGGTTTTTAGGTAAACTTTTCATACAAAATTTAAGCTTTCTAACACAATATAAAAATATCATATCAGCTTTTTTTTCTGCCATTACTAAATCAGTAACTTTTACTTTATTGTTTAAAAAAGATATTTTGTAAATTTTATTACACAAAATACTGCACTATATAAAATTTCTGGGTGAAAAAAAAAATTTAATTAAATATGCTTTCAGCATAACTGAAAGAAATGCTATTAATAGATGTAATGATATGTGGTGCACTAAGATGAAAAAATGGGTGCTGCCATGTTGTAAAATTTTACTAATTTTAATGTGGTTTTTTTCTTTTCTGTATATTTGCTTATTTGTATTTTTTTTTAGATAGTTTATAATTGAAGTACTGTATCATAGCTCCACTATTATATTATTTAGATGAGAATCAATTCTAGAAGTTCTAGCCATTATTCCACCTATATGAGACAAAGAATCCATACACATATGGATACAGAAATTATATTGAAGTTTAGCAATAAGTAAAATAATAATCACAATATTTTTTTTTTCTTTTATTAGGATGAACAAGTAATACATGCATATACACATATATTCTAAAAATTATTATGAATGAGTACTTATACATTCTATTAATTGAGTAACTAAAATATAAAATATTATGTATAATAGTTAAATTCTGAATTAAAAACTATGACAATACAAATCCCACAAGATCAGTTTTGGCTAACTTGTTCATCAACTGTGCAAAATCCCAAAATTATTAATCACAAATCAAAATAGAGTAGAATGTCAATTATACTATGCAAATTTAACTTGGTTTATTTTAAAGTATGAATGATCAAATAGATACAAATATTAAATGTGTTAATCTTTATAAGTAATAAGCACACTTATAATTACATTTCATTTTTTAACAAATTTGTCAGCTAATATATATATATGCTGTGGCACCATTATAACTTCCATTTCAACATCCCCTGCTTCAATTATGCATTAACCAAAATAATAATAAATAAAGAAATAAAGAGTTTAATATTCATAAATTAGAAAGATGACAATTTTATGCATATATTTTATTTTCTGGATATGATTGTCACTTTTTTTTCTTTTGCAGTGTCTTCTATAAGTCTTGCACTTCTACAAAATCCCAAGAACTCATTCAACCAAGTTTTTTTGCTATCTAAATAAAAGCAACACATGATTTATATATTATATGTTTTAGCAACACATGTTTTATCATTGTTTTTGTTGTTTTTTTATTTTTTTAAATTTAAGATTTCCTTTGAAATGGTTGCAATGCATAAAGTTAAGTATCACAGCAATTCTATTAAGCCCATAAAAGTTTGTGAAGTGCTTTATGTAAATGATAAAAAAATATATATATTTGTTTAAAAAAAAACAAATCATCTATTTGTAAAATAATGAAAAGAGATAAATATACTTTTATAACAATTTTTCTTTTCAAGAAAAAATGATTGAGTGATGCATTATTCTTTTTTTAATTATTTCTGTTTACAATCTTAATATATTTAAGTATTGTAATTTTTTAATCAAGTTATATCATAGTTATGTGCATATATATATATATATGTTTAAAAGCATGTTTTATATGTATGAGTGTATGTGTTGAAAAGTACTGTATAGCACAATACAGTATAAAGTATTGTAAACATTGCATGAGCTACTATCAGCTAATTTATATGATCTGCTAGAGATCATTGAACAAAATATAAGAATATGATGCATATGTATATCTGTAAATCCAATTAATAATGCATTGCCTTTTACATAATTAATAAACATGTACACAAATACATACTAGTATTTTAATTCCATTTTATATAAACTTCAAATGAATTAAATATTTATAACATTCTATTATGTAATTTATATTACACCTCATATTAATATTAATGGAATGTGATATAAAATTGCTTCTTTTTAAACAAAATCAGAAATTTCCATGTATGTGCTAAATAATCAGAAACCCAAATTAAACATTAAATCTCTCCAAAACTATTATACATCACAATAATTTCATCTACTTTTTAATCTTGTATTACACAATCATTTTTACACATCTAATTCATTACTTTTTTCTTTCTACCTCACTTTAAAAAAGCTGTTTCCTTTTTCTACTATCTCATCCTCATATTACCCAATTTTGTTATAAACAAAAAATCTTAAAAGCTCCACCCTTTTCACTCCCTCTAAATTTCTCCCATTATCCATACAATTTACACCCTGATCCTCTTTCCACATCCTATACTCCAAAACTAGATGCCCAATACTCTTCCCACCATTTCCATATTAATTACATCTACAATTCAAATCTTTGTTCTATTTTGTCTTTTTCTTTGCTACTTTAAATTCCTGCCTTTGCATCAAATAAGACCTTTTATTATGATCATGCATTCTTTCATATTTTATATAATTTTACTCATATATCCCCAAATTATTTTTTTATTCATAATCATTTTCCATAATTCTACTTTTTCTCCAGATAACTTATCTATCTTCTTTTCACTTCTCATAGTTATATATGTATACAAAATACATTCCACATTTATCTCTTTTCCTTTATAAATTGATGGAACTCAATTATCCATCTATTACCTTTACATATAGTAAAATCTTTCAGCTCAAGCTCATTATATAACTAAGATATTAGATATACATAATAATCAAAATCTGAATTGTGAGCTTATAATATAAGGCTCACATGACTAATTTCAAGAGAATTCCACCAATATCATCTGTACCATTCCTCATTATTACCTACTACAAATCAGAAAATGCAAATCTTATTTGTATTAAGAGATCTCACTTTACTTCAAAATGTAAAAGATGAAATGCACACAAATAAAAAATATGATTGTAAACATATAATATGTATATTGTATATAATATAGTCTATATAAAAATGTAAATCAGAATTGAGATTACCTTACAAAAAAGTTCAATTCCATAGGAATTTTCTCCTCTACTAGTAGAGCCACCTACTTTTTCTATTCGGCTTACAACTCCTAAAGGAGCTTCTAAAATAAATGGTGGATCCTATTACAAAAAAAAAATTAAATAATATCAATATACTCCAAAAATTGAACAAATTTTAAGATTTAAAATACAATTTATTAACAGATATATCCAATATAACAATATTATTTTTTAATTACTTCCTTATTATTTTCAGTACTAAAAGTAACAAAGATCTGAAAATGAGAGTAGGTAACATTTTTATTATGATATTATTATATTTCAAGCAGATTTGGGGAGGGGGGGGGTAAATGATTATGATTATCTTTTAAATATTATAAAAATTTAGATTTGGATATATATCCAGCATGTTAATGTTAAAACTATTCTTTGTAATTTTAAAAAAATGGAAAGATATCAGAAGTTTTAAAATATGATGATGATACATTAGCTTCAAACTTATAATTTTTTTAGAAATATTGTCAAGGACAAAATCTTGAACAACCTAATCTTAAGCTACTTTTATTGTTGCTGTTAATAAAAATAAAAATTAAAAACAATAATTATTGTGAAATATTATAGTTGTCTAGTGCAGTATTTTAAAAGATTTTATTGAGTAGGTTTCTTTCAATTATAGATAAACTATTACTATATATAAATTTAAGGTGGTTTTAAGAAAATAAATAGATGCTACAGACATTATGAAAAAAATCACAATTTACATATCAATTTAGTATAGGAGTTTGACTCAGTTAATCAAAAATAATTATGGTTTAGATACAAGTTAGATGATAGTCAAAGTTCATATTATATAACTTCTATATGATAAAATATAAAAAAAACATTGTCACAGATAGTAAAAATAAAATATCTAAGACATATGAAATGGAAACTGGTGTTTCCATTTTTATTTCAATAACCTATTATATGAAGTAGGTAATAAGAGGTAAAAAAGTTTGCTGATGGAATTTGTTTAATTTGAACTAATTAAAAGCAAAAATAAAAACATGTTCTTGGTTTCTAGATTTATAGTGTAATGATGATTGTGCTATTCTTGTCAATCCAAAAAAATATGATTTTCAGAACATTCTTAATGTTTTGAATAACTGATATTCAAAAAAAAATGAGACAATTTTGTCATTAATGATAAAACGTTTCATCAGAAAATTTGTTTTGAAGATTATCTTCTTGAGAATTGCTATGTATCGATTATCAATCTAGCACACTAAAAATGAGATGCATGAGCTTGTTTAGTTATTTTTTATTTAATAATGTTAAACATTAATATATATATAACTGGAATTGATAGAATATTTATACACTTATATACATACGACAATTAAGTATACATTTATATATATATATATCATCATCATATAATATAATAATAATAATAATAATAATAATAATAATAATAATAATAATAATAATAATAATAATAATAATATAATAATAATAATAATAATAATAATAATAATAATAATAATAATAATAATAATATAATAATAATAATAATAATAATAATAATAATAATAATAATAATAATAATAATAATAATAATAATAATAATAATAATAATAATAATAATAAAAAAAATAATAAAATAATAATAATAATAATAATAATAATAATAATAATAATATATCACATTATAAATGATAACAGTTAGTATAATAATCATTATTTACAATTAGAGTCATAAGGCATACAAAAATCATAGACCATGGCGGCCTCTTTAATACCTATATCCCTTTCTTCACCTTCAGCAGGGATTCTACTGGATAATGACTACAGGGTTGAAGTTCCTTACACTTACAGATGCATGTTAATTTGCTAACAGGTATTTATAAACCACACACTCTCCTTAGAGAAAACTTCTCCTCTAATATTATTGGTCAGTTCATAATTACCTGATCAATCCATTTTCTATTTGTTTATTTTTTTTTTCTAATATTATTGGTCAGTTCATAATTACCTGATCAATCCATTTTCTATTTGTTTATTTACTTGTCTTCTTTAACACTTCCGATTTCAACATACACACACAGCACTTCCCTCTCCTACTTTTTAGAAACTCGGCAGACTGTTTATTTTAATTTTTTCTGAAGTAACAAATATAATCCTTTGGATAGTTTGAGGGTTGGTGAGTCTTTTGTTCTCAGATAATTCTTTAACACTTAGTAGGAGTCTCTGTGCACTATTGTTGGGTAGTTTTTGTCAGTTTTGGTTGGTATTTCACAACTTTTAGCATTAAGGTCTACATTTGTTTCAGCCCAGTTTTTTCTAATGTGATTTACATGGCATCTGTAGGTTATTCCTATAGAGATTTACACTTTAACAAAGTTCTTTGAAATTACTTTATTTAGTACTCGATCCATAATTTCCATAGACTGTCTCTTATCCACATCATTTCTCCAGCAGTAGCTATTTTCAGGAATTCTTGTTGATTGTTCCTTCTTTGACAGTAGGGTAGATAGTTTGTTGCTCAATTTTCTTCCCATCAAAACTTCTGTCAGTGATTTATCAATAGTGGTGAATAGTGTGATGTGTTGGTGCGACATTGCCACATCCAGTGCTTCTTTAGTGCTTGAGTAACTTAAATCAATTTAGAGCTAATTTTAGTTGTTTCACTGCCTTCTCTGCCATTCCATTTGATTCTGAATGATATAGTGGTGCTAGTGCAAGTCATATTCCCCATTCTTCCAAAAATGCTCTGGAGAACCATGATATGTAAAAATTTCTCTTAGAGTGTGTATAGTTTCTTTTGCACTTGTAAATACAAGTTTATATTCTGCCCACTTGGAGGCACCATCTATTAATACAAATATATTAGTAGCGAAAGAGAGAATGAATAAAGCATGGAAAATTAAGGTGTTTGATAATGAAGAGAGAGAGGTATGTAATAGTGATCATAACTTCTTTATAATAGTACAGGTTAGTAATATGATGAAAAATAGTACTAATAGTAGAAAGGATAATGAAAGATGTGGATGGAGAATGAATTATAAGAATAAGTTAGAAGAGTATAAAATAGAAGTTGAAGAAACCATGGAAGAGTTGGTTGGAAATGAGTATAAGGATTGGTGTGGTGAAATAGAAAAAGTGGCAAATAGGGTTTTAGGTGAGAATATTCAAAAGAATAAAAGGAATACGAAATTGAGAGTTAGTAAAAGTGTAAAAGAGAGGCAAAAAGCGTGTAGAGAATATAAGTGTGCTATTACGAGCAAAGAAAGTAAAAAAGATGTTAAGACTAAATAGGGAAAGTACTTAGAAAAAAAGAAGTTGGCTAAAATAGATAATTATAGAGAGAGAATGAAATTGGATAGTAAACTGTTGGAAGATATTAATAAAAGTGGAAGAGATGGGAGTAAAAATTTTTGGAAATACGTTAAAAGAAGAAATGTAAGGGAGAGAGAATTAGTATTACTAGATGATGAGGGAATAGAATGTAGGTCTACAGAGAAATTAGAGATAGTCTTAAACAAGTATGTAATGAATATAGAAAAGATGTTAGATATGAAGTACAGACTGATAGCAAACATGACAGCATATAATAATAACAACATACGATTCACAGAAAATGAACTAAATGAGGCAAGTAAAAAAGTGAAAGGTGGAAGGGCAAGAGGTTTGGCTGGGTGGGAAGCAGATGATAATGAATTTAGGGCAGAAATCAAAATTAAAACTATTATCCTGTTTTAATACGATGGCACAGAAGAGAGATTTTCCAGGTATTGGAGTAATGCAAGAGTAAGGCTATTATTTAAAGGGAAGGGTAAGGATCATAGGAAGTTAAACAATTATAGACCAATAGCGATAATGTCAGTGCTATATAAAGTCTTCTCATATATGGTGGCTGGAAGGGTTGCAAAATGGATGGAAGAAAATAATAGTGGGAGAAATGCAAGGAGGTTTTCGATCAGAGAGGCAAATAGGAGATAGTTTATTTGTAGTTACACAACTTATGGATATTGAAACAGTAAGATTCGTATTCGAATCTTAAGTTTCACCTTTTTCTATCGTCTCTCACTCACCAGTCTATCCTACCCAAATTTAAACTTTTTGGTATCGAATTGTGTGTGTAGCAATATTAAAAATGTATAAATATTGTAACCTAAATTACGGAGATCAAAAGGATTATAATATAATATTATTTAATTAAGAAATAATTCAAATATAAATATTTAGCTTAATAAACGAAAAAGAATTGTAATAAAAATTTTATATCAAAGAGAAAAGAATTGTAATATTCAACTTGCTGAGCATAAGCTATTAAACAAAAGGTCAGACTGAGTTATCAATCATATTAAGGGTCATTGGATTAAATGAAACATACTTCTATAATTAGATTTCTCAAGATATCACAATATCAATAATTATAAACAAATTATTAGAGTAAATTATTATAACTCAGGTATATGGAAATCAAGTGAGTGAGCACACGGGTAACTCAATCAAATAACTTCTCAGATATACAGACATTAGATTTTATCCACTTTCATTTCTTGGTTTGATGTTAAGTGCATATTTAAACAAATACCAAGTGAATATGGTCTAACAGGGCGCAACTAGATCATCTGAATCTAGACACAGTTATATCTAATAATCTTTTCACATGTACTAGGTTTGAATCCCTTTGGTACCTTATTTCTTACAAAATGTATGATTTTGATTTTAGACCCATAGCACTATATGCACTAATATTTAAGTAAACACCTAGGTAACATAAAACATCTTTAAACTAAAGTGGAATTCATTAAACAGAAATCATTTCTTAGACCTTAACATAACAAATGTGTTTCAATATTTTTTTTTATAAGTTTTACTAGCTCAGATTACTATTAATTTAGGATAGTAATTCACTCATCCTTGCATGAAATAGATGATGGGATGGTGGTTATAATAATACTAAGAAATCACTAAATATTATGAGATCAATATTTATTTATGGCCTTTGAACATCTATTTAGCTCATTAATCAAAACGTGATGGTGATGATGATGACAATGATAATGATAATGGTTTCAACCACAGCTTTAGGACTAAGCCTAAACATAAAACCTAATTGTTATAAATAAAATTCATAATTATTGCTTAATTTTAATATATCTAATTGGAACTTAAATAGCTAATATTCACCTTGATGATGAATGATCACACTTAATAAAGACTACTCTTAATGAAATATATACGCCTCGTTTAATAAAATAAACTAATATTTATTGCTGCATTTCTAACATATACATAAAAATTTCTATATCTACATGAAAATTGATATTAACAATAACAACAGTAATCATAATCGACTGTTTTAAAATCATAACATTAATTTTTAAATTCTTCCCCCTTTCCTGTAAATGTATTTCAAATTGGATGTCACATTGACCATGATTTTCACGCCACGAGAAAATGTCTCAAAAAAAAAATAAACACTTTTTTTCTCTCCCACTTCTCTTACACGCATACCCTTATAAATCTAACATGTAAGTAGAATGACAAAAATAAATGTTAGTAAAATTGGAAAAAGCAAGTTTTAGAAACAAGTTTTAAATTATTTTCTCCCCCTCCCTCCTAAGCGCTGAAATGCTATATTTTCCTAAAACAAAATAATCTAATATTTCCAATGTTATATGTTGATCATTCTCACACACACCCAACCACACATGTAACAAGTTAATATATTGTTGTGTGTATGTGCATGTTTTATCCCCATAATAACAAAAATATTATTTAAAACAAAATAATAATAAAAAAAAATGTGTTACATATTAATAACATTTCATAATCTTAGTACATATAAAATCATTAACAAAGCCTATGTTTAGCATTATTAAGAAATTCTTGTTTTCAATTGATCCTGGTTGTTTTAAAAGTTCTTTAAACAAAAATATACCACTCTGTTACTAAAATTTTACTAAGACTCTGATATCATAAAGAAAACATAAAAAAAAAATTCATATTACCAGTTCCATTCTTTGGCCGCGACTTCCAATGATTCAAATTTATCTTGTTCAATGTCTATCTTTGGCAGCAACAAATTCCACGTTTCTCTGGAATAATCTCTTTCTTGAGGTGGATAATTATTCGATGATGATGATTCTATTGAGGTTATTTGCTTTAGTGGACAATTTGGAAATCATTATATTAACTTTTCTTCCCTTCCTGTCAAGCATGACTCTTTTAGTGGATGAAGTACAGTAGTTGTTTTCACGTTTATAAATTTTCTGGGTTTAAACTCAGTTACTGGAACAATTAATTGGACTTGATGATTTACCATTTATCTGTAGATTAATCATTTTTCTTCTGATTGCCTTCAAATGCGGGTGAATGCTTTCTTATTTCTATTTAAAAACATCTGATTTCTCTTGGTCAGTTGAAAGGTGTAGAATATTATTTTTCAGACAAGACATCTTTTCTTTCCTATATGATGTGCTGGCTGGATGGTCTGGTCAACAGACGAGATATATATTAATTTTTCTTAGCCCGCCATCCTTGTATTTTCAACATTCAAAACTTGATATTAAAAAAAAAAATTTTTTTTTTTAAAAAAAAAAAAAAGATTATCTAACAGAATTAAAAATGTTTGTCTGCTTTAGTTTCAATAACTTTAAAAAGGTCTCTATCACAATATCAACTGATTTTCCAGACTGCTTTTATATCTGATTTTTTTGAGTCAACTCACCCAATTAGAGTGATAGTGTGACTTACTATTTTTGACCAACTCATTTTTAGCTGGAAAGTGCAATCTTTTTTAGGAACATTAAAAAAAAATCACATACCTGGTTTTCAGACAACTTTTGTTTTGAAGGAAAAAATAGACTTAATCCTTTTTTTACACCTATGTAACATCTCAAATTTTGAGCTTCTTTCTTTTGATCTTAAAATGAGACATCTCTAAAATTAGACTTCTCACATCGTCTCTAAGTTTTAACAGAAAAACAACCCTTATAGTACAAACTGTTGAACAAAAAAAAAATAATTTAACAGATTCTCTCATTTTTCTTTCAATATTTAATAAATAAAAATGTAGTTTATGTATGCAATGTACACACACACTCATTCAAATTATTTATAAACTGACATTAAAATAATCTAATTGCTAGCTTAGTAATTATAACCCTAATATTTAAAATTAAATCCTTAGCTTTTAAATCCAAATTACAATTATAGAAAAGTAAAATAGAGAAAGAATAAAATATTAAAATTCAGCAAGTGTAGGTTAGTTTTAAAGAAAGTTAAAATGTTTAATATTTGAAATATAAAACAATTAAATAGCTTACACATACATTACCTATATATGTGTAACTTTGCTTTTTAACAGAAAAATTAAATATTGAATAGTTTAAATGTGTGTATTACCTTTCTATCAACACACAAACAAATAAAGAATATAATTGTTGACCCACTCTCTTTCTGTCTAAAGCTTTTAGAACTTGATCTTGTAGGGTTTAAACTTGGATGCCCTACAGCTTCCCTTTTTTATGAAAATGTGATGATTTTTGTTCAGCATTTTCTTTCATGCACATTACGATAAATTTAGCTAATGACTAAATTGTAATGGCACAACATATGTAGAATTCACCATAAACACGCACACATTTCAATCTCAAATTTAAGCTAATAAATAAAGGTAAATAATAATTTAGATTTCTTCTTTTAGTTATAAAAAATATATATATATATATATATTAACCATTTATTTTAAACTGTAAAATCTGTTATTTATTGCTTTGTTTAAATTTCATTTAATAACAATTTAGAAATAGACTGTAATATTTAATTAAAGGTAAAAATTATCATATGTTCCCTTTTTGTCTTTGAAATTTTAAAAGAATTGGTCGGTGAGAGATAATAGTTTAATTAAAAAGAAAAATTCCCTAAAATGTAATTATAAAAATTAAATGTAAAATCTAAACGTAAACAATAGAACGGCAGCTTTCTCTATAATTAAACTAACAAAAATGCATTGATTATCCTCAGGGCAGATTAAGTGGAATCTAAAAATACACTGACAAAAATGTGAAAGATAAAATATAAGAAAAGAGGCCATTTTGAGACTTACTAGAAACTAGCACTTTAACTTTAACTGTGCTCTCAATCAGTTGAGAGTCTCCAAGATATTAAATAAATTTTTCCTCCCATGGTATGATTGAGTAAAAGTGCCCAGACTATTCTCTGCCCGGAGATGGCCTATCGGATGCCAAACCTTCCATTGCCCTTCATAAATTCAACCACGAAGATCTGCTGCCTAAAATAATGAGAAAGCTGCTGCTGCTGTTAAATTAAATGAACCACCTAAATACAGGAAAGATTGCTAATCATGAACAATTTGCTACTGACCAATGGAATCGGAAAACTTCTCATAAAACAGGTACCTGTGTCCAAATTCTCTAGAGTACTCTACTAATATTCAGCTACGCTTATTCATTCTGTATATAACTTATAAATTGTAGAACTATCATTTGAAATGCTAAAAATTTAATAATTAATATGTAAACTTCTTTAATAATCTAGCCTGCCTAACTCTATCTTTCTTGGGTGCATATTTCTAAAATCTATATTTATTATTTAATTATTGCATGCTCATAATTGTCTAAATATAAATCTGTGATCGTTTGAAACAGTGGATACGTGTCAAATTTTTCATTAATATTTACTTTCATAAACGACTTAATATTTTCATACAAACGACACGCATTCAATGCTTCCGTTATTGTAATGCAGGGGTCTACTGCTTAGCAAATGGCTGACGTATCAGTTGTAATAATCACCCAGTCTATATATTGTTTTTATATCTTATTAAACTTGTAATTAATAATTCCATAAAATTTGCATTTCTTTGAGAGTCGCAAACGTTCCTTATTAAAGGTTGATAATGTAGGACCGAGTTATAAAATATATTTAAGTCTTAACAGAATTGTCTGTACATTATACATGTGTTACGTTTTAGAGACGCGATGACCCATTACAAGCCGTGAATATTCCGGATTCTATAGGGTTGAAATTAACCCCAGTCGTCCTACACAAGCAGACATAATAAATGCTCCCGTAGGGCTTGACGACCGTCACGCAGCCAGCAGGCAATCTCGGCACGAACCGCTTGTCCCTGGTTATGCTTATGTGACACCTTACTTCTTTGGGCCGATGGCAAACGCCAGCCCGTCATTCTTATAAACTCATTCACGGCTTTGCAGTTTCAATATACTGCTATTCCATATCGCCTTTCTAGTGTACCACATGTTTTCTTTTATTAACTTTATTATTCTATATATAACTCCGTCCCTGCATTAGCTTCATAATTCACCCTCAAATAAATGTTTCCCCTTAGTTCTTCGTAATATCTTTAATTAAATAAATCTTACTTTAGACTCTTGAATTGCAAAGGTATAAATCCCTAAAGGCATGCATTAGAAATACTTGCTCAAGAATTTTAGGCAGCTAGATTACGTCATCAAGTAAATGTGTTCCTCTTTGTAAATATAATAGTATGGGAAAATTCCGCTGAGATTTAAATCTTGCCAAATCATATTAGTTTTATGTTAAATGATATAATGTTTTAATAAATAATTTCAAACTATACGTCTGCCGTCACTTCTTTATTTATTTATTCGATACCCATTCAATATGTTTCCTCGATTATTTAAATATAAATGTGTAAGATTAATTAATATTAGTGTTATTATTGGCTAACTCGAAAATAAAATCATGAATCTCTTGCAACATCCCTGACCATCATGCCTAAAGAAATGTTTACTAATGTCGCAACAGATGCGTTGTTTCGTAGATTGTATTGTGGAACCGATAAACTATGTTCGAACTCAGTACTATGGGTGGCTTCGCTATCTAAATGGTGCTGCAGTTCTGTGTGGTGGTCAAATTCTGCACTATGTTAACGAATCACACATACTGACTGTTACAATATGAGTAGAAATAAAGGTAGATAGTTATACACGATTTTTATAGATATAGAGAAGACATATGATAGAGTAATAGAAATAGATTATGGGTAAGTTTACTAAATTTGGGAATGGCTGGAACTTTAGTGGATGTTATTAAGAAATTATATGAAAATAATTACTATACATATCAAATAGGGAATACAGAATCAGTTAGTTAAAAATGGGATGGGACTAAGACAAGGATGTCTTCTGTCACCTGTTTTGTTTTTGTTGTATTTGAGAGAAATAGAGAGAGCAATAAAAAGACTAGGAAGAGGAGTAGAGATACCATTAATAGGTGGCAAGAGAGTATATACTGTACCGTTTATTTATATATATATGGTACAAATTACTATTTAACATTGTATATCATTTAAATAAAAAAGAGAAAACCTGATCTTTAATTTTTTTTTGTAATATAATGTTGTTTTGAGAAGAACGTACAGTGAAAGTTTAATTTTTTATATATATATAATTTAACTAAAATAAATTCAATGTTGGAAAGTGCATACTGAATAATTGATTCAAATGGTGAAAGGAAATTTCAAAGATAAAAGATTGCTATCAGAAACGACTTTCTGATAGTAATTAAAAATGGCGGAAATTCATAACAAGAAAAGAGACTTTGTAATAAAAATATTAAAAATAATGTAGAAGTTTATAAAATAGAACAAAAGATGAAAAGAATATGCGCACAACTTCTAAAAAGAATCTGGGGATATAAAAGGAGCCGACAGGTTTGAAAAGGGTCTTTGTCTTGGTGTTCCAGAGAGTGTTGAGCAATTTGAAGTGCCCTCTTTTTTATATATAAAAAAAATAAAATAAAATGTGTCCACCTAGATACGAACTGAAACCACTCTCCATGAGTGAGTATAACTCTATCGTTTGCCGGCATTTTCTCTTGAGAAGAGTCACCTAAAATCGTCGTCTGGCTCTGCCTAAATGTTGATCGAGGATCGGAAGGAGGAAAAATTTTAAAAAAAACTATTGCGGACTACCCATTGAAGGAATTAGACGTTGGAGGATCAATGACCTATTTAAATATCAACTTACCGATAAGTTAATGGCCATAACTTTTACATAAAGCTTTATGAACAGGGATTTGAATGAAATGTTTATCCCATAATTTTTTTGATCTAAAGATTTGTGAACTGAGAAGTGAATGAAACTGTTACCATGAAAAAATAAGACACAAACTAGTTATAATTTAATATTTGAATCAAATTATTAAATTCGTATGCACAATACTTTCCAATATTATAATTTTTTTCTTAATCATAAATACTACATGTTTGACGGGTTAGAATAAATCTTTATTATTAACATAACTTTCATTGTACGTGTATAAAATTAATAATATTATATTTAAGTTTTATATTTGGTTATTTAGATTCAAATTAGTATACAAATTACCTTTGCTAAGTAGATTTATTTTTCTTAATTAAGTCAAAGGGGAATATCTTCTCCTACTTAACGGGAATTTTAATCCCGATCGTATAATTATTACTTTACGAGTTACAATGTTTGATGCAGAATGAGTGGGTCTAATGACTCTGGCGCCTTCATGTAGAAATTAAAAACTGATCCAGTTCACAATTGTACTCGGTAATAATTCTAGGCCGAGTTGATCAGGAAATATAGTTATGTTTTTTAGCTTATTGCGTATAGAGGCCTAGCAAGACGGAAAACGTCATAATAATGACCCAACTCGGGCTTACGAAAAAAAGAAACCACGACCTGAGAAAATTTAAAAACAGCATAAAATTGAGAATTTAATGTCCGTAGCTGGAAAATAAATATGACCACAAATAGTGTGCAAGTCTAAAAAGTTATTGTGTACGATTATGAAAGTTTTTTTAAAGAGTAGGATAAGAGTGTAGGATTTAAATAAGACTATATTGAAATAAAATTATAGCTTATAAATTAAATAATAAATAAAACTGATCAAAGGTTAGCAATGACCGTAAAGGTAGAGAGGGATGGGAAATTATAGGGTGATAAAAGAGAGGGATGTCAGTGAACGAATTTATTAGCAAAGCAAAATAAAATATTGAATTTATATCGTAACAATTGATGAAGTTAAGATTTTGTTTACTATAGCAAAAATAAATAACACGGTCATATACGAAATTGAGTAGTAAAAATATACAAAATATGGCAGAAGGCGAGAAAGAATTGAACGAGCGCATAAAACCTTCATAAGAAAATTGTTACATGAATTCAAAATGGAATTCAAAGAAGATATAAAGAAAGAAACGGCAGAGATGATCAGAGAATTAAAAGAAGAAATAAAAGAACCAGTAAAAAAAAAGAGGAAAAAGAGAAGAAATAAAGTAATCAGTAGAACAACAGAAGAAAAGAGGATAGATAATCTTATTTGTGAGTGGGACAGCGAATCGATTAAGTACACGTCTCAAGAATGCCCAAAGGTTGTTTTGCAAATAACCGATATCAAGGTAGAGACATTGTGGGATTCTGGCAGCCAGATATCAGTGATGTCGGAAAGGACGTATGAACGCTTGTGGAGCCAACCCATAGAGATACCAACTCTACCAGAGAAAAGCACGCAAATAACATTGGCAAATAACAAAAAGGCACAATTGGGCTCGAAACAAGTTTGGGTACAAATTAAAATAGGGGATAAAATTATACCCCATATGCTATTAATTCTAAAAGGGTTGGTACATGAAGCCATATTGGGTCAGACTTTATGCACAAAACTGGGTGTGTGATCAATTATAAAATTGAAAAGATTATCTGTGAAGGGGTAAAAGTGGAGTTTGGGTCGCGTATGAGAATGAATCAGCAAAACATATGTAATATGGAGGTTGAGATAGAACATCCTTCAATAGAGACACAGATTGATGAGATAATAAATGAAGTGAAGGAAGAATGGAAAGAAGACCTAAAAGAAGTTCTAATTAAATATAAATCGAATTTTTCAGATAAACCCAGGATTATTAAAGGTATGAGCCCAGGATCAAGGTTGCTGACAGTACACCATACCAGGCAAAATCATACCCTGTGCCACACCAATATAGATCAGAGATAGAGAGAGAATTAGCTAAAATGGAGGAGTGGGATATTATCACTAAGGGTTCGTCACCATATGATAACCCATTGGTGGTTGTAAAAAAAAAGATGAGGCCATAAGACTGTGTTTGGATACCAGGCAATTGAACAAGATTACATGGCCAGATCGAAATGTTCCACCTCCATTTAATGAATTCCGGGGAAAAAAAGATATTTTCCACCTTAGATCTGACTGCCAGCTATTGGCAGATCAAGTTACACCCTGCTGACCGGAAGTACACGGCATTTCAATATAATGGTATATCATAGCAATTTAACAGAATGCCTTTTGGTCTCAAGAATAGTGGAGCAGGCCTGCTAAAATGTCTTGACCATGTACTGTCCCCTGAGATCAAAACGTTGATCACTATCTACATGGATGATGTGATTATTGCATCTAATAACTCTCATGAGCACTTACAACACCTCAAATTGTTTCTACAAGAGTGCACTATGAAGGATATTCACATTAATTTACAAAAAAGCTGTTTAGCAGCAGAAGAAGTGAATTTCTTAGGGCACTTAATTAATTCAAATGGAATCAGACCCCACCCTGACAAAATCCAGGCAATACGAGATTTCCCAGCCCCTCGAACACCAAAACAGGTGAGATCACTTTTGGGGCTGTGTAATTTCTACAATAAATTATACAAAAACTTTGCTTCAGACATGGAGCCTCTGCTGCAATTATTACGTATAGGAACTTCATGGAAATGGATGGAAGAGCATGAGACCAATTTTAGGGTTTCCTTAGCCAAGTGATGTTGGTTTACCCTGACCTAAGGAAACCGTTTATTGTTCAGGTAGACAGTAGTGGGTATGGGTTAGGTGCAGCTCTTATGCAAGCTCAAGAGGATGATAGCTTGGGCGTAATTTATTTTGTCAGCAGACCCTTGAGAGGTGCAGAGTTAATTACTGTGTAACAGAGAAAGAGGCCTTGGCTGTGTTGTGGGCATTTCAGAAGTTCCTCCAATTCTTGATAGGATCGGAAATGATTGTTAGGACAGATCATAAGAGCATGGAATTCTTAAACCACAGTTATTTAACAAATAGTAGGCTAATCCGATGGAGCCTTTTTCTCCAGGAGTTCAATTATTCCATCCAGTATTGTAAGGGCACTGAAAATGTGGTAGCTGACACATTGAGCCGGAATATTGTTTCTGATACCCAGGACCATCTGCAGATGGAAGATATCTGTTTGGCAAGTGTAGAATTAGAAACAGACACTGTAGTAGAAGGATTGAGACACTTAGGAAAGGTACAACGGCAAAGCCCTACCTATAAGAAAATTATTGACCAACTAGAAAACAAAGATGAAGTGGGAAAAACAGCAGATACTAATGCTGGTGAGAGATACCACCTGAAAGAAGGGATCCTGTGGTATATCACTGACCTGCAAAGGGATCAGTGGAAAATGATTATACCAGAGTTTACAGGAAAGACTTATTGAGTACACCCATCAGTTATATGGGCATTATGGTGTAAATAAAGTCGAAGGCTTATTGAGGACATGGTTCCATTGGCTGAATATAAGAGCACAGGTCACCAGGATAGTAAGCTCATGTAAAATGTGTCAGAAGACAAAACCAGCAAACAAGTCATATCAAGGTCCATTAAATCCTATCATCCCTAAGGAACCCAATGACCTGGTGGCTGTTGACTTCTATGGACCATTGCCAGCTTTTGGGAAAATGAAATATCTACTAGTAGAATATGACCTTTTTTCAAAATGGGTGTCGGCATATCCAGTGACCCAGGTCAATACTAGGAATACCATACGAGCCCTTGAGGTACGATATTTTAAAAAGGTAGGCAGACCAAAAGCTATTTTGTCGGACCACGGTACACCTTTCACATCTTATGATTAGCAACAGTGGATAGAGAGGATAGAGGTAAAACACATATTGTCATCCATATGAAATCCACAATCCAACCCTTGCGAGCGGGTGGTGAGAGAGGTGGGACGCCTCTTCAGGGTATATACTTTGTCCAACCATAGAGGATGGGTGAAACTACTCCTAAGGGTGTTAAATTTCATAAATTGGACTCATAATGAATCTACCGGATTTACACCTACTGTAAGACTTCAATTCGGACAAGCGGTACCTCGATTGTATAAATCCACATTACCGGCTAGTCCAGCAAACATTGATAAAGGGAGAGATCACGAAGCAAGAAAAATATTGGAACACTGCGCCAAGATCCGGACCCTGCAGAAAGGAGGCGTGACTGATAAGTTTAAAACAGGGGATACAGTATGGGTCAAAATGAACCCCGTGAGCCAAACTGGAAAGCATATTTTCAAAAAGTTCCAAAATTTGTATGAGGGACCTTACCAAATCAGCCGATGGGTTGGTCCCAATGCTTTCACTTTAGAGAATGGTGAAGGAGAAAGGGGTACCTATAATGCTAGGTCACTGAAATCGTATAAGACTAGGACGTGGGTTAGAAGTACTCCATAAAGACTTATTAAGAATAAAATTAGTTCAAACCTCTACTTTTTTTTATTCTCATTCCCCTGCCCAGGTGGTATTGTACCATTTATTTATATATATGGTATAAATTACTATTTAATATTGTATATCAATTAAATAAAAAAGAGAGAACCCGATCTTTAATTTTTTTGTGTAATACTAATGTTGTTTTGAAAAGAACGTACAGTGAAAGTTTAATTTTTTTTTTGGAAAGTGCATACCGAATAATTGATTCAAATGGTGAAAGGAAATTTCAAAGGTAAAAAATTGCTATCAGAAACGACTTTCTGATAGTAATTAAAAATGGTAGAAATTCATAACGAGAAAAGAGACGACTTTCTGATAGTAATTAAAAATGGTAGAAATTCATAACGAGAAAAGAGATTTTGTAATAAAAAAATGAGAAATAATGTAGAAGTTTATAAAATAGAACAAAAGGTGAAAAGAATATGCGCACAACTTCTAAAAAGAATCTGGAGATATAAAAGGAGCCCACAGGTTTGAAAAGGGTCTTTGTCTTGGTGTTCCAGAGAGTGTTGAGCAATTTGAAGTGCCCTCTTTTTTATATATAAAAAAAAATAAAATAAAATGTGTCCACTTAGATATGAACTGAAACCACTCTCCATGAGTGAGTAGAACTCTATCATTTGCCGGCATTTTCTCTCGAGAAAAGTCACCTAAAATTGTTGTCTGGTTCTACCTAAATGTTGATCAGGGATTCGGAAGGAGGAAAACTAAAAAAAAAAACTACTGTGGACTACCCATTGAAGGAATTAGAAGTTGGAGGATCAATGACCTACTTAAATATCAACTTACCGGTAAGTTAATGGCCATAACTTTTACATAAAGCTTTATGAACAGAAATTTGAATGAAATGTTTATCCCATAATTTTTTTGATCTAAAGATTTGCGAACTGAGAAGTGAATGAAACTGTTACCACGAAAAAATAAGACACAAACTAGTTATTACTTCAATATTTGAATCAAATTATTAAATTTGTATGCACAATAGTTTCCAATATTATAATTTTTTTCTTAATCATAAATATTAAATGTTTGACGGGCTAGAATAAATCTTTATTATTAACATAACTTTCATTGTACGTGTATAAAATTAATAATATTATATTTAAGTTTTATATTTGGTTATTTAGATTCAAATTAGTATACAAATTACCTTTGCTAAGTAGATTTATTTTTCTTAATTAAGTCAAAGGGGAATATCTTCTCCTACTTAACGGGAATTTTAATCCCGATCGTATAATTATTACTTTAAGAGTTACAATATGTTTGACGCAGAATCAGTGGGTCTAACAACTCTGGCGCCCTCATGTAGAAATTAAAAACTGATTCAGCTCACAATTGTACTCAGTAATAACTCTAGGCCGAGTTGATCAGGAAATATAGTTATATTTTTTTAAAAATAGAAATACAACTTTCTTCTTTTTTGCATAACTTGATCAACTCGCACAGCTTATTGCGTATAGAGGCCTAGCAAGACGGAAAACATTATAATACATTGATCAGATCTTTTATTTGTGGATGATGTTTTTTTTTGTGTGCAAAAAGAAAAAAGATATGGAAGTTATGCTGAGGACATACACAAAGGTGGGTAAAAAGATGAGGATTAAATTTAGTGAAGAAAATCAAAAGTAATGATGATTAATATCGGGGAAAGAGAAGATAAAGAATTTTTATTGGGGGATATAAAGTTAAGTGTCATGAATAGAAATTGCTTGGACAAAGGAAAGAAAAAATTGATAAATGAAGCAAAGAAAAGAAAGGGATTGATAAAGAAATTAACAGTGTTCTCATATAATAAATATGATGTAGCTAGAAGTGTATAAAAGGGAGTGGCAGTAGCAGTGTTAACATATGATAATGATGTGTTATGTGTTAGTACAGGGGTATTAGATTACTTAAAAAAAATACAGAGAAAAGTATGAAGACATGCATTAGATGCAGACGTGTGACGGCAAAGGAGGCAATTCAAGAAGAAATGGGTGGTCAAGCTTTTATATAAGAGATTCAAAAATCAAAATGAAAATATTCAGTAGATTGCAGTTTATGGATAATAAAAGAATAGCCAAAATAGTATTTAATTGGGTTATGAATAAAGGGCAGGTAACAAGATGGGTGCGAAAGGTAATGTGATATGCAGAAGATTTAGATAAAGAATTTATGTCAGTATACTTATACAAAAGGTGGGATGATTATGTTAGGAGAATTGTTGAATGTTATAGTATTAAAGAATGGGATAGAAGAATAGATGTATTAATAAAGAATAGGGAGTTGGAGCGATGGAGAGCTAGTATGGAGAGTAAAAAAAGTTTAAATATTTATAGAAGTAAACAGAATATTGGGTGTGAGTTAATTTATGATAATAGCAAGGAAAGTAGTTTACTGTTTAAGGCTCGAATGGGATCTTTAGTAACAAGGGAATATACAAATGAATGCAAAAATA
The DNA here is from genome assembly GCA_028023455.1 of Epiperipatus broadwayi. Classification (NCBI taxonomy): domain Eukaryota; kingdom Metazoa; phylum Onychophora; class Udeonychophora; order Euonychophora; family Peripatidae; genus Epiperipatus; species Epiperipatus broadwayi. The sequence goes on along the minus strand of JAQFVV010000089.1, from coordinate 4,633,258 downwards.
TTGGTGTTTAGTCTGCAAATTGTGTAAGGAAGGCATAGAAAATATTAGGCATACATTAATTAAATATAAATGCCTAAAAGCAGAAAGGGTATAAATAATGAAGTTGTGGAAGAACAAATATGAACAAAGTGATTATACATAAAATGGCTTATTGGTTTTTATGCTGGGTTTGGGAAAAGATAATGAGATTTTAGATATAAAGGCCATGGAGTTGTGGAAATGGAATGGAGAAGGATAAAGAAGAATATGGGAAAACTAAGGGTCGGAAATGGAAAGGGAAGTCAAAATGGCTAACATATTTCTCTGGACATAGTTGCTGAGATTCTTGACTCTGCATAAGAATTCACAGTGCATCACATCACAATGTTGATGTCTATTGTACCACAATGGTCAATATGTGCATAGTTCCATGGTCTATCTGGTGTGAATTTGTGATACACTGATAAAGCCTACATATTTTGTATGTCTTCCTATGTCATGACCCATGCCTAAGCCAGTATACATAGCTGCAAGCAAGAACTTTCACTCCCACTATGCCAGGATGTCCTTGATGAATTAGTTTTAATATTTTTTCATGACCTACAGGTGGAATCGAAACTCGGTTGTCATTTATAATACATCCATGTAACATTGACAATTGAAAGCCATCCATAATGATTGGTTTAGATAGAATGGGCATCTACTGGGCTATCTGTTTCTAATCCACCCAATGAGCATTTTGTATTCTGTGGTTTCCTGAGTCCAGTTGGTGACAATTTTACTGTTAATTGACTCAGATTTCCAATGATCTAAAAGATTTATTCCTATTTGGGGTCTTGGATTGTTTCTAGGTTTGCTTCAAATGGGTTTTGCTTCTTTGCAACAGCTGACTTCAACAAGTTTTGTGTTTAATTTCTCTTGCTTCACTGTATAGTTTTGGGAATTTATCCTTTACTTCTTTTTCTATATGCATTTAGTATATAGGGCCAACTATTCCCTACCGATCAGTGATGTTATATTACTTTTTATAATATATAAATTTAGTGTTTGGCGATGATAATTTGTTGTTACCACTACTTTGATTACTCAGACTATGTCAATGGGGTTCCCATTTGCATCTCTCACTCTTATCCCTATATTTTCAATTCTTGGTTTATTTTTTAGTTCTGCACTTAGTGTGACCCAGTGCCTTACACCTGCCCCATTATCTATTTCCATTTCAATTGATTTTCCATTTATTTTTACAATCAACATTATTTTTTACAATTATCAGTTTCTGTCTTGTGGAATTCAGTGGGCTGTTTAGGTTTTCTCATTTTGTTTCTTGGAAAAATCTCTATTTACTTTCGATTTATTTTTGGTTTGGCAAACTTTTTCTAGGTGGCGCACATTTCAACAATTGTTACATTTCATGTTTTTGCTGCAGCACTAATGTGCAAGATGATTAGTTTTTCTACAGTGAAAACATTCCCAATTTGAATTTTCATTTTTCTCTTCCCTACTCATTTTTAGAATTGAGGTTTGATTTGAGCTACCTGCATCTGATTTTTGAAATTCTTTTGCAATTCCTTTGTAATAGCTTCTACATAATTTACCTCAGGAATGGCTAATAACCGCTGACAAAGTCTATTGTCATCCATCTCCCACAGGAATTGGTTCAATAAGCCCTCATCTAAATAATAACCATAAGAACAGTTTCTAGCCAAGTTTCATATGCCATATTACAAGTTCTATAACCTTCCCCTTCAGTTAGCATCTGTTACATAAGTGTACCATGGCTATAGGTTTTGATGGTTCGGGGGCTAAAATGGCAGCTTAGCTGCTTAAACACTTCAGCATAAGTTAGACTTTCAGGGTCATCAGTTTCACATAATCGATTAGTGATCTCAATCGATCATGAAATGTTAAAAAGCAACAGTGTGGTGATTTTAGGGTCATCATCTTTCACCTTATTGATTATGAAATATTTATATATATGATTTGTATAAATAGGTCACTCAAAGAAATAGCTGCCATCAAATTCTACTATACCTAACTGAGCAGTTGCCATATTCCTTAGCTCTACCAAATCTTTAGTGCCTAATATCATAGGTTCATGCTTTTTTTTTTTCAAATAATTGTTCAACTTCACCAAGTTAGCTTTTTCAATTTCTGTCCAACTATACTAAGTTGGAATTTTTCTTTCTTTCTCAATTCACTGTCTGATTGTGCCAAGTTGTGCTATGTATTGGTTATTAATTGAGGACAATAAAATTGAAGCACATGAGCACGTTTAGTTATTTCTTATTTAATAATGTTAAACATTAATTTATACAATTGGAGTTGATAGAATATTTTATACACATTGAAAATTAGGTATACATAATAATAATACATTACATTATAAATGATAAGTTAGTATAATAATCATTATTTACAGTTAGTCATAATATGTACAAAAAAATAATAATGCAGACCATGGCAGCCTTTTTAATACCTATATTCCCTTTCTTTATCTTCAATGGGAATTAGGTTTCTGGATGTATGCAGACCCCAAAAGAAGACACAGGCTAATTTGATAACAAATATTATCACATACAGTCCTTAGAGAAAATTCACTCTTCTATTATTGGTCAGTTCATAATTGCCTGCTCAATATGTTTTTTACTTGTTTATTTACTTGTCTTCTTTAATGCTTCCAGTTTTGACATACACACACATACCAAGAATGTAAATCAACAATTATCTTGATATAGCTTTTTAGATAGAAGAGCTGGCTTTAATAAGATACAACAGAGACTACATTATGCTACTGCTGCATTTTAAAAGTTAAGCAATAAGAGCATTTCATCATAGTGAAATAAATGATTCAATTCAATTTATCAATTTTTTTTATATGAAGAAATAGACATAAACTTTCTATTAATGTAATAAAAACATGACATTTTTCAAGCAAGACCACTCCATGTTTTCCTGAAGGTTTGTGATGATGGTGTTCTAGCTGTATTTTTATATTGGACTATTTCCATCATCTAATATGTGTGTTAAATGTCTTTAAAAAAGTTTAATTTTATTTAAATATTCCAAATACATTCAACTATTAATAATATCACAGCAAACAGGTTAGTATATGCACCAACTGTTAGTAATATCACAGCAAGGAGCTGAGAAAATTATTCCGAGAGCAAGTGAAGCTCTGTTAAGAGAAAGAATAAATGCTCAAAGGTTTTCTAAGTATCAAACAATGCATTCAATTAATAATATAGAATGTCTTCTAAAAAATAAACTTATTGAGGATGACTAGATGAGAGTTTCTCAAGCACTAAGAAAATCATATTCTATATTACATGGAAAAATAAAAGAATGTCAAAAAAAGAAACTTGCTAACCTACATGGGCATATCAAAAATCATAATGTACCAAGCAATGTAACAGCTTCATCAACATCTAACAGATACTGAAATTTCTGTTCTTGAAAGAGGATTAAACTTTGCCATAACACCATCTAATATCCCATTATTAGATATAATGGCTACCACTGAGGAAGTGACTCAAAAATTGCCTTTAAAAAAAGCAGCAGAATTACACCGAAGAATAAAAAGATTACTTGACAAGCAACAAAAATTGAAGTCAAACATATCCTATGGGGAGAGGAAAACAATTAAATCTCTCAAAACAGATAAATCTATAATTATTCTCCCTGCCAACAAAGGCAATGCAACAGTTGTAATGGATACAACTGATTATGACAACAAGATACAAGAACTCCTCACAGCAAACTAATATAAAAAAGTGACAAAAGATCCAATACCAAGTACAGAAACAAAGTTACAAGCATTACTCAGAAAGCATCACAAGTACTTCACTGATTCAGAAAAGAGTAAAATAACATCATAGTTCAGAAAAATTCCTCATCTTTATGGTCTACCTAAAATCCATAAGGATCATGTTCCATTAAGACCTATTGTTAGTTCTAAAGATTCACCTTGCCAGAATTTGGCAAGATTTCTTCTCAAAGTTCTAAGTCTTTGGCATACAAGACCCAGTCCTTTGTCAGGGATTCTAGACACTTTGTAGAATTAATCAAGAACATGAAAATTGAAAAAACTGACTTACTAATAAGCTTTGATGTGGAAATTTTATTCACGAATGTACCATGTGAAGAAGCATTGTCTATTGTAAGGAAAAGATTAAATGATGATAACAGTTTACAAACCAGAACAGCTCTTCCTACTGATAGCATAAAGGAACTATTAACCTTCTGTATAAAAACAACCTACTTTCAATATAACACAGAATTCTTCCAACAAAATCAAGGAATGGCTATGGGCTCACCATTGTCTCCCCTGATTAGCAATATTTACATGGAAGAACTTGAAACCACAGTCATAAAAACTACTCCATATCCACCTAAAGTTTGGCTTTGCTATGTGGATGATACATTTGTTGTATGGCCACATGATGAAGCATTGCAGAACAAGAACAAAAATTGGCATTCTTAGATGTTCTTGTGACAAGACTCCCTCATGGCAAAATCAAAACTACAGTTTACCAAAAACCTACACATACAGGAAAATATCTAGCCTAGACATCCAATCATACCAGAAACACAAAACACGGAGTTATACTATCACTGTGGAACAGAGTAAAAGAAGTTTGTTCAGAAACCGGCAATTTGGAAAAGATCTATATAGAACAAACTCTTATAAAAAATGGTTATCCATCAGCTGTTATTAAGAAAATGTTAAATAGACAACAAAAAGAACCATCAAGAGAAAAGACAATTATTGGTACTGTAGTGTACTCATACATTCCAAAACCAGCAGACAAATTAAGAAAATCTGCAATCAGTATAAAGCCTAACTTAAATTGCTGAAAAGAAAAAAATTGCATCTATGAAATATCATGTGAATGTGGAAGAACATATAATGGTAAGACCAACCGTTCCATTGAAAAGCGCTTGTACGAACATAAACTGATGATTAGAGGAGAGAAAACAGATGTGCCTAAGGTAGCAGACCATGTAAGTACCAATGAACATACGTTCAATTGGGAAAATACATAAAATATTGGATAGAGAAGAAATGATATAAAGAAGAAAATTTAAAGAAGCTGCTCACATGACAATGGCAAAAAAATCCCATAAGCCAATCTAGTGTGACTATATATAATGTATGGAAACCACTAATCAACTTTGCTCTTAGGAAAAAGTGGAGAAATCAGAAGGAACTTCATAGATAAGTATATAAAATTACTACATATTGTTGCCTTTGGCGGGATGGCTCAGTTGGTTAGAGTGTTACCTTAAAATTCAAGAATCTAAGAACTCAGGTTCGAATCCCATGCTAGTACTGTCACTGGTCAGGCCAGCAACACCTGAAGAAGAGAGGAGAAAAATAACTCTCAAAACATTGTGTGTATATACTAACCTGTTTGCTATGATATTACTAACAGTTGGTGCATATACTAACCTGTTTGCTGTGATATTACTAACAGTTGAATGTATTTGGAATATTTAAATAAAATTAAACTTTTCTAAAGACATTCAACACACATATTAGATGACGGAAATAGTCCAATATAAAAATAAAGACCACTCCATATTCTAAAAATACAATGGCAATATTAATCATAAAACCAATCAGTATGTTCAGCTGTTTAAATGCAATGATATTGATTCTAAATTGTAAGAACACACCCCAATTAGACTGGTATGTGGAAAAATTGAATAGCAGTCAAATTCCTAAAAAAATAAAATTTATGTTGATCTTGAACATAGTTTTCATAGATGAGATTTCAAAGATACTCTAAAAATGTGCTATGTTAATTACTTTTGTTGATTGATGAAAGAAAATAATAAACTACAAATAGGCAAATAATCCAAAAAGAATATATATCCATACTTTTGTGGCTTAAAGATTGGATTATACAAGTCATTATAAATAATTTTCATAATCATTAGTATATTGCAATTTTTGTAGAATTATTGTATTTTCATCAAAATTAAATTTAATATTTTTATAATCTAATTAATTTTTTGAGATTTATACTTTTAAGAAAATGTTTGACTTAAAGCATACGTTATGTATTTTAATATTTAAATATAATTTATTTTTAAAAAATTATACATATAATTGCCTCAATAATTGCTTAAAATAAAAATTTAATAGAATTAATGTTATCAATGACTATATGAACACAATTATATTAATATTATCAATGATTAAAATGTCATCTATATATTTATAGTAATGAATACTTCCTTAAATAAAACTTTTGTTGCTAATAATAGAATTTTCAATGTCATTTATAAAAATTAAAAATAAAAATCCAATAATCAAGAATCCCATAATCTAATCTATATTAAAAATCCAATGTTCATTATTATGAATTGTAATAAATAAATTATAAAGGATTCTTGCTTAATTTATTAATAGCTTTTCATTTTATATTAATTAACATTAAGTCACATAAAAAAATCTTTTAAAAATTCTATTTAATTTTAGTTATTTTACAATAGAAAATTTATGTAAATGTTTTTAATAAATGAAGGTACATATTCATAATCAAATGAAGTTAGAGACTTTGTTGAATTAAATATAAATCATTTAATACAATAATGTAAAGATATTTAGATGTTAATAATACAAGTAGGATAATATATGCTCAACCACTTCTATCACTTCTACACATATTAATATATGACTACCTAAATAATACAATGCTATGAAAAATAAATTACTAGCTAGCAAAAAATAATGAAGATCTATGAGATACATAACATAAATTAAGCTGTGTTTCATCCTTAGGAGAACAAGAACTCCATAAGAATTTTATTCTTTTCTAAGTAATGATTTCTCTGTGATCTTAGACTCATTCTGCTAAAAAAAAAAATACATGTTAATTTTCAATAAGAGATTGCTTGTTCATAATTGGTCTTTGAAATATAATAAGTAATCACAAAATCCTACAGACTGATTAGATAATTAACTAAATATACAATAAAAAGGTTAAACACATGCTACATGGATAAGTAGTTTAATTGTATTAAACACTAATTTACATTAGAGTTATTCTATTTATATAAAATATGTTGTCTGGAAATTATTAATAACTAAATATGCTATGTAAAATGATAGAAAGAATATAGTAAAATGATAAATAGCCTTTTAAACTATAAAAAATGCATCCTATATTTTAAAACAACATATAAAAAATGGAAATCTTTAAATCAAACATTTTATTATTAATTCATTAATTCACTATAGCCTAGAGTCAACTAAAATTTTTAAAAATATTGTTTTATTAATAGCAATTGGGTTACAGAATGCTCATCTAATAATTTACATATTACCATGATTTATAAATGATAGTATCATTATTATTAGTTAATTGCCAACATATAGGTCCATCATAATAAAGCAGATACAATTCTCTAAGTCATTATGCCACTTCCTGCCTTTTCCAGAATCATAAATCCTTTAAATCTATACACAATTTAATTCTTCTTCATAATTTACTCAAAAAATAATCCTTTTTTCACTTAACTATTTCCAACTATCTACATTTTTAATAAAACCTTTTCCAATCTTATGCAATTTTTTTCTTCTCTTTTCTTAATTGTCCAAGATTCTACTCCATAAAATGTTATAATCAAAACAAAGCAATAAATATATTTCTATAAGTGCTGATACCATTAGTGTCTTTATCTTCTATCTTAAACCAGGTCTATAATTTCTTATGAAATACTTATTTCAATAGTTTAGTTTTATTTGCATTTTATTTTCATCTAAAGTTTCAGCAAATTGCATCAATCTTTTATATATTATTGTAAGCTCTTATTATTATCTACAAATATTGCAATACAATCTAAAAATTTGATCAAATTAATATCTTTCTTCTTATGCTAATTCTATCCTTTTCAAAATATTAATTTAAATAAATATTAAATAAATATGAACCTATATAACTCTTTCTGTAAAAAGACCATTTAATCTTAGTTTATTTCCTAATTCACATACAATTTCTCAATTATTCTTTGCTTCCAATACCCCCTCCCCCTCCATATAACTAATAAAGTAACCCATTACACTCTGTCAAATGCCTTACCAAAATTAATAAAACAATAAGTATTGGAAGCATAAGTGGAATGGGTTTCTTCATACTTACACTGTATAAATAAAAGATGGAAAAACAACATTGTAAAGATTGATTGTATATTAGATAGAATGGAAAATTGTCTAAACTCGGCCCACAGCTTTGAACCTATATCTGCCAGCATTGTCTGCTCTGAAAGAAATGATGCTAAACATAGAGTTAAGAAATCAGCATATTTCCATAAACATACAATAAACAAAAAATAATGCTGCGTCCCTTTCAAAAAAGTAGCTTGTTATTTGTAGCCTATATTCAAATTTTATGCAAATTCCCTTGCCTTACTTGTCCTTGGACAACTATTGCTATGAATATTACTACTAGGTAGTTGAAAGCATGCTAAACATACTATGCTGTTAGAATTAAATAAAGCTTTTCTCTATATAAATTAGCATATATTTATTTTGAATTATATTGTTCTGAGAAAGGTTTATTAAAATTTCAAAGTTACATTATAACAAAATGGCTACCCATTAAAAGCATAAAATAATACTTATAATTTGTATGTCAACTTGTGTTTTAAAAGAAAAAATCAAATTCCTTGAAACATGTTTAGTTCAAAAAATCTTTCCAAATTGTTGTCAAATTTATTTATCCTCTTTTATTAAAAAACATTATTAAAGTTTATAAGATGGTGATAAAAAAAAAAACAGCAATGCAAATGGAAAATTGGTTTACCACAAGATATACCATCAGATAATAATGACAAATGCAGAATTTTGGCTCTTAGTTTACAAGCCAAATAAACTAAGAACATAAGCTTTCACGCAAAAAAAAAAAAACAAGAATTAAAATTAGCTCCCACAATTACATATAATTTTATTAATTTAACAACACACAATCCACCTGATAACATAAAGAAAATTCTAGATTATGGACCATGATTTGTCGATGGAATATGGAAACACCCAATAAGAGAGCTTGTCACAGACACTGAAACAATTAACAATGACAATCAGCAAAAAGAAAAGATTAATGGCCAAATCATGCAGACACTAATTCATAAACAAATCAAAGTCCAAAATAAGGAGTGGTTAAAAGACATTGAATCGACTAAGCAATATTTTCATGAAAAAGACATTATTTGTGTCAAAAGAGAATTGGTTTATATTATTGTCCAAACAGGATTTTTCCGCAAAAATGACATCCTTTCTGCCTTAGATAGCCTAATTAACAATACTAAAGGCAAGCTGCCCCCTTAGCTGAAGTCCTAAATGGTGTACAAAACTGGATGCAACAATATAAATTGCCATGCAGTTTATTGTAGAGACTCGTGTGCCAATTTATCTACATGAATCACTCGGCACAAATATCAATATAATCAAACTAAGGTGAACATGGAATTAAATCCATTTTCTTTGAGCAAGAGTCAAAGCTTGGCCATAGCTGGGAACATATATCTACAACATCATATGCTCTGAAAGATATGATGCTAAATATTGCATTAAGAAGTCATGACATATTGCCAAAAATATACATGCAAAAGAGGCTCATTTAAATGTATTAACAGCCTTTATTCAAATTTTATGCAAATCCCCTGTCTTGCTTATTCTTGGATAAATATCATAAGTTCCTCGGTCAACTATTGCTACTAATATAAGTACTAGGGTCATCGAAAGCATGTTAAGCATACCATGCTACTAGTATTAAATAAAGCTTTTCTCTATATACTGTAATGAGATGGAAAATTAGAGATAGTAATGGTGGGGTGATGAAAAATCATCATCCATACCAAATAAACAAAAAAATTTTCAAATAATCATCATAATATATAAGATTAAAAATATTAAGATATAAGATTTAAGTAAGATATAAGTAAGATATTAAATATTAAAAAAATATATATATGATGTTATAGAGAACATGAGATGATGAGATCTCTGAGAGATCATTGAGAAATCAGTCAGCTAACTCCATACAGCAACTATCATTAACTATAAATCCACCAGCATTATCAATAAGTATATGCAGTACTAGTAATAACTATTCATCATCATGAATGATCAACAATGAAATAAATCAACAGCCAATCTTGTGACTGGATTTGAAATGGGTCTTCTGCAAACCAGGCTAACTATTTAGCCCTTGTCAGCTTGTGGCAGATTATTGAAACCATTAATTTGTTTGCTCCACTTGTGTGCTAATCCATCAAAATGCATAACCAGAAAAATCTAAATAATGCTGAGATTTTAAAACATGCTGATCATCATTAATGCTCTGGCCACTCAGTACTATTAATGCAATGGCCAACTATAAACATTTCTAAAACTAAACTAAAATAAAATGGAATACAGGGACTTTTAAAAAATATAATCTTATGCGCCAACCAGGATATATCAATCATGCTGGATGCCCCTTAAGCACTATCATCCCCTTCCATATAATCAGACCATTATGCACAAATCGCGCTCCAAAAAACATAAGGTCTATAACTGTTATGGTGAAGAAGAAATGATTTAATATATTAACAATTGAATTCAAGTTTATTAATAATAATAACAAAGAAATGATATTAAGGTCTGTAGAATTTGGCTATTGCACATATCAATTAAGCCCTCTGATTTTGATTAACATATAATAATAAAAAAAACTATCCCATTGTGATTTATAATGATTACTATACAAGATTCAAGATACCATTATGGTTTACATATATGTTCCATTAGGTTTACTTAAAACCCATATAGCACACAATCATGTGGTTTGATATGTTTGTAATTGACATTAAATAAAAATATAAAAATGATTAAAATTTACATGTTATACTTGACAAACATTGATCTATATACACACACATATGTGTGTGCATGTAATTTCTGAACATAATGTTATTCACCAACAGCTGTATATACATTTATCTGTGCTTCTCTGCATACAGATACATCAGCATATATATAATTACTCCTTCAGCAAGCTGGGTTCTCTTAATAAGCTTGGTTTTTGGTCCCTCAAAAAAGTATAGTCCAAGATTATCATCATTGAGTGAGGTATAATTCAGATAATTTTCTGGTATGCCATGAACTCCCTTCTGTCTAGGGCTTGATGAGCTTCAGGCCAGCAAGCTGTCTTATCTACATTTAAGTCTAATGATTGATTAGAAGTGACCCTGGCTTCAGGTGAATCAAAAGTCCTCCCTAGAACTAACATCTTCATGGCAGTTCTCTGTATAATTCTGCCAGATATATCTCTGGTCAGCTAAAATCAACTGCTGCCAATTACAGTAAACTAAACTCCATACTGCTTACTCAAAATATGAAAACCAGACTTTGCAGCTGGCCAATTTGGCCTTTGCTTCCCAAAAATATTATCAGCCAAACTGAACTGATATTTTTATCAGCCCTTTTTATAAATCATCTGAGGTGATAAAAACACTTTGTCTAATCCTTATTTTGATTAAAAACCATTTTAATCAAAAGCTACTTTTACATTTCTACTAAAGTGTCATCTATATGTTTTTACTTAGATAGAGAATTGTACATAAGCATTAATTAAAAGATTTCAAAAATACCATACTTGTGTTTTTAATTTCAAAATCAGAATTCAATAAACATATTTATTAGACTTTTTTAAATGTTTAATTTATAATGAAATTGTATTTTTAAATTCAGAAATTCCAGGAAGGCAGAAAAATATCTACAAAAATTTATGACTGTGTTTATTTCTACTTTTTCTTTACTTTATATATATGTGCACACACACAACTATGTTGCTGTGTGACATGTAACCCAAGCGATTACAATATATTTGGTATATATTTATTATAAATTATTCAATTTAATGGAAGATATCAAATAGATAATGCATGTTTATACTCCAACAAATTTTAATTGTGATAAATAAGTAGAGAATTTTAATGTTCAAAATGCTTTTGATCATGCTAAACATTTTAAAATTGTCATTAAAGCCTTTAATATTGGAAAATAAATGAAAAATGACAATGCTGTGGATAAAGTTAACTACATGGTCAGAATTACAGATCAAATCATGAATACAAATGGAAAAAAAATGGATGAAATTAAACAGAATTATGCTTAACTGGATTACTTTTGATAGAAATAATTTAATGTTAAAAGAAAATATGCCTATGTATTTTTTCAGTTCTTAGTTATAAATCTGATATTTGAAAACTTAACAAAGGTGCAATGCAGAAACTTCAGATCATTCAGTGAATTACAGATGTTTGGAGCCCAAGAAAAGATCTAAAATGAAATGTGGATGAGAGATCCAATAGAAACCAGTAATATCATTGAAAGAATTAAGAGAATAAAATGGAGTTGGTCTGGACATATTGCTAAAAATAATAGTAAATGGACAGTTGAAGTCTTAAACTAGATCATAAGAGATTTTTAAAAGATCTAAAAAAAGACAAGATATAAGATGTATGAATAAAATAAAGCAGTGTGTTGGTGCAATGTCGAGAAGAGAGACAAGAATTGAGAAAATTGGATTAACTTTGAACTTATCTTCTTCCTGCAATGGATCAATGATTGAAAATAATACATATTTTCAAATTTTTTGTTTTATCAGTGCATCTTTCACTTTAGCTCTATCATATCACACTCATCAATCAGCACAGAAATCTCTCATTAGGGATGCATGTTAAAGCATCCACTTTTCATGTAAGACACATATAGCATATTTTGTAATTTAACTTTATATATATATATTTTTAGATAAAATTAAATACCATCTATTACTATACTAATAATGATAAATAAAAAAGAAAATTATGTACCATAACCAAAAAACAAAATTTTACTAAAAATTTCTCAACCATGCTTTCATCTATTAACAATAAGACTTTCTCAAGTGAAATTCAACTAGATACAAACAACATATATATATATATACAAAATAACATAGCATTCCCATAATTCATTTCAAAACCTACACCCTTTTACATTAAAGGATCCATAATTCATTTCAAAATCAACACCCTTTTACATTAAAGAAAGTCTTGAAACTAATGGCTTCAGATTCAAGAAGATCAGTGTGAAGCGGTCAATCTGATACTCAGATTGAGTTTCACAGCCCACTCCAATCTCCCACCACCAAACCAGCTTCAAACTCCATTCTTATGCATATATATACGCACTTATTAACACTTTTTTTTTGCTTTAATTATTAAAATAACCATGACGTAGATATTTACTAAAATAATAATTTAAATATCTTAAATAAATAAATTTTGATATTATTTCAATTTGTATGTGTGTATAATGGATATACATATATATATATATGTAATAGGTGATGGGAGATTAGCTGTAAAATAATTATTATATCAAAATATACTATATTAAACTGTATTTTTAAAATTTTATATAAAATATTATTTATTTTAGTAATGGCATCCAGAAAATCTGATGCAATCCTGCTGAATATTCTCAAATGCAATTAAATCCATTAACAGGAAATCCAAGTTAAGAACACTATAATTTTATAAAAATAATATAAAATCCAAAATGGAAAATTTATCCATTCCACATTAGTTTTAAAATCTAAAGATTATATTTTAAAACAATCATTCGAGAATTTTTAGCAGGATTGTATTATCTTATAACTTATAAGAACAAAAGTGTGCATCCGGTCTGCAAATTGTAGATCACCAAAATAGATAAAGTGCCTCAGGATTACTAAAAGCATTCCAAAATAACTTGCAAAAACATATACATAGTGCTGGATTTGAATACCCATGAACAGCTATTTTCCTAAAAGCAATGGTAAAACAAATCCATGCTCATTTTACCTGTAAATCAATATGCCGTAATAGAGGAAAACTTTACCTTCCTCACCGTTCAAAAATGCAGTCTCATCCAAAATCATCACCCAGGACCCACGGACCCATGAACTAGTTATGTACTTGAATGTTAAATAATGGAAATGCTACCTGCCTGACAAACCAGAATAAAAACATCTAGTCTACAATGGATGCTATAAATAACCAAGGATCGCTACTACTAATGGATTGAGGTAATAAATTCATGATGCTGCTTTAACTCATAAACTCTCGTTAAATTACTTCAATCTTAATCTGAATTTCTTACTTAATTACTTATTAAACATTGTAACTCTTTTAGATGATCCTGAGATAGGAAATTAAATATCAATTTAAAATGATTTGTAAATTCTTACCTGCTTTTAAATATGTATTTAACTCTCTATAAACTTTCTATTAAAATCTCTCCTATCATTGAACCTCTATTAAATAATAATAATTTATTTCACTCTCGTGCAGCAACAATATTTTGTAATTTTTATTATATTTTATATTTTTGCATGTGAAATAATAAGCCAATAATCTCCTAAATTCGCAAGTATGTTTGCTCTCTCTCTTCTAAATCCCCTCCCCTTCTTTTCATGGGGAGATCAATTAAGTTTTAGTTAAAAACAAGTTTTGTTATTTTCATTACAGCAGACACTTGCCAGTTTGGGAGAAAACAAGTTAATTATATTATAATGTTAAAGTCGGAAAACAGAGTAAAAATCTGTTTTTCTAAGAAATGTTTTTCCACATTAAAATAATAGTGCTAGGTTTAAAATCATAAATGTTTTTCTTTAAATTTAAGTATTTTTCTCGATCAATAACCACTACCTAACTCCTATATGTAATAAGCACTCAGAACTGAATGTTCATATTTTGTTTCAACGTTTGTGGGAAGTTATATACATAAATTAAAGTAATAAGGAGAGGGGGATTCTCAATTTCCAGTAGATTATTATGTATATGAATTAGTCCAAGTTATCCATTACTGTTCAGTAACCTAATCACACCATTACACTGGGTATTCCAAAATATATAGGTATTAATTAATTAAGTAGTACTTTAAAAGTTTTATATGTATGTTATTCCAAGCTGTTGCATAAATACAGGCTCCCTCGTTCATGTTTATATATATTGTGCTTCGTTCCCCAGGCGTATCGGACAACCGAACCCCGTCTCGTACCTCCAAGTCCAAGAACAAGGCTGCTTTTGGCACTTGAGATAACTGCATAGAATTTCTCAAGGAAAAACCGGCCTATTGCACCTCACAGCAAACTATTTTTCATTAATGAGCCGATTCTGCCAAAGTCTGCAGACATAAATCGCTCTTTAGTTCTTCAATGATTTTCGAAAACACCTTTTAGGATATGCGACTGGATCACATAAATATGCCACCATGCACTCAACACCCTCTTAGCTCTAATTCCAAATAAAACCTATGAATATCCCTAAGTCATAATGTTCTGATTCTACTAAACAGATTTTTTTATCATTTATTAATATTTTCATGGGTGCACCATTTTGCGACGCAATTATATATAATATAAATTAATTCTCCCACGTTTCTTACTCAGCATAAGCTGAGATTACTTCAGTTATTAATGCTAATCATATTTTTATAATAAACTCAGTAATCCTAAATAATCGGTTGAGTGCTACTTTTCTTTCTCTAGAGGTGGATTAAAGATTCCTAAATTACTAGTAGTCTAGCACTATCCAAATCTCATTTATATATGATGTAATTCATTGATTATTGGCATATAAATCTCATGTTAAATAAATGTACGTAGACCAATGATGATTAATGGACAATTATAATTGAATTATTCATGATTATTTTATTTACATTAATAAATCATATATATAACTAAACTTTCCGAATCATTGTTTCATTTTTTTAATAAATATTATATCTTGATGATGTAAATTGTATAATATGACTAGATGATATCCTGTTAATCTGATATAAATAATGTGAAAGGTCACGGTTGTTAGATATATTAATCTGTGATATTATTATACTAAAAGGGCTTCACTATACTATCATTTCAATTAAAGTCTCTTTGTGTCTCCACTTTGCGATGCCGGCGGAGAGAAATAAAATTAGATCAGTATAATTGGAATTGTTGCTCATAAGTTGGTAGATCTGGGAAATAGGCAAATAGGGCAGAGTCCATGAATGTTCCTGACTTATATATCTTGCGCATTATTGGACTCGAGGTACTTTTGCCTAGATGCTAGATCTTGTTATATGAACAGACAAAACCGACCGGTACAAGTGTTTCTTTGGCTCTTCTTTTTAATTCTTTTTTTTTTAATAAAAGATAACCTTTGCATTGACATATAACATTTTATGAATTGTATTCAGTTCATGAATATACAAAGCTGGATTATGATCTTTATTTTTAACTCTACTCTTATGAATTTTAACTTTTACATTAAAACTTAATTAACTTTGAACTATATAAATTTTACAACAGCTGCAAGGAATCTTACAAACTATACCAGGAATAGATTTGATATCAATTGATTGATTGGAACTATTTAATAATGAATTAAAATGAATATCTTTCATACAAACCCCTTTCATCATTATTTTCAAACATTATCAATCCACTGCAGGATAATCACTTCAGATTCAATCCAACTTCTCTAATCTCTAGCTTTTCTTCTCCATATCATACCAGCACACTTTCTTATTTCATCCATCCATTTTACATATGGTCTCTTTCTAGTCTTTTACAAACTCTTGGAATCCAGTTTAAGATTTCAACAGCCCATCTATTATCAGCTTTTCTAGCAATGTGTCCAGCCCAACTCCAGTTTCTTAATTATTTCAATGATGTCAGTAACAACTACTTGTTCCTTGCCCATATATTTTGTTTTCAATGTCTTCTTATTAACCCTAATATGTATCTCTCCATAATTCTTTGAATAATCTGAAGTCTCTATATTGCTCTTTTGTAAAATGTTCAAGTCTCAGATCTGTAAATAAGAACTAGTAACATGCATTTCTTTAAAAACTTTCCTTTTCACACACATTGGCATACTTCCTTTTAATATTAAATTATTTTATCAAAAGTACTCCAACCAAGTTTAATTCTATGATTAATTTCATCAATTATGTTTCTATCTGTAGTAATAATCTAAAATATTTCTAGATGTTAATTTCTAACTCATTATCAATCTTTATTTTCTTCTTTCGAAAAAATCCATTGAACACTATTTTAGTTTTTTTAATATTTACCTTTAATCCTATTTTCTTACTTTCATTTGCTAACTCATGCAACATTTCTTAAAACTCTAAAGCATTATTTGCAAAAACAACTATATTATCTGCAAACTCTAGATAATTTAAATAATCACTTACTTTTATTCCCTTAGCTTTGCATTTTAATCCACAAAATACTTCTTCAAAAACTGCTGTAAAAAGTTTTGAAGATATGAAGTCACCCTCTTCTCATCATCCTTCTCAAAGTTAATCTTTTACATACCATTATATAATTTGATTATTGCTGTTGCATTTTTATAAATATTCTTCAGAATATGACAATATCCTGACTTACAACTTAATGACCCACTGCTTTAATCACTGAGGAAATAGTTATAAAATCAAATGCCTTTTCATAATCCACATTCTTACAATAAATTACTATTCTTAAAACCCAATTTATAGATTGATGACTTAAATTAATAAAAAAAATACGCTTTTTATTCTCACAATTATTTTTTTATTATTATGAAGCCTAAAGATATTTTTATTAAATATATTTCTAATAAATTCTTGTTTACAACCTAACTCAATAAAGTCAGAAGCAAATTGATTTCTCTGAACATAAGCATCTTTCAAAATTATTAAGTCTTTTACTCCTGTAACAAAAACTCAATAAAGAAATTTTCTTATAAGTAAAAAGATTGATAACTGTCTGGCCGTATCATATTTATTAAACAAAAAAAATTTATTTTCCATAATTTTCATAATTTCAATTTCTCTTACCAGGATCAAATTTAAAATACACCTGGGTCTCTTTTTACGTGGACTTATTTAACACGATTTTGAAGTTAAGTGATTCCTGTTTCACCGGAAGTCGAACACCGATAATGCGCTATTACTTTAAATAATAAATTTCGTGCACTTACGTTATATTGAAAGTAATAGCACATTATTGGAATTCAACTTTCATCTTAGTAATTTCAATATTTTCAGTGCTTTATAATAGTAAGATTTTATGCAATAATGAAATTAAAATCATGATTTCCACATTTTATGTATACACACATTAAATTTTACAAGATTATAATGTAAATTTGTTCAAACATTGTGCGTGTTAATTTTGCATTTTAAATCACATTCTGTTTTTGCTTTTTAAAAAAGAACGTAATCAATTATTAATCATTTAGTGTCCACAAGTTTATTTTTAAAAGGTCAGTAATAGCAGTGGGCACAATTAAATTTGACAATTAAAAATTAAAATCTGATTTTAATTGTAATTAACAATTTAAAAATTACTTACGATGACTTGAAATTAATGTGATGTGAAATTTGATTTTTAAACGGAATTGAAAATTAAAGACAAAAATAAGAATTTAATTTTTAGTTGTTAGTTTCATAAACAATTAATAAAATCATCGTCTCAAAGATTAATTACTAATTACGTTGTCACCAGAAAACCATTGACACAACATGAGTGTGAAGTTGGTGTTAGTTATTTGCAAACGAACATGTTTTTCAGCAAATAGCTATAATAATTAAAACGTGTATAAAAAAAATGTAAATTACTGTACTGTCAATTATGCATAAAAATATATTATTTTGAATAAAATTAAATATTATAGTTAAAAAAAGTTTGTCTTGTATCAATTTTTTTCAAATTTGAAATTTTTTACTAGTCATATTTTATTTCCTTATTTTTTGTGTGTGTGAATTTTAAAGTAATTTTACGTTGGCGCTTTGCTTTTACGCAAATTTTGAAAAATCACAGACCACATCCCCCCTTTTTTCGATGTAAGATACGTCTATTTTTGCGCGATATCGTTTGCGCGTGTTTTCTGAGGAACCTATCTATCACATAAAACGAGACCCAGGTGTAGAATATTTCCCATTATATAACTCTAAAAAAATTTTATTTTCAAAATCAGTTATTCCTAGTATAATTTCTAAGATTTCCTTGCAGTTGTAAAATTTATATTGAAGCGGTCATATATATGCATTCGTATACATATGAGCTTCATGTATGTATTGTTTCCATTAAGCTATAATACTAAGGCATTTTTTTTAAAAAATAATGTATAAAAAAGTGTAATTTATTATGAAATTTAATTTTATCATGAAATTTCATGTTATTATTTGGCACTGGTGGGGGAAGGGTTCAAGTCTGCAAAGAAAATTTAACTAAATTAAAATAAAAGAATGTATGAACTAAAATCTAATTTTGGAATTACATTTTAGTATATCATTATCATTAAGTAAAAGATGACAAGAAATATGTAATTACTGTGGAGAGATTAGATAAAACCAAAGGTATTAGGAATTTAATTAAGAAAAGTGCAATTAGTAAAATTTTAAAATTAAACTTGATCAAGATTACAATCAGTAAGATTTTTTTTAGATAGTAAAGAAAAGAATTTTCTCAAGTTTTAAAATTAATTAATCAATTTGGAAAACATCTGGATGTCTTTGTTTTGAGGGATACATATAGGGGCAGGGAAGAAAGAGTTTCAATTTCTTATAAAGATTTTTGTAAAGTTTTTCTAAGCTGTTATACATTATGTGAAACTATGACCAGTGAGTAGAGTGCATCAATTTCTCAGGCCATCTCCGAAGGAGCATGAGTATGGAGTCCCCATGGTACTTATGAAACGTGATGCCCTAAAGCCCCTGACTATAATTGATGATCAAAGTTACTGACATACCATGACATTGCCATCAAAAGGAAACCCCCCAGTATATGTCATCGAATGACCAACCTACCAATATGCAAGGACACTATTACAGAAGACCTATGAACTATATCAGGAAGTTCAACATAGTATTTTATCACCTATCAAAATCATTCATGAAGATCTGTTAAATAGTCATTTTATTTCAACTATAGAAAATCTCAACCTAGCAGTAAACAATTCTAATATCTTTAATATTACAATATCTTTTCTTGAATAACTAATTATTAATCTTTCACGAAAATATATATTCTTATTGTTATTTAAAATATTCTCATTGTATTATTAAAATATGTTTTCTTATTATAATATATACACTTAATTTGATATTTAAAGAGATTGAACATTGTAATATATTCACTCCTTCTTAAATATGATAGACTTATTAGTTAAGAATCAGATGATGGAGAAAATTTTACTAAATGTATTTCAATGACTAAAATATTTTGATGTTATTTAAAGAAAAGTCCGGTAATTAAACAAAAGCAAGATATTTAAATCCTCTCCTGTCATTGATTCTAATTTGTTTTTTTTTTAATTTATTTCAAAATTTGCAAATTTTGCCATTAATCGATTACAGACGGTTCATAAACAACTTTCAATTTTAAGAAAAAATTAAGTTTGACCAAAATAAAAGTTAAATCCTTTTATTTTAAAAGGGGACAGATGTATATGTATACTGGTAGATACAATATTTTTTAATTCTATAAAACTTTAATACAATTTAATATATGGATTATAATTGTGAGGCTATTGTATCAATAATTCCTTATATATGTAAGATCTATGGGCAGATCTCAAATTAAACAGGGAATAATTTTATCTGCAGAATTTTTTTATAAATATAGAATAACTGTGTAGGCATATTGTAATCTTATGACATGACTCTTCAGGTTTTATTTTACATATATAATTTTAAGACCAATTATTCATTATTTTATATAAATTGGTATTGCTAGGTTGTCTAACTTCATGTTTGTTTTTATTTTGTTCCTACAGCAGATGCACATTCCTGCTTCAGAGAAAATAGAATAGCTGGGTCACTTTTGAATATGATCCATGCAAATGCGGGAATATTCCTTTTACTTCAGACCTGGAAGATCTTCGTTTTGTATCACTAATTGAGCAGTGGATCATTCCTGCCTGTTGATAAAATTTATTAATGATCATGGGAAAGATGCTCATTCCTTCTTACAATGATCCATTTATTTCATAGACTTGATAATGGTCTCATAGAGGCAAGCATATTCAGTCTACCTCGTCATTAAATTGTTTATTACTTTAGAAACCCAGTACTGGCCTCTTTGTGTATAGTCAAGCTTGATATTTCAGCATTTATGGGTCATGATCATAAGAGCTATGCAATCATCTATTTTAACCATATTTTCTAGAGTTAATTAAACTTACCCTGCTTTATTTATTATCATGTACCTGTTTAAGGGGTATCTATCCTAAAGATCATCAAATCTATCACCCAAAACATATATCTATGTGTATTGAAATTCCTTATATATATATATATATATACAATCACGAATTAAATGTCATGTAGTCCCATCTCTTATAAGTCTAGCAATAATTAAGCAGTGTTCATTTCTTTTGTTTTTAAAGTATTACTAATAAAGTATTTGTATTTTCACATATATTCTTGTTTGCCACAGGGAAATCATATAGTTATAATCTAATTCTAAGAGTCTCTCTCTCTCCCTGATCACCAAGCTAATTAAAATGAAATATTATGCGGGATTGAAATGAGTTGTGGTGGTATAAGTTACCCAAGGGGTGATTTTGCTATTGTCAGCTCATTCCGACCATTACAATATAGGTCAAAGTAAATTAAATCTTAATGGAAGAATTAAAGTTTATAAGAGTAGAGATAAAATTGTTATCATAACTCAGCTTTTGCATATTCATGAACTGAATACAGATCATAAAATATTATTTGACAATGCAGAGGTTATCTTTTATGAAAAAAATGAATTAAAAAGAAAAGTCAAAAGAACACTGATGAGAAATCTTGAATTATGGAAAGGCTATATATATATATATGTTGTTTGTAATTAAATGAATTTTACTTGAGAAGGTCTATTTGTTATAAATGAAATCATGGTTGTGAGAGAATTTTAGTAAAATTTTGTTTTTTGGCTAGTATTATAATATTATATGATTTTATTTTTTATTTTTAGATATACTTAAACTTAACTTCATATTCAAAAGAATAAGATATGTATGAACATGTTATAATTAAACTTCATATATATATTTTGATATACTAAAACTTAACTTATGTACTTAGATTTAAATATATCTAAAAATGTATATCAAAGTTAAATTATAAGGTGTTATGTATGCCTTCCCATTAAAAAAGTTAAAAGGGTATTTCAAAATGCATCCATAGTGAGGGATGTTGGTCTGATTTCACTGCTGATGGGTGTTTGGGATATGATAGAGCTAAGATTCAAGATGCACTGATAAAAGAAAAAAAAACTGAATGTGTGTGTGTATATATATATATTGTACCAATCGGAATGAAAGTGAAGATCGAATCTAACCGCAAAAACAATATCTGCACTACAAGGGCGCCATCTAGGCATTTGAGCCTAGAAAAATTTATAAAGTAGGCAGATACGCGCTGTTAAGATTCCACTTTCTTTAAATATTCCGACCGTTAGCCCAAGTCACTAGCTCAGAGAGTAGCAGAGATAATAAAATATAACTTAATTTTATATCTTAAATATAAAAGAATAAAAGCCACTGCCAGAAATTAACACACAAAATATTTATTTACGCACATATAAAATCATTCTAAGCTCGAGGAATAGGTTTAACATTTTTAGATTTTTATATTCTTATTATTCTTTAAATTTACATTTACATAAATTTCAATGATTTTAATTTTTTTTTTATTTAGATTGTCAAGTATGAATAGACTACATAGATCTGCATTTGAAAATAAAACATTCTATCCCTATTTAACCTTAGGCTAAAATTTGCAGTCAAACTGGCATCAATCCATCCGATACATTTATGTATTTAATGTAGCATGAAAATACAACAGCACAAAGATACTATATTGTCAGGAATGGACATCTGAACAATATAGTTTGAGAAAACATTGACTCTTGTCTAATACAGGAATATGACGTCTGTATAGCAAGAAGAACAATAAAATAAAAACTCCATAGGAAGGGACCGTGATCCTGTTGGCCGACTTACAATCCCCTCCATAGGCAAAGGGTTGGTGCGGTGTATAGCGAAACTCTTACTACATCTACTAATTACACAAATACATCCAATCCATTGACCCAATTCAACAACGACACAAATAACCTAAGATTACCCTACCCTAATATAACTTTACAAATCTATATAGCCATTCACGCCCGACTTAAGTTTAACATTTAAATACGTTCGCACAGATTTGTTTAAAAATGTTGGTTATAGATCGGTTACATAGATTCCACGGTCAAAAACATTTCAAAATAAACATAAACGATCAAAATACAAAATTATTGATACCGACAATCGCAGAGGGAAACTTATAAGTAACCCAATAGTATTCACCATAAGATACTTGCGTTGTCATCAATAACTTAAAAGACATCCGAATAAATACATTTTAGATACTCACCGTAAGGTATCATTATTTATCGAATGCCTATATATTTTGATCAAATATGAAAACCAAAATATAATTAACCGCAAACGAATCCATGCAAGCGTCTATAAACAACTTAAATTTCAAAATTATTTAAAATTTAAACAATAAATATCAATACAATAAATAATAAATGGAAATGATTTTTTTTTTTTTTATCAAACGCAAACATATATAAAATTTTTCATTATCAATTGAGTTGACACATAAGTCCGAGAAAAGTTCTTTTTATAAAATTTAAATTTACTTATCAATCTTTAAAGTTCTTAATTAATGTTATGATTTTAACAACTGTTCAGTTCCATTGCTTACGGTATAAGCGTCCATGTTCCCGTTGGCAATTCCCACGGAGACTTTCCTGGAAGACCGGTCTGACATTTTGGAGGTAGCATTTGCTGGTTCTGTTCTGGTATCACAGTCTTTGCATTTTTAAAATAAGTGAGTGAGGACGACAAATGCGTCTTGTCGCCAGACTCACCAAAATCAAGTTGGAAAAGGCTGACTGGAACTCAATATTTTTTCTTTTTATAGTCCTCCTATGGATTCCATGAACAAAAACGTCACTGTTCTGTTTTTTCGTTATGGTCCGGGCCTTTATTTGGCTTCCATTGGTCAAGCTAAAATCCCTTTCTTCTCTTATCTAACTTTCCATCTGACTTTTTAATTAAACAGCTTTTAGATAATTAATAA
Source organism: Epiperipatus broadwayi (assembly GCA_028023455.1). Taxonomy (NCBI): domain Eukaryota; kingdom Metazoa; phylum Onychophora; class Udeonychophora; order Euonychophora; family Peripatidae; genus Epiperipatus; species Epiperipatus broadwayi. Next base: position 4,609,095 of record JAQFVV010000089.1, on the reverse strand, counting down.
ACAATCATTTCCATTTATAGATTACAGGAATTAATTAATACCTGTTTTTATTTTAACTTACGTTATTTTTTTATTAAAATCCTTTTTATAAATCTTTTTTTATAAAAAAAATACATTCAAATACCTTTTTTTATTTATTAAAAAAAATATTTTTTTAAAGTTTAGCATCTGTGCGAATGTATATACGTATAACAAACATTTTTAATTTTAGCGTTTAGTTTTTTACTTTTATTTGCGAACTTTTAAGTTTTTATTTTAAATTAATGTAACGACATATTTATATATCGTTACAATATGCAATAATTCTCATTACTCCAATAACATTTCTTTTTCCTCTACCATTTATAAATATAAACTGTTGTTCAGATAAAAACATGTCAAAAAATTGTCTGCTCAAAATCAACAACAATCTAGCAACAAAGGAGATTAAGATAATTATATTAATATTATATTTTATTAAAAGATTTTTTCTAGTAGAAACATAACTTATGAAAAAAAATCTGCTGACTATATTTATAAATCATAAATTGCAAATATCAGCCATTTCTTTCAAACTTTTTTCCATATCAATAATTCAATTGGAAGCTCATTAATTTATTGCATTTTTCCAATTTATATCCGAGTTAATGCTTTTATAACTTATTCCTTTATTATCTTTATTTAGAAGACTGTTTTTTTTTTCAATTAATGTAGGTTAAGGTTTATAAATCACATACATATTTCTACCATCATTTCAGTGCATCTTTATTATTAATAATTTATCATTTATTATCAATCACAATTTCCTTTATGCAAGTCTGCTTTTTCTATCCACCTTTATCTTTTCTTTATAATTTCCCTATTTTCCTAAATTCATTTCCCTTCCAGTTACTTTCTGCTAACCATATTTATTTCATATCTGAGTTAAGACTTGTATATTAATTTCTACCTTCTATAGAACTTTTTTGTTTTCATCTTGTCACATTCACCATTTTTATTACTAATCCTAGGTATTTTTGCTCTCTTGATATTTTTACAACCTACTGCTCTAATGTATCATCTTTTAAATTTTCTGGAATAATTTTCACTTTTCATTTGAATTTATTTTTCCAAATATATTACTAATATTTACATTTATTTACTTGTCTATTTATTGCTTTTAAAAGATAATCTCAATTCTAGATCTTTTAAATTATGATTCAAATCTATATCAAATCCAGAATATGCAATTCTTAATACTATTTTAAACTAAAAGAAACAAATTGAAATCCATTACTATCCATCTAAAGCTTTTCATGAATAAATCCTCTTATTGTGTTCATTATTACTATACTACTATTTTGACTACAAATAATTATCAATTTATTTTAACATTTCCTATTCTTAATCCATAACTCCAACATTGTTATTAGCTCTTACCAAACTATATAGTATTCCAATTCTCTATCAATGTCCAATTATTTTTTGGATTTTTTTCAATGATTCTTTTAAATTTCTTTGTACCTATTTTCTATATTAACATTATCACAATTATTGGTTAGCATGACTCTTTTGGAAAAGATTTCTATTTCAGCTCAATCAATCTCCCAATTACTCCTATAGCATTCCAATTCCCTAATTAGCATTCTATGGTCTGTTTCTATTTTGGCTTTTTGTTGCTGTTGTTTTTGTTATTGTTTTCAACAACTTTTGATTTCTTTATATATTTTCTATCTCATCATTATCACAGTTACTAATTGGTATAAATAATAATCACTTGTCTTTCATTTACTAGAGGATCCTTTATAAAACTTTTATTTGTTATTGAAATCTATTAAATATAATTTTACCTCCAAAAAACAAAGCTTTTAATCCTGCTTCATTATGTTTTCCATGCTAATCCATCTTGTCTCACAAAATCCTACAATATGTAGCTTTTTCTTTTCATCTTAGGCAATATATTTATCATTTTCTAATAATCCAAATACCTTCTCTTAAAATATATTCTAATTGCTTTAAATAATAGATCAAAACTGAATCGCTATGATTAATCCTGGAACCTATAATATCTCAAATGAAGTTTTTTTCATTTTCTTTCTCCAACTACCACTTCTGTACTTTTAGGATTATGTACACACTAAACTTCAATGTTATTTTAAAAATACATATATATATATCATTTAAATTTAGGTATCATTTACAGAATGTGTGTTTCTAAAAGAGCAAAATTATACTATTATTATTACAAAAATAATAATTTTCAATAATTTACAAAATAAAAATTAAATATACTATAGTTTACAAAATATATTTGTTAAAGAATATAAGTCAATAGAATGACATTCAAATTTCTACTAGAGTTATTCAATACTATCGATATGTAGATGAATTTGTAATTATTATTTACTATAAAAAAACTTTTACACAAATTGAAATATTTAAATATTAAAATATATATTCATGAAAATAATGTAATTAATATCAAATGTTTTATTTAAAATACAAATTTAAGAAATATAATGGATATTAATTTAGTAAAATCTTGGTATCAGAAATTAGCTAATATAAAAAAAAACATTTTATAAAAATAGGGGATTTAAATTTGATGAAAATATAAGTATTTTACAAAAATTATAATATATTGATGACTGTTTTAAAAAAAATGTTATAACACAAATATTAAAAAAAAATGCATTATCTAATATTTAATTAATTAATAAACATTTTATTATAAATAGCAATAACATAAATTATAGTAAATAGATATTCCATATTCACCATTAATATATAATAGTAATAAATATAATCTTATTGATAGAAATATTAAAATAGTTTGATCAAATAATAAAAAATGGAATTAATTCTAAATAATCTAAATAACTGATATTAAAAATAAAATCAGAGTAGTTTATAAAATATAATATGGAATATTTCAGTCAGCAACCAAAATATTATAATAGACTAAAGAACAATAACATAAAAGATATCAATTCAAGCTCATTTAATATTTTTTTAATGCAGAATCACAAGTTATATTATATTAAAAAAATAGAAACTTTTTAAATTCTATAAAAAATTCAATTTACAGAAAAATTTGTGAAACATATTATGAACAATTTTTACAATTCAATGACTATATATAAAAAAGAAAGCATTAACATGAAAGGCTAATAAGATAACATTTTTTCCATGTCCACAAATAATTTTAGATATGTGCTAATCTATTTTCTTTATATAAAAAAAAATGTTCATGTACTATTCACCAACAATTTTTTTTGTACATATTGAAGCATAATTCCATTTCAGAATTATTTTACGTAGTTTGAGAAAGTGAAAAAGTCTAATTAATATATAATATTAAATTTAAAAGAAGGTAGAACCAGCTAGAAGCTAATAAGTAAAGCTTTTATAATAATTATCTTTTGCAAATATATGTTCACACACTTATGTATTTGATATATAAATTATATATTTTTTAGGTTTTTTTTTGATTAAAAATTTTTTTTTTTATTTTTTCTTTCAAAAAAGATTTAATTCCTATCTAAAAACATTTGAAGAAAAATTTGATCTTTTATTAAGATGAAAAATAGATAGTTATATTTTTTGGATTAATTTAAAATTATACAGGATATGGTTGTTTTATTTTTTAATTAAGATAATGTACAATTAAAATCAAAAGTTATATTGTATTAACTAGCTATTATCAAAGGAAAACTAAGAATTTAGTATTTTAATCTGTAAATTTGTTTTAAAATATAGATTATTTTATTGTGATTATTTCAATTAGTCCCAAATATAAAATTTATCATAATTTTTTTCTTAGTAATTAAAATTCCATGAGATAAGCATGTGCTGGTATCATCATTATCAAAGTGAAATTGCAGACTGATGTACAAGATTAAAACCTCTCCCTAATATTTGGGAAGCATTCTTATGACCAGCTAGTTCATCCCCCAAATTCTTCCATGGGTAGATAGTTAACCTCTTAAGAGTGGTCCCAGTAGCATTCAGTCCATGTGCTATATGTACAATTGCAACTATTAAACCAAAGTTAATGGAAACTGGTCATGATAAAATAAATATGAAGTGTGAAAACCTGACTGTGACTCTAATAACCAAGCATAATAAATGAAAACTGCTGGATCTTGAATTATAACTTCTAACTAAACTATAAACTTCTCCCAATATGAGCTTGAAATATATGAGTAAAATAAAATAATGCTTCAATCCCATAATTAGCGCTGGAAATCTGCAGAGTACTGAACTATTTTATTTGTAAGAAAGCAAAGGGTAAATATTAAATCATTTGAATTTATAAACTTTCTTCACTCTGGGACTTAAATTTAAAAAAGCTTTTCAAATCTAAATACTTTCAATCTATATATTTAGTTTAAAACAGTATTTAGAATTTATCTATTAATGAAGTTAGTTATTATCTTTACTAAGATCTTTATTAAAATTATTTAGTTTGTAAGATTAAATGAGAGGGCCTTGTGGGAATATAGTCCTAAATCATTTGATTTTAAATTGCTATAATAAAAAAAAAATCAATAATGACCCAGAAGTTGCTCATTATTAGATTTTAATCTTTGTTTTACTTTAAGGAATATTAAATTCAGAAGTATTTATTCGTATCAGATATTAAAAGAAATAGGCTGAGTATCATGTTGATTGTTTATTGAAGTTATGTTCGGGTATGGGTATTTGTTATATAAATATAATTAAAAATATTGTAGAACTTAATTATAGACTGTTAATTGGAAATCCATGTTGGTATTATATATGGTTTATACATATAGAAATCTTTTAAAGATTTGAGGTGCATTTAATAAAATTACACTCATTACAAATTTGATTATACATAGCATATACAAATGTTTTAATTATGCTGCAAAGTCTATGCAATTTATTCGCTTGCTACTAATATATGGTAGGCTGAAGATCTATCAGACCCTAGCTTTTGAGTTGGATAGCGGGTTTGAAGACATGTGTGTCGAAATAGATACTTTAGCTAAGTGCTTAGCTTTGGGTTGGTTTTTTAGTCTAGTGTCTGAACCTACCCTGACACCTCTCTGAGGAGTGCCAAAGCACGAAACCATGGTCAGGGGTTTGGAGAGGGTTTCCTGACAGAGATATTTTAAGTGCTGGCTCTGGCTAAGCATTTATCATAAAGCTTGTAGAGGAATTGGCAATCCTCACTGTTTATAACTTACAAGCTTAAGACATAGGGTCATATGATCTATGAATTGATCTATGACTCTTATTTTGACTATTTATAGTCTTTTCCAAAAGTCTTATGCAATTTTATATTGCTATGACTACTAATATATGGTATGGCTGAAGATCTATCAGCCCCGTATAGCTATTTGAGTTGGATAGCTGGGTTTGAAGACATGTAGATGTCTGAAAATTTCAGATTTTCCACTCAATAGATAACTTTTAGCTAAGTGCTTAGCTTTGGGTTGGTATTTTTAGATCTAGTGTCTGAACCTACCCTGACACCTCTCTGAGGAGTGCCAAAGCACGAAACCATGGTCAGGGGTTTGGGGAGGGTTTCCTGACAGAGATATTTTAAGTGCTGGCTCTGGCTAAGCATTTATCATAAAGCTTGTAGAGGAATTGGCAATCCTCACTGTTTACAACTTACAAGCTTAAGAGATAGGGTCATGTGATCTATGAATTGATCTATGACTCTTATTTTGACTATTTATAGTCTCTGCCAAAAGTCTTATGCAATTTTATATTGCTATGACTACTAATATATGGTATGGCTGAAGATCTATCAGCCCCATATAGCTATTTGAGTTGGATAGCTGGGTTTGAAGACATGTAGATGTCTGAAAATTTCAGATTTTCCACTCAATAGATAACTTTTAGCTAAGTGCTTAGCTTTGGGTTGGTATTTTTAGATCTAGTGTCTGAACCTACCCTGACACCTCTCTGAGGAGTGCCAAAGCACGAAACCATGGTCAGGGGTTTGGGGAGAGTTTCCTGACAGAGATATTTTAAGTGCTGGCTCTGGCTAAGCATTTATCATAAAGCTTGTAGAGGAATTGGCAATCCTCACTGTTTATAACTTACAAGCTTAAGAGATAGGGTCATGTGATCTGTGAATTGATCTATGACTCTTATTTTGACTATTTATAGTCTCTGCCAAAAGTCTTATGCAATTTTATATTGCTATGACTACTAATATATGGTATGGCTGAAGATCTATCAGCCCCATATAGCTATTTGAGTTGGATAGCTGGGTTTGAAGACATGTAGATGTCTGAAAATTTCAGATTTTCCACTCAATAGATAACTTTTAGCTAAGTGCTTAGCTTTGGGTTGGTATTTTTAGATCTAGTGTCTGAACCTACCCTGACACCTCTCTGAGGAGTGCCAAAGCACGAAACCATGGTCAGGGGTTTGGGGAGGGTTTCCTGACAGAGATATTTTAAGTGCTGGCTCTGGCTAAGCATTTATCATAAAGCTTGTAGAGGAATTGGAAATCCTCACTGTTTATAACTTACATATTCTTATGTTTATTAAAATTCTATGTGATTAATATATATGTGATTGATATTAAAATGTGAATTTAATATATTTGTTAAAATTTGCTAGAGTACACTTTATAGTATTTTCCTCAAATGATGATGATTGCTAACATGACAATTAATTGTGTATTATGAATTTAATATAGTTGTTAGAGTTGCTAGCATATGCCTTTCTTGTATTTTTCTCATATCATGATGATCACCCAGCATTGTAATTAAATACATATTAAGAAACTGCCAGAATAATTATTACAAGTCTGTTTGGATACAATCCTATCAAATTTGACTGCGGTGAGATTGACATTTGAAGCATTAACATGCATATCTATGACTTAGTTTTAAGAAGTATGATCATCAGAGTTAAGTTTAATTAAATAAATTATTGAAAAGAACCGAGATAATATGTAAAAGAGATATATTGCTTTACTTTATAAACAGATGAGGTTATTTGCCAAATATATTTATAGTGTATTTAAATGACTTATAAATATGATATTGAATTGGTAATACTATAAAAACAACTTGTAGAATAATCATAATATGGAATTAACAATAAGATAACTAATAGTATAATATTAAATTGATAATATATATTTTTCTTTATTGAGTCTAGAATTTGCTCTCTAAATGTTACAAGATCCAAGGTACCATAATCTATACAATAATAGTCAATGCCCTATTTCAATTCTTTGTAATCTAGTGGACATAGAAAAAATTGATAATATTTGTAGGATTTGTTTTTATAGGTTTTCCCTTCAAAGATAAAATTTTTTTGGAATAATAAAAAAAACAATTTAATAGGGGGAATTTTGTTGTGGGGAAGGGGGGGTTAATAAAAAAAAAAAATTCTAGATAGTAAATCTAGTGATTAAAACTGACCATATCAGCAAGTCCATTTCGATCATTACAATACATTACCTCATTATTCTATTTTTATTAATCTAATTATATATATAACAACATAGAAATTCTTGTATTCTCACTAATCTTTTGCCATCCTGTGTAAGCTTTGATAATCAATAGATACAAGATGGCAGTGCTTATTGAATTCTTATACAATACTATCCAATTCAAATATTGCCAAGACTAGTTTCTAGTTTAAGGCTTTTATCAGTGAGAAATTTTTTGGATTTTTTGAATAGTGACTTGGACCTTTTGCATTCCAAGCCTATTTTCTTGCATAGTTATATAGATCTGAAACAAATTCAGTTTATATATATATTACAGTGACATTTTTTTTTTATAATCTTTGTCACTTTTATTCTTTGCCAGAATTTGTACCAAACTATTAATATTGCACATGACCAACTAAGCATCGCATGACTTTAGTTTATACATATTAAAGAGCAAATTTTTATTCCCTCTTCATTTTTGCCATCTTGGGTAAGTTTTAGTAATCAATAGATGCACTACCATCTAACATTCTATTAATTATTAAAGCTTACATAAGATGGCAGAAGATGGGTGAAATTAAAAAAATTACTAGTGAGTAGCAGTATATGTAAGCTAAGGGCATATGATATTCTACTGATCATTTAATGTAATAAATCTGCTTTGATTCAGGGTGAGGCAGATATAAACAAGACTGCTGATAGACATTTTTCAATAAAATTTGACAGATCTATGGAGTTTTAATTATAACTTTCGATTTTATTAGAATATAAAAATACTTCAATTTAATTTTATATGATCAATTATGGATTAATTATGCTTTATAAAAACTGAAATTGTTCTTTTTTTTTTTCCATTATAAAAAATAAATAACTTGAAGCTCTTTTGAAGAAAAAAAAAATTTAATATACCTATAATTCTTACTAACCACAATTTAATGTATCAGGATAAGTATAGCAATTTTAATTGTGCTTACACCATTTATATGATACCACAAATCCTTGTTCTTGTTCATTTTCTCTCACTCTTTTTTTCCATTTTCTTTTTTTTTCTATTGATCTTATTGTTTTCAATCATGGGTCTTTTATTCTATCATTTATGATTGCATTAGCTATGACAAAAGGATTGTGTAATTATGCAATTACATTTTTATTCCTTAATTATACTAACAGCAATCCTGACTTCAGTCTTTTCCTTAGATGCTGTTGACTATCGTATTTTATTTTTCTTTTTTTTTAATTCTGGAATAAGAATTGCCATATTCATCAACAAGTCATTACTAATGATATTATACATTGTTCTTTATCCTTATATTAGAATATACATGTTATTTATAAATGTATTCATATTGCATACTTATTTTAATATAGTTTTTGGTTTTTTTATGTTTTATATATATATTATTAAATATTTAAAACATGTCAACAATGAAATACTCAAACTAATATATATAGTACATTTAAAATATTACAAAATGCTGAATTTTTATCACATATTAAAAATTGACCATTAAAATATTTAGAAATATTCATTAAAAAACTTTTGAATATAATATTAAAATAATTTTTAATGAAAAGATCATATCATTCCCAGTAAAATTTATCACATGTAAAATATTTCATTATTTTTCTCTTCACCATATTAATCATAAGTTGTATTATTATATTTTTGCCAAAATTGCATCAAAATTTTCTTTATTTTTTTTTTATTTCTTTAAATGAGATTCACATTTTAATATTGTAAATAAAAAGTTAAAAATAAAATTATATAATTTTAAATGCATGCACTTTTATGAAACAAATTAATAGAGCAGAATCAGAAACCTAATGTACCATTATGTTTTCATTAAAAACTTTTCATATATGTGATGTTTGTCACAAAATTAAATCCTAATTTTAAATTTAAACTATTTACCAAAAAGAAAATAATACAAAACTTCTTTCTCGATACATTAAATGTGCATTACTTACTAATTATGAAGTTTATAATTTATAACATTTATAATTTCATACTGTGAAATGTCAAAGTTTCTTGGATGGCTGACATAAATAAAATGTTATTTCTAATGGCAATGTTTAGTTTTTTATCAAACTTCTACGAATTTTTAAAATTCATATTAACTCTGATACATTAATTAAAAAACTTATCTTTAATGTTTTTTTAAGTCATTATCATCAACATTACTTGGCTCATACACATATTTAAAAAGTTTAAAGTTGATTTATTAGAATCAAAATAAGTCTTGAGTAGAGGATAGAACTTCCAATACAACAATAGTTTTTATCTTAATATTACATACATACATACATACATACATACATACATACATATATATATATATAAAATTAAGAGCATGCTAATATATATATATATATATTTAAAAAGATACAGAAGAAAATGAAGGGAGAAAACAAATGAATGAAGATAGTGGTTCAGTAAAGTGACCTGCTTTCAAAAAGATGGCATTTAAAAATATGTTTGAACTAAATTTCAATAATACCCTAAAAATTCATGCATAAATAAACATTAAGTGACAAAAAAAAAAAACTTTTTCGAAATCAATAAAAGCAATAACTACAAAAAAATATTAGATTTTTCTATTAAGAAGTCACAAATTAAATAGCTATAAGAAATTAAACATCTGTTAATGAAAAGTCATAAAAAAACATTATCACAGTTTGCAAAAAATATAAATATTTTGATGTGATAACTTTAGATAAAGATCAAGTAAAATAAATATTATATAGAATGGGGAGGGTGTGGTGATTAATAAGCTTAATTTCATATTTTGGTCCCAAAACATTTATTTAAAAAAAGGCAATATGAAATCAATGTATGGGAAATAACAAAATAAAATCAGTTTATAGAAATAAATTTCATGAAAAAAAAGTTGTAAAATAAAGAAAAATGAGCATAGGAAGGATTTACAGAAAAAAATAAAAATCATTTATTAAAATGTTTTAGCAATGGCAAAAAAAAAAAGACTAAGAATTAAAACAAGGTGTAGATTCAAGATAAATTCAAATTGATAGAAGAATAAAAAGGCTTAGGAAAAAATATGCAAAAGAGCTGTAAAAAATTTTATTATATATATGTAAAAATGAATTATTTTGTTAAAAATAGAATAAAACTAAAGATACTGATAGACTATTAAATCTATACTTACTTTATCCAGACTTTTGAAATATAATTTATAATTTGTAACTGATAATGTGCCTCGGACAGGTCCAATAAATGGACATAAATAAGTAACATCCCGAGCTTCAAAATAAAATAAAATAAAAATTAATTCACTTGTGTTTCATTGAAAATCTAAACAAGATAAAAATATTTAAGATAAATTTAATCAAATAAAATCTAGATATAAATATAAATATATTTTATATTTAATAGATATATATATAAACATACTAAAATAATGAATATCTGTGTATGCTATAAAATTCCAAATTTTACATTTGATTTAAAAATAAAAATAATGATAATAATAAATTACAGTATCGACCTTGAAAATTTTCATGTAATTAACTCAAATTTATTCAATAATTTTCTTAAAGTATAAAAAAAAAAAAAACAAGTGATTCTTGAAGTGTATACTTATACTAGTTGGGCAAAAATAACTTTTAAGAAATTGAATTTTCATTCTTTATATTAACAAACCAAATGCATGCTGAAATATTTATTAGAAAGCTGTCTAAAAAAAAAATTGAAAGAAGGAAAGGTAATAGTATGAATACTGAACCCTACCGTCTGATGGCGCTCTTTTTCGCCCAATTCACATCAATATACCGATTCACAGGCAGTCTGTTTGTTTCCATAATATTACGGTAAAAGATTTTTATTTTTTTTCAACCGGTTTTTATTATTTTTTCAGTGGCGACAGTAAACCACCAAAGTTTTTTTTTATTACAAAATATTACAGAAAAAGTTTTTTTATTTTTTTCCAACCAGTTTTTAATTTTTTTCCATCAGCGACGGTAAACCACCAAAGTTTTTTTTTTTTATTCCACCACAGTTTCTTTTTTTTTTTAAATAAACAAATACTTTGTTTTTAGATGGTCTAGGAATGTTGATTTGTTTGTAAATTAACGACTAACTGTCCGTAGGTTTCCTTACATTATATTACTTACGGTAAACCCAATTTTTTTTTCACACGGTTTTTTTTTTTTTAGTTCATTTTTTTTTTTAAGAAACAAATATTTTGTTTTTAGATGGTGTAGGGATGTTGGTTTGCTTTTAAATTATTGATTAACGCTCCGTCCTTTTGTTTACTCAAAAATACGGTAACAAACACTTTGTTGTTTTTAAATGGTTGTTTGCTTTTAACATATCTTCTTTTTTTTTTGGTTGATGTTTTGATTTGCTGAAAGACTTCAACAATTCGGTACTTTTGAATAAGCCAACACTTGGTTTTATAGAGGGTGGAGGGGAAAGGGGTTGTTTTGATTTTGAATTATTGTCTTTTTTTTTTTTTAATTTCCAAGGCTTTTTTTTTTTGTTGTTGTTTCAAATCTTTATGCTACAGAAAGCTTTATATGATAGCGAAAAGTTCTTCCTTAATTTTTTGGGCCTTTAATTTTAAAAAAAGACATGAACAGTTCATTTTTAAAGAACACTTTTTTTTCTTAAGCTGGAGGAGGTGGGGTGGTGGAGAAGGTTTGTTTTGATTTTTACTTATCGACTTCTTTTTGGATTTTCTTTTTGAACATTTTATTATGTTACCGCACAGTTTTTTATTATTATTTTATTTTTTTATTTTTTTTTTTGATGGGGCCTTTTGAATAAATTCTTAAACACTTCTTTTTTTTTGGTATAATAAAATATTACCTACTTTAACTGTTAATGAAACTTATCAAATATTACCTACCTATTTTATAATCATGTGAACAACAAAAACAACAAGTTTTCCCATAAAATAATTTATTGAAACAAAAAGAAACGAAACTTTGGACAAGTTGTGAAGCAAAACAAGTAAAAAAAAACCACCATTTATGGGGGCATAAAAAACAGCAGCCAAAAGTAACATTCAAATAAAATAACAGGGAAACCTCAAAGCTGTAAGTAACCAGATTTTGGAGCCTTCGAACCAACTTCCTTTACGCAGACCTACATAGGAACGCTTGCAGGAGTTTCTCTTTCTGAGGAAACACAATATTGTGCATCCACTTGTGTGGCCGGCCAACAATTCCCTCAGCTTCGACCAATTCGGATAACTTGCAGATGACATTTGACAGTTCTTGCACGGATTCGCGCGTAAACGGGCAATTGCACGCGAAATCAGAAAAAACTGCTGAAAAGAACCTTTTCAAGTTGTGTGCAGTTCAAAAGTGTAGAGAAGCGTGTGTGACGACATGACAATTCTTAATATGGAATACTAATTCCACTACGCTTTCTAAAAAATTTCCGACAATGAATTTTTGCAGAGTTTCGTCTCTTTCAAAATGGTCACCATCAAATCAGACCGTAGCGAGAGTTCAAAGCGCTCACTTGACGAATACTATCACAATGCAATGAGCGTAGTATTTCGTTACGTAATCGTAGAATACATCGCCCTCAGGTGGCCTGTTAGGCTCAAAAAAACACCTCTTGTACTGTCAGCCGTAAGTTAAGGCTGCTAAAACAGTAAATATTGATGTGTGTTTTGTGAAAAACAGTGCCATCAGATGGTAGGGTTCAGTTTTTATCCTATTACCGAAAGAAAATATATTTATAAAATGAATTATCCATGAAAATATATTTCTTTCTTCAATTTATTGTACTGAAGTTGCAACATTAATTTTGAATACATTATCAAACTACCTATCTGCTGTGTACAGCCACTCACTCGGCTTAACAATCAGGTAAATAGACAGCAGAAACCAAATGATTAGACAAATAGTTTAATAGAATTATCAGTCGGATAAATAATATTACATATATAGTTATATGATAATTAAGTTTAACTTACGAACTCTGGCCATGAAGGCATAAGAAAAACATAATTTAGACCGATGGGGCCTGCAAAGTTCCTAGGTCCACTTTTTAACCTTCAGTGGTGGAGTTCACTGGGTTTGTTCCGTTGCTAAGTTAAAACTCTTGACTTTCGTGTGCATTCAATGAGTTCCCCGCTACAAGTGCTGCTTAGTTATCTATTGTTCCTTCTTTTTTCTTGTTAAGGAATGTTTCAGAAACCAATTAATTCTCAGCTATTGTCTACTTTTAGTAATCAGCACTTTTAATCTAGCTGCTTAATTAGTTTCTGATCTGAAGCGCTTATCTTTAATAGCGTACCAAATTTAATTACAAAATTCCTGTCTGTTTCATTTAAAAAAACTTATTTTAATAAAACATTAATTACTATATACGTATAACTTATTTTAACAAAACTTAGTAATTATTATACACGTATATAGCACCTCCACCACTTCAGAAATTATTGTTTCTGAAGTCTTACATAATCTTTTAAGTACGCGGTTTCTTTTCTTGCTCTTGAAGATCTTCGTGGAGATGTTTTCTCCTCTACTGGCGTTTTTTTGGTCTCTTGATCGTCGTACTTCTCTTCTACTGGTGTTTTGTTGGCTCCTTCAGTTTCTTGATCGTCGGATTTCTCTTCGCTTTTGGGAATGCGCGGTGCTGCAGTACTTCCGGTTTGCACTAATTCTTCTCAACGTCACACATGATTTATGTGCTTGAGCGTTGTTTTTCCAGTTTCTGTCTCTACAAGTATTATTTGTTTTGACAGAATTTCTTTTATGAAGGCCTTCACCCAGTATTTCCTGATAATGTCTCTAACCCAGACTTTTTCTCCCTTGGAGTAAATATTATCTCCAGTGTTGCTTTCGTAGTGTGTAGAGTTTTGTTCTGGGTGGATTAACGATAGTTTCGTGCGGAGTTTCCATCCGAAAATTAATTCTGCAGGAGATTTGCCTGTAGCACACGGAGTACTATGTTGATATAATAAGGCAGAATGTAAGGTGTCTTGTATATTTGCAGTGCCTTCCTTCCGTAACGTTTGCTTCAACGTTTGTACTGCCTTTTCTGCAATACCATTGGACTCTGGGTGATATGGGGGCGTGGCTAAGTGTTTAATTCCCCATTCTGTGAGAAATTCTTCAAATTTAGTAGATATGAAACTGGTACCATTGTCAGACATGATTGTTTCAGGAATCCCATGAAAAGCAAAAATCTCCTTCAGTTTTGCGATTGTTTCTTCGGGAATGGTGTTTTTCACTACTCTATATTCCGTCCATTTTGAATAAGCGTCAATCACTACCAAAAATATAAAGCCGTGAAACGGTCCAGCGTGGTCAACGTGAATAAGGCTCCACGCTTTTTCAGCTGCCGGCCAAGCAGCATATTTTTTCTCGTGCATATTTGCATTTATTTGGCAACTTTCACATGATTTCACATATTTCTCTATGTCAATATTAATGGCGGGCCACCATATGTAACTACGAGCCAGAGCTTTGGCCCGCACTATCCCAGGATGACCTTGATGAATTAAGTGAAGAATCTTATTCCACCCACTGCTCGGTATCAACACTCTACCATCCATTAAAATACATCCCTTGTTTATGGACAGTCTTTGTCTTACGTCCCATAAAGTTTTATGTAGTCTCTCAGGCCGACTTTGTGGCCAGCCTTTGCTGATCCATTTACTTAAGTGTTTATATCCATGGTCAGCTTTAGTCCAATTAGCTACCTTTTCACTGGTTATTAATTCGTTGTTCCAATTATCGATATAGTTAATAGTTTGGTCGTCTTTTTGTAGTTCAGCTTTAATGGGCATTCTTGACAGTGCGTCTGCGTGTTTAATGATCTTTCCTTTTTTGAAATTTAAATCAAAATCATAGCCTGATAACAGATTAACCCAACATAACATTCTAGGGCTTAGATGATCAGGGGCAGTTTTATTTTTTGCTAATAATCCCAACAGCGGTTTATGATCGGTAAAGATTTTAAACTGTCGACCTTACAAATATTGGTGAAACTTTTTTATTGCAATTATGATAGCCAGCGCCTCTTTATCTAGTTGACTATAATTTTGCTCAGCTTTTGTTAACGTTCTTGAAGCGTAGACAATTGGTCGCTCACCGTCAGCTACTGCATGGCTTAATACTGCTCCTACTCCAACTTCAGATGCATCTGTTGTCAATATCAATTCGAGGCTACTGTCATAGTGTACTAATAAGCTGTTTGACGTTAATAATTCTTTCGTGTCACAAAAAGCTTTTTCTTGGGGTTGATCCCAAATCCATTTTTGGCTCTTTTTTAATAAATTGTATAGCGGTTTTGCTATGTGAGCTTTCCCCTTAAGACAAACTTCAAAATAATTAAGAAGTCCTAAGAAAGCTTGAAGTTCTTTAACATTTCTAGGTCTTCGGGCTTCCTTTATGGCTGAAATTTTTTGAGGGTCGGGTCTCTTTCCCTTTTTTGAGATTAAGTGTCCCAGGAATTTTAATTCAGTTGCCATCCAGATACATTTGTCTGAGTTTATTTTAGCTCCGAAATTACATAACTTGTCGCAAACTTTTAAAACTCGTTCATGTAATTCTTCTTCTGAATTGGCCACGACCAAAATATCATCAAAATACGGTGTTACACCATCCATTTGCTGAAACAGCATGTCCATTTTGGCCTGGAAGATATTTGGTGCAACCGTAATTCCATAAGACAATCTATTATACTTAAACAATCCCTTATGTGTTGTAATAGCTAGCAATTCTGAGGTGCGTTCAGAAACTGGTATCTGGTGAAATGCGGCCTTTAAATCAATTTTAGCGTAGTGACTTGCCTTTTGCATATTTGCCAGTATTTCCCTGACATTTGGTACAGGATACTGACTTTTAGTGAGATTTTTATTTATTGTGGTCCTATAATCTCCGCAAATGCGGATCTGCCCATTTAGCTTAGATATAACCACGATTGGAGTGGCCCATTCTGTTTTCTCGACTACCGCTAATACACCTTTACTAACCAGATTTATCAACTCTTGTTCCACCTTAGTTTGCAATGCAAAAGGAACTTTTCTGGGTCTGCAGATAACGGGGGTCGCACCACCTTGTAGCTCTATGTTTATAGGCGTCGTAATAATTTTTCCCTCATCACTTTTAAATAACTCACTATATTTATTTCTCATTTCTTGCTCAATGGCAACTTTATTTATCACACATATCTCTATTCCCAAAGCATCGAACCATTCCCTACCTATAATAGGATTTAGACCGCCTTGTACTATATATAACGGTAGTGTTCGAACCTTACTATTTAATTCAATCTGAGCCATCACCTTCCCTAATATTTTCATACTATTTCCGCTAGCGTCTTTTGCTCTTAAACTTGTCTTCATTAATAAAGGAGGATTTTTTTCGATTTTGCACTACTTTCTCCCAGTCTTCAAGTGTCATCATTGACACGCCTGCTCCACTGTCAATTTCCATTTTCACTGGTGTCTTTAATAAATTAACTGTCAGCATAAACTGATTTCCATATCCAATCTGTGTATTGTAAATATCACTTTTTTTTATTTTCGACTTTACAAGTTGGCGAGTTGCCACGATCCTTTTCTCCTTTATTTCGACATACTTTCTGCAAATGCCCAACTTTACCACAAGTCCTACAATGCTCCTTATTATATTTACACTTACAAGCCATGTGGCCTTTTTTTCCACAGCAATAACACACTATCTCATATGTTTTGCTCTTAATAGGTTGGGATTTATTTTCAGTTTTCCGAATATACGCATTACTGTTATTTTTGTGGGTAAAATTTCTAAATTCTTCCGATTGGTCAAGTACTATTTCGTGGGCTACTCCCATTTTGGTTGCTTCGTTGTACGTCAACTCTCTTGAGGCCAGTAACTGCTGCCTAAGCCTATCGTCTGACATGCCCCAAAGTAATTGCTCAAGCAGATTATCCTCTAAGGCATCGCCATAACTGCAACTTTTAGCAAGTTCTCTTAGAGCTTGATCATAATCTCGTATACGCTCTCCCTTGTTTTGCCTTCAGTTTCTGAAGTGTAGTCTTGTGACATGCTTCGAAGGCTGGGGACTGAAAAAATTATTTAATTTCCCCGTAACTACATTGTATGGCAAATTCTCTGGCTCTTCGTGATCACAGAGTCTATTTGCTATTTCGATTACTTGTTGCCCGGCATAACACAATAATGTGGCAGCTTTAATGGGGTCGCTTGTCGTGCCATTAATCAAAAACAGTTTCTCGATTCTCTTAAGGTAAATTGGCCAATCAAACGGGTTATTAACGTTGAACTCGTTAATTGTTACCTGAGGCACTGATGTCATCATTTTCTATTTTGCTTTTTTTTTTTTTTTTTTATAAAAAAAAAATTTCTATTTCACTACGAGATAACTATTAAACACGCTTACTGGGACAAACTTCTATTAATACGCTTACTAAAACAAATTACTGTTAATACACTTACTAAAACAATTTTTCCGACTACTAATTTGATATTCACCCGGACTTCGATTCTCAATCCCCTGTAGCTTTCTCTACGTTATACAATTCAATTCGAATACACTACTGTTTCTAAATTGCACCAGATTTTTCTACTGGAATATATCCTGTCGATTAACTGCGCCAATTTTCTGCTGTGTACAGCCACTCACTCAGCTTAACAATCAGGTAAATAGACAGCAGAAACCAAATGATTAGACAAATAGTTTAATAGAATTATCAGTCGGATAAATAATATTACATATATAGTTATATGATAATTAAGTTTAACTTACGAACTCTGGCCATGAAGGCATAAAAAAAACATAATTTAGACCGGTGTGGCCTGCAAAGTTCCTAGGTCCACTTTTTAACCTTCAGTGGTGGAGTTCACTGGGTTTGTTCCGTTGCTAAGTTAAAACTCTTGACTTTCGTGTGCATTCAATGAGTTCCCCGCTACAAGTGCTGCTTAGTTATCTATTGTTCCTTCTTTTTTCTTGTTAAGGAATGTTTCAGAAACCAATTAATTCTCAGCTATTGTCTACTTTTAGTAATCAGCACTTTTAATCTAGCTGCTTAATTAGTTTCTGATCTGAAGCGCTTATCTTAATAGCGTACCAAATTTAATTACAAAATTCCTGTCTGTTTCATTTAAAAAAACTTATTTTAATAAAACATTAATTACTATATACGTATAACTTATTTTAACAAAACTTATTAATTATTATACATGTATATAGCACTATCAAAATATAATACAAAATGAAAAATAAATTAGTTTTTGCTATAATTTCAATACTGGATTGTAAAAATTCAAGGAATTTTAAAGTATATGGAAATGCATAAAATAAAAAGAATTTTATTTATATATTGAAATGCATAAAAAAAATAACTTTCTAACTATATAAATATTATGGTTTAAATAAAATATGTCAGACTAAATAAGATGTTGTAGAGTCAGTTCATAGTATTGCTTAATTAAAATAATTATTTATTTAACTGCTTTAATATTATTAATTTCCAAAGCATTAATAAAAAGTCTCCCAGGACAGAATCTATTATTGAGGACTTTTTATATTTTATGTTTCATTCCAATTTACTATTATAGTAATTATGGCTAAACTTAAAAAAGAAAATATGTTTTCTTTTATATTTACTTACATGATTATATAATTATTTATCCCCATTTAACTTTATATAAAATTTCAAACTCACATGATAAGATTGTTGAAAGACAAAAGAAAATCTGCACATATTCTATTACAATAAAGCTCACAAACCAACATAAAACATGATTAATGATTAGCTTGATGGATTAATTTGGCATAGTGGTCAAATTGACCAGATAGAACATGATCAATCAATCACTAATATAACAAATAGCATGAGCCTTGATTCAACTATAATGAGAATCCCAATTGACTAAAAGATCAAACAAAGCTTGATTTAAAAACAAATGCTTAAAAATTAATGTTATAATGTGATGACTAAAAATAATTCTGAAATTTAATTATTGGGCTAAGTTAATATTGCTATTATTTTTAGTGAAATAAATAAATAGGAATAAAGACATTTGTGCAGTAACAAGAATATATTTGGAATTTGATGTCATTCATTATTATTTTCTTTATAATAAATCTTAATAACTAAATAAAAAATGAATATTGGAGGATACTTTAAATTAGATTTAGGAAAAAAAAAATTACATAAAATATTTACAAGAAGGAAAAATATTTTGTTAATATTTTTTTTCTGCATGGATGGATATGATTCTTCTTTATTAATGATGAGTCAAAAAATTTCTTAGTCTTATATCATTTAATCTCATTTTAAAAAAATATTACAGAGATCAACTATTAAAAAAGAATATGACAATGATTTGAAGATATAATGTCCATTGTGTCTGCACTATTCTCAGAGATATTGAAAGTATGTCAAGTATCTCTAAAATAAAAAATATTACACAAATTTGATGAATCTCAAAAAAAAATTTTAAAACTCCACCAAGAATAACTAAAAAAAATTTGTGAATTTATTGAATCTCTTTTTTTTTTTTAAAAAAAAAAAAAAATAGAATGTAGAAAAAAAAAAAAAATACAGAGACAAAAAATTTTTAAATTTAAAAATACAATTCAGAAGAAAGTTAGAACTCTCAAATTGCAAATTAAAAAAAGAAAATAAATACAAGGGAATTATACAAATGTCAATAAATAAAATCATTTCTCTAGTGCTCAAATGCCTACGGGAACAATTATTACTACCATTACTCAACGTCAATAAGATTTACTTTGTGAATTCCAATAGTGCAAGCGCTAAAATACCAAACAGCTACAAAAATATTGATGAAAATTTGTTTGTAAATCAAAAATTATATAGCTTGAAAAATATTGGTGAAAATCTTTGAATCATAAGTCATTAACATGAATATAGGTTATGCTATCTCTGTTCAAGATAGAATTAGCTTGGAATGTAGATAATAAACATCAAAAATATTTTTAGCACGGCTTATGTTTATTTATTAAATTAGTATCCTTATTATTAACTTTTTTTTCAAACAAAAATACTGCAAAAATTTGATTATAGTACGATGTTTGAGGATTTTTCACTCAGAGCAATATGATGATTAAATATTACCTTCTAATTCAAAACTTATGATCATTAAGAAAAATATGTGTTACAGTTTTCATTACCATTATTGCTAGCATTATTCTAACAAAAGTTAAAAACTTATTAGGTATTATAGCATTTCAAGGTATATGTGAGAGGAAAAAAAATTCACTTTCAACTTGACATTCCAAGCAAGATATTACACTATGACTCAGCACTTTTACGTTCTCCGTTTCCTGTTTATTTTCAATACCAGTGTTATTTTTTGATTCTATTCTTAATACAATTCTTTAATTAACTGATTTAAATCATGTTTAACCCACAATGACTTAATTTGATTGTAATAAAGATCATCAAGATGGTCTTTTCCTGCTTTTGTCTTCCAATTCCTCAAACACATCTAATTATTTAAAAAGGATAAAAAATCCAAAAAATTTTATATCATAAGCAGCAGAAACTTATATTATAAAATTTATTACTATGATTATTTGTTATACAAAACAATTTTCTAAGACAGTTTCCAGATTATTTTTTTATTTTCTGAAATTCAGTATTTCACTAATGATTGATAAAATTTTATTTCATTTGCCCAGGTGTTTAAAAATTTAATAAATAATCCTATTAATTTGCTGTTAATATTCAGCTGATTTATCAAGTCTACATTGAATTTAAATTTCATAATTTATTAAAATTATTTTCAAAATTAAAACACTTTTAAAAAAATAGTACAATCAATATATCATTATAATCATCATCAATCCATTGCATGATAAAGCTCTCTCCAAATTTAATTTGGTTTCTCCAATTCATAGCTTCTCCATTGCACAATTCTCTTTTTCTAGGATTTTACAATCTCTTGGGATCTAACTTTAAGACTTCAACTGTCTACTATTATTATTTCTTCCAGAAATATAACCAGCCCAATTCCATTTTAGTCTCTTAAATTCTTTCAATGATGGCAATGGTATTTGTCTGCTCCCTTATCCAAAGTATTTCACTTCCGATCCTTTTTTATTACTCCCAACATACATGGTTTCATACTTTATTGAATAGTCTGAAATCTTTGTATTGCTCTTCAACTAAATATCCAAGTCTCAAATTCACAAGTAAGAACTGATTTTATTGAATATCTTTTTTTTCAAACTTATAGGCATATTTATTTTTAATATTAAATTATTTCTGTCAAAAACATTCCATCCAAGTTTAATTCTACAATAAATTTCATCCATTATGCTTCCATCTGTATTAATAATCTGCCCACAGCATTTGAAGTTGTTTAACTTTTAATTCATGATTATCAATCTTTGCTTCTTATTTCTAAGAAAATCCATTAGCATTAGTGTTTTTAATATTTATTTTTAGTCCCATTTTCTTACCGATTTAACATTATTTTGTAAATAATAAAAAAAATAATGTTCTCAGTGCATTATTTATAAAAACAACCATGTCACCCGCAATAACTAGATGATTCAGATAATCTCCATGCATTTTTATTCTTTTAGTTTCCTATTTTGATGCACAATGCATAAAATACCCCTTGCAAAACTACTATAAAATTTTTTGAAATATGGAATCATGCTATCATATAATCTTGTTAGTATCATCACATGTAATCATTGCTGTTATATTTTTACATGCATTCTTTAGAATATGATATCTTGGATCTTTATCCTGATGTTTCAAAGTTTTAATCACTGTGGAAATACAGAATCAAATGTCTTTCCATAATCTTCAAATCCAAAACATAAAGACAACTCATATTCATTGGTCCTTTCTATAACTTCTCTCAATACTTGCATGAAATTAACTGTGTTAAAACTACTTTCAAATCCAACTTGTTATTTTTTGATTAGTTTGAATCCAAAGTTTTCTGAAGACAAAATTGTAATTATCTTTGCAAAGATTTTGAATTCAACTGATAAGTCTATAATTTCGAATATCTTCTTTGTTACCTTTCTTAAATATCAATATTATTATTACATTCTTCCTAAATTTTTACATTTTTATCACTTAAACATTTGGTATATGGCTTTTCCAACAATTTTTATATTCCTTCATCTGCTTCTTTTACTATATCAATAATAATTCAATTATTTCTTGGAGCTTTACTCTTCTTTATATATTTGCTTCCATATTTTACCTCTTCATTTAAAATGTTTGTACTACTTAAAATGATTACTTTGTTTTTGTATTCTTTATTAAGTGTATATTTTCTTGTAGAACTCCTCCAAACATTTCAAATTATCAATCCTCTTTCTAGAATAATTCCATCTTTTTTTTATTGCTAAAATAACTTTTCTTCCACTGCTAAAATGTTGCTATATACTTTTGAAACTTTTCTTCTTTTCTATAACTTTTTTTATCAATTCACAGTTGCATTTTTATATCATTATTATCATTTTTTTATTTCATTTTACAGAGTTCTACTTGTTGATGAATCACTTTTAAATATTTTCATATTTTCTTCTGTTCTTCATATACTGTCTTGTGTCAGTTGAGTATTTACTGATTAATTGTTGATTTTTTTTTTTTTTGTATCAGCTATCTTTATGTAGTTTTTAATAAAGTATCAGTTATCTTATTGTTCTCAGTTAATTTTGAACCATCTTCAAAATCTACCAAAATGATTAACAAGTTGACTAAATTCATTGGTGTTCTGAAAGTAATAATGTCAACTGTTAATACAGCCTTTTTTAATAGTTTTCATTTTTCTAGTTTTGCATCAACATATATCATACATCTCACTAAATAAAAAAAAAGTTACTATGTTGAATCTATTAAAAATAACGTGCAATCTCAAAACACCTATCTGTTAGTCAAAATATAGTCTAAATCTGCTATACCTTCATTTGAATATTTCTATTTTCCATTTTCGTTTATCATTTTTCTCAAAGAGAAAATTTATAATAATTAAATTTTTATTTTTCTGCAAATTACACAAATCTGTATTCTCTCTTATTCTGTCACTATAATCAAATTCTCCCATAGCACTTTCATCTTTCAATTATTTTCCAATTCTAGCAATTTTTAAATGTTATTTGGTGTGATCAAAAATATTGTGTAAATCTATATAAAAATTCTCTATTTCATTACAATGAGAAGTTGTTTTGGGCATAAACCTTGAATTATCTGCATTTGCTATCTTCCATTAAGTTCAATAACTAATTGTGCTACTTTATCTGATATATTATCAATCTCCACAATGTTATTCATCCACTTCTTATTTATAATAAATCCACTTGTGCTTCCAATATTTGTGCCTTCATAATAAAGTATATGTTCATTTTTCAAATCAATTATCTCTTCTTCATCCTTCCTTCTAATTTCACAAAGTCCAATAATATTCCATTTAATATTAGTGACTTCCTTCAATTCATGTGACCTTCCTTCACATAAAAATGATTTGCAGTAGTAAAAACTCATTGAAATAGTACCTGGGTCTGCAATCAGGAGATTAACATCTTTCATCACCAGCCACTGCTAACTCAGCTAAAAACTTCTTTACAGAATAGAACCACAAATTTTGTCAGTCATCTGTAAATATCTGAAAAATAAAAAAGAATCATTTACACATGCATTCAGCCTGCCCTCAAAAAAACTCAAGTGATGTTTCAGTTAAGAACTATCAAATCATTCAGAAAAAAAGATCATAGTGTTTCTTGATTTTAAATTTAATAAGGTAAAAAGCAATAAGTTCATTCACCACACTGGCGAACACATGTTGATGAAGAGTCCATCCTTATTTGTTTACCATAACAATAATCACATAATAATACCAGTTGTAATAACAAGAGCATATGGAGTAGAATATTAGAAATTTGTCCTACTCAATTCCTTTTAAGGTCTAAGAAAGCAATTCAGTTAACAGCAAACTCCTTTCTGCATCTGCAGCCTATCAATATACATTGTCATTTAATTCCATAATTTGATACAGGAACAAAATTTCTTTAATAGTTAAAATTCTATACCCAAGTGATCTCAAAAAAGTAATCAAATTTTAGTTTATTGTAGTTTATTGTATAATCTTACTTTCCTTTTCTTCTTTTTCCTCTCTTCTTTGCCTTCTCTTTCTCCCCCTCTTGTTCTCTCCCACTTTCCCTTCCTTTTCATTTCATTTTTTGTACAATACAACTAGTATTTTTCCACTACTTGTATTAAAATAATATCTGCAGATGAATGGTGTTTAAGTATTAATTATTTATATTAAAATATATAATAAAAACTTTATTCATTTATATGTGATTCTGAAACTCAACAATTATATATGGCTAAACAAAAAAAAAGGTAAGACAATATTAATTTTGATTCAATTTTTACCTTTTATCAGCAATAAAACTTAAAAATATTCTATGCATATTTTGTTGAATGAAAAAAAAAAACAACTTGCTTATATAAGAAGGTTGAAGCATTTGACTAACGAATTAAATAAATCAAAATTCTAAGCTATTTTCTGTTTTTAATTAATATCACTAAAAAATCCAGCAGTCAAAAGAGATTCATAGCAGATTAACACTAGATAGAATTGCAATGAAAAGTCTGAAAAAGATTTTCAGATGTAAAAACATTTTTTTTATAATTGTTTAAGCTAGTATATCTTTTATGGCTCTGTCTGGATATAAAAAGAAAAATATTAATGCTTCTAAATTGTGATATTGGCAAAAGCTTTTGAAAATGCTATAGAAATAGGTAGTTTATTTAAACAGATTAAATCTGAACTCATACTTGAAACACAAATAACTATATGATAAAACATTTTATTTCTGATCATATTATGGGAAGATTTAATTCATTAAAAAGTTTATATTGCTGAAAAAGATTAGTGATAAAAGAAGAATAAAATAATCAGCAATGTTAGAGAAAAATGTCAACATTACTAACCAATATGTCTTCAAGCAATCAGAAAATCAAATAGGTAGACCTTTTAGAGAAATAAAATTCATATGACAATCAGGAGATAACGACAGCTAGACTCCATTTAATAATACTTGCCTTTTATTATTTGTCGTAACATTTTTCATTCTTATGTATTATTTTTTCTCAATGAATTCTAAGTATATATACTTCTTAGCAAAATTCATTTTATTAAATTTACATATTTCACAAAATTATGCATGAAACTTTTAAAAACACTAATTTCTTTAGCCATTTCTGATTTATTATTATAAATATGCTGTGAATTAAAAATATTTCATAATAACTTTAATTTAAACACATCTTAATATTATTAAATACTTTAAAGATAATCATCTAATGCAATCAAGAATAAAGTAAAAATTTATTTCAGCTCAGCAAGAAGTTGAAATTTTAAACAATTAATTCCAATAATAATTCACTGTTTGAATAAAATTTAAATTAAGCACCATAAAAATTATTTTAAAAGTAGTATAAATAATAACATTTTTAATTTTTTGTTTTATAAACTGCCATTATTATAATTTTTTAATGTTATGTGCATATAATTAAAACCGTTTAATGGAAATTTTGCCAATAAATAATAAAAAAATTTATACAAAAAAAAAAAAATCCAAGAAAAAATATAACTTTTTATTGTAAAAAAAAATAATAAACAAGAACTGTTTAGCATACATAATACATATACTACACACATATATATTAAAATATTAGCCATTTTAATATTTACCAATGCCTTGCACTTTTTCTCCATTCAATAAGGGAGATTCATCAGGTTTCAAAGTTGCATGGGGGTCACGCTGAGACTAAAATATAATAAATACATCAATTAATAATCAAAACATTTTAAGGAACTAAAACTAGCAAATCCATTCAATAAACAGATCAATAGTATTAAGAGGAAGAAAAAAAAATGTTAAGTTCCTTTTTGCACTTAATTATTTCTTCATCAATTAATATAAACATTCATTCATAAGACAATAATCAATAAAATTGGTTAGTGATGAAAAAAACTATAAAGTGAATATCTGATATAGCAGTTGAATGATTTAAAATGAAAAAATAATAGAAAGATAAAATAGAAATCAGATTAAAGTCAGAGTTATGAAATAAAGTTGTAATAATAATTAGCCTAAATATATAATTAACCAAGTCAAATAAATCTTAATTAGATTAATTTAAGAAGTTGCATATTAATTATGTAAATGTTCTGTGCTTAGAAGACTGACAAGATAAATATTTCTTGAATGAGATTCTTAATTAAGCAAAAAAAAGTCCCTTCAAATCAACCAATTGAAATTGTTGTGCTTAATACTTTATCATTTAGATATTGAACATGACTGCCCAATCAACTAATCATAAGCCTATGTTTAAGATGTAAATAGTTTCATTATTTTTTATGTGCTGCATAATAATATGAATAATTTCTTGAATGGTCCAATGACATTCAAGCACTAATTCAATTGATCAAATATATATATAAATATATTTTCATTTCATCTAAGATTGATTCAGGCATTTTAAAACTCGAGTCTGTCACTCATCATTATACTAAACTACACAGAATACATTTTTTAAGTATATACTAAAATAAATTCAAATGCCGCATGGGCATATCAGGCAGATTCTCTAATCACTATGCCACAAAGCACTTATACCTCTAAACATAAGATAATATAACAAATTATATTAAAGAGTATAGTAAACAACAATAAACTAGAAATATGACCACTTGGTATTGGCATCCTTTTGCCTAGACACTTCAATCTGCTTTAAGCAGAAAACTTAATGTACATAATGTAACTGAGTATTTTATAATACAATAAAATATAAATAATTTAGAGATTGTGTAATGATTATTAGTGATTAGTTATTTAAATTATATCAAAACATAAAAATAAAAGAAATCCCATCGATGATGTACTTATTTTTATTAGACTGCAGATAAAATAATTAAATGATTTATTGCTAGAGTTTCATAAAAAGTTTTGAGTCCTGGAAGTGATAAGGCTGGATCACAATCCATAAATTTTGGCTTTCAGGATTTCCCACTCTCCTACTGTTTTATATTATGGAGAACAATATGTAAATCAAAAAATTACAATATTTTTTTAAGCCATATATATATAACATATAAAGAAAAGAATATTATGTAATTGATTTTAACATCAAATTTTTTAATTTACTGTCACGAATAGTATCAACATTATTTAGATTACTAAGATAAATAGTCTATGACTACAAAAGATAGAAATTTATTCACTCCTATTTAAAGTTCTACTATTCATTATGACAGATATTTAAATATACGTTATACATAATACCACAATGTTCTTTGAATGATGTCTCTATTCAAAATAAAACTGATCTGTATTAATTTTATTAATGTGTTGTATAATATAAACCAATTTAATAAAAAATAGAGATGTGTCATGTTTCAAAAAATGTTCCAATAAACTGAAAATGTATCAGCATGGGAAAAATGGAGATATTAAAAATTGCATGTTCTCTCTTAAATGCTTCATACATATACATATTTTGTCACATATGTAATGGAACATTTGTGAAAATATAAATAAATAAGTAAATATTCCACTGTATGATGATGCCTCTTAAGCATAATCTATAAATGAGAAACCATTACTTTCCAGGCTAATCATCTGCCTCATGGTAACAATTTTGTATCTTCCCGTTGTTTTAATTTCTAGCTAAAACATATTTATTAATTAATAATTTAGCTTGGCCAGCTGCCTGAAAGAAAAATTTCAAGAATAGCTAGAATTTATCAAATACTTTAAAAAATTTACAAGTTTTGTCATATTTTAATATCAGGTCATAATCATCCAGATTAGTGTGATATTTAATTTCATGTATATAGTTATAAATACATGAAGCAAATTATAAATTACGCTAAAAACCTGAACCTTATAAAATTTTGTAAAGTACTGATGGATCTCCATAAAACTCATTACAAAATACCAGATGTTACAAATCAAAAACTATAATAATAAAAAAATCATCTCTTTTTAAAGAAAAACCTCTTTATTAGATGTGCCAAGCTATTGTATATCATTATCCATAATCAGAATTAGCTAGAATCTTACTTTATACAGATTGTTTCTTTATTTGAAAACATATATATTTAAAAGTGATAAATTTCAGTACTATTTACAACTGAATAGTCAGCAATTACATAATATCTAGTATTTTATTCCATACTGAGTATTTTATAAGATTCATGTTTTTGATAAATTTAATAAGTTCAATAATATATTACTAAATTACAAGTAAATTATTATGTGGGAACAATACCACAGCATTATTTGATTAACATTAATAAGTAGTAATAATTTAACGATACCTCAGCCCTTACTATTCTTATATTTTTTAAGCAGCTATATAACGCTGAAAACATAAATACTAAACAATTACTAATTTTAATATTTACAGTATTGAATATAAATGATTTTAATGAACACCATAAATAATTTTATGGTTTATCAAATATGTGACACTAAGAATATAAATCTATTTAATAAAACAAAAAATTTTGAATACATTATTAACACAATTTACAAGAAAGATACCTGAAAATTCATTTAAATAAATCTGTAACAAATCCCATCTATTTTGTCAGATGAAAGATGATCACTTGTATCTGATCTGTTTATTACATCAAACACCAAAACTTTGAAAATAATAAAACTTTTTATTTGCTATGATCTTTATTTTTTTAGCAATCAAGCCGGCTTATAGTCTAAGCTGTTAATTTAAATAAAATACTGATTTTTATGAGCATGTAAATAACTTTACACATTAAATATGTAACATTAAGAATATAAATCTATTTCACAGAATATTTGTCCTAGTAATATACTTGGACTTGTTTATTCAGTGAAATAAGATTTTTATTCATAGTACATACTCATTAAAATCATTAGTATTTCATCTAAATTGAGGTATCACTGATCATCTTTTATCTGACAAATTAAATTAGCATTGATATAGAAAAACATTGGCTTTATTTACACATTTATTTAAATGATTCTTTGAAAATGTTTCTTTTAAATTATCTTAAAAATCTATTCAGACTTTTTATTCTGTGAAATGTTTATATTTGTAGTGTTACACTTTTAATCACATTATAAAATTATTTACATGCTCATTAAAATCATTAATATTTCATCTAAATTAATATTTGAAACTGTAAGCTGGTTTGATTAATATGAAAACAAAAATTGCCGCAAACAAAAAGTTTAAACCATTTTTGAAATTACTAAATATTATACTAATATGCAGGTAAAAGTGATCATCTTTTATCTGACCAAATAGAATGGCAATAATATAGCAAAAGGTTGGCATTACAAGTTTATTTAAATGATTTTTTGGAAATCTTTTTTATAAATGTCTTAATGAAATATTCGGACTTGTTTGTTCTGTGAAATAAATTTATAATATTAAATATATATCTATAAATACATTAGACATATTAAATTTTTTTTAGTAACATTATAATCCCATTCAAAATATTGAAACAGATCTGTTTCACCTATTATATTCTATAATAGTGTATTTCACTTCACTCAGATTGCATGTATTTCTTTAATTTAAAACTTTGAGTGCGCTTGTAATATTGCCGAGTATGTGCGTATATAATTGCCTTGTTAATTATAATATGAAAATACAGCCTTAAATATTTATATATGAGCATATTCATTTACGTTTGTTAAAACTGAAATAAACATAACAGTGTAACTAAATTTATGCATATAACAAAATAATAAGTTTAAATTTATAAAATTATTTATTTAAGTTTCAATATTCATTTTAAATAATTTTCAAGTCTATTGTTTGTTTAAAATTACACAAACTGAAATTTTGTTTACGAGTTTTAACATTTCGTCTAAAAATAATCTTTTGGCTGAAACTTGACCCATTTAAAATTATAACTAAGACAAATTATAAAATTCAGTCAGGCATAAATGCACACACTAAGTGCTTTTGCACAACTCTAGGGAATATATCTTTGGCTCTGGATGTAGCTATGACGCAAATTGGAAAACTCGAGGGAATAGAGCTTTTAAGTCCAGATTTAACTATAGCAAATATTAAAAACTAAGTGGAAATTTAGTTAAAGGCAAAGTTCGAACCAGTAAACAAGTGATGTGGCAAGAGTAAAAAGGGGAGGGATCTACTGTCAAAAATAGAATATAAAAAAGGCCTGTAGTAGCCATCAAGCAGTGGTTGCTGTTGAAAATAGTGGTTGTTGCTGTTGAAAAGTTATTGTTGTTGTTGCTGATATATTTCCTGAAAGACCAGTGCCAAAAATAATTTTAAAAAAGCCATTCCTGCATTAATTTAGCAAGCTGAATTCTAGAAAACTATTACCAAAGCTGTTCAAATGAGGACCATCGGCTAGAGGACAATAGACAGCCGTCTATTTGTCCTGGACCGCTGCTACCAAATGAGAGAAAACAATCATCAGCCCAAGCCCATTCTGATGGCAAAGAAGCTACGCTTGTAATACCAGAGAGTTCCTGACCAAAGGATGGAGGAAACTGCCATAGAAGTAAATTTCTCAGCTGCATCCAGACTCAAACCTAGAAAAGCCACAGCCAATTTAATAGAGAGAAGACGCACAAGAAAGAATGCCTTGAAAGACTCACTACCAAGACTTTACCGGTAAATCATTCTGCAGAATACTTAATTCTATTACTAAACCCATTCTAAATTAAAAGCTAGCGAACTAATCAAATCTTGTATTTAATTATATCATTTAAATGTTCAACTAAACTGTTTATATTAAATTTATTTTAAAGCTTAGAACACACTCAAAATTCTTGCTTGATCATTAATATTTTAAGTAAGCATAAATATTTAGTTTCTATAAAATCATTCAAACAAATTTTCCTTCCTAAATTATAACTTTATTTATCGTTTTATGAAATTTGTTCTCATGCCATCTAACTTTAGTTTTAAGTTCATGTTTATTAATTTATGCTATGTTCATCAGAATGGAGTTTTATGGGTAACAATTATCAGAGGGGCAAGTAAGCACCTTTCTGTTATGTCAGATTATTGTAATATAAAGAAATCTAGGCAACAATCCCTTCTGAAATCAAACTATTAGTTACGCTGGAGTGAATCAGTGACTTATAAAACCCAAAATAAGTTATTTAAAACGCATCTTTTGTGCAAGTTATTTAAAAGTATATTTTGCAAAAGTTATTTAAAATGTATATTTTACAAGTTATTTAAAATGTATATTTCGCATATGTTATTTAAAACGCATATCTTGCGTATGTTATTTAAAACACCTATTTTGGGTAAGTTATTTGAAATGGATATTTTACAAGTTATTTAAAATTAATATTTGAGTAATTTATATATGAACCAATATTTTGCGTGAGCTATTTAAGAATCCATATTTGACATAGTTTATTTAAAAATCAGTTTGTTTGATATTAAATATAAATTATATGACATATAATTAATGTTTTAAGTTCTAGTAAATCTTTAAACTTTTGCTATAACTCTATTTAATTAAAGATTAAGAAGCTATGCAGAGATCCTTAAATCAGATTCTTATTATTGCCTTTATCAGGTGACTTAATAATTCATTTATGAACTGACCGGTGGTAGTAGCACTGAAAGAAACTAAGATTTTGGCGTAATTAATTTATAAAAATATTAAATTAGCATTGCGAATGTGTTGCTAGTTTGCATAAATATGCATCTCTCCTTGCTATATCTATAATGGCCTATATCAGAATCGTTTCCACATCAAGTCACACCTCGAAAGTTTAGACAACTGTGACCTTTATTTGTATTTGAAGGAATCAAAGCGTTCCAAAGGGCTCGTAAGCCACTCTTCTGCTCACTTTAATAAAAAGACCTCTTTGTATTATAGCAAGTAGCCCTGTCTGAGGAACCGTTTACTAGGTAATAAACCTCAATTAAGAACAAATTCGAGGCGCACTTATTCTGATACTATAGTTTATAACATACTAGAATCTGATGTTCGACTGACACACAGTTCAGCTTCCTTAGAAAGTAACTTCAGCTTTGATTCGATTCAGAATCTGAATTAATACATTTATCTGTGTAGCAATTATATAGAATATCACGTAAACATCGTTATAGTTGAGTTTAGACTTAGTAAAAATAATAATATAATCTCTGTCAGTTACCAATAAATTGATCACTCTAATTATTACTGATTCCCACTATATAGAATGTAGCATGAGTTATGACATAGAAGATAGTATAAACATATTAAAGTCATGAACTAATTAAACATTTTGCAACCCTGAATATGCACTCACCTGCGTGTGAGCACTATACAATTTGCTTTAATATATTATTTGTAACCCTGAGTATTCACTCACCTGTGTGTGAGCACTCTAAATTGTATTATATTTTCCGTAACTATGAGTATTCTCTCACCTGCGCATGAGCAAACTATACCCAATTTGTTTTGCTTTATAACTTATTGTTACATTAAACTTATGAAATATAAAATTATCTCAGTCTCCATTCTTGCTCATTACTTTATGAATCACTAGTTATATGTAATGGAAGGTGGGGGGAAATCTCATGTTTTACTGCTTTTGCTATTGCTGGAACGTGAATAAAAAAATATCGAGTGTAACCTCAGGCATGTCATTCGCGATGGGTTGACTTAAAAGCATGGGTAAGAGAGTTGAGGTATGATCAGACATAGGATATTACTATCCAACTTGGTCAGCTTTTGGTTCTCTGGCTCAGACTTTAGGTCTGTTGAGCAAATGTACAAACCTGACCGTTACAATGTGTACATCTTTAAAATATGTAATCAAAAAATAAACTTTTACAAATTAATATTAATTATATGTTGGACTATCTCCATGATTTAATATTAAATACTGAAAGGATTTTAAAAAAATTTAAACTTTATTTAAACTTTTTATAAATAACATTGAAATTCTATCATCACTAACTTTCAGGTAAACACATTTACAAATTAGTTTTTGCTTGGTTTTTTTTTTTTAACACATTCTTTGTTAAACATAAATACCAATTACTAAAAGTAATAAAATAACGCAAATAATTTCACCATTTCCTTGAGATTTTCTGTTCTTAGATTTAAATGCAAATTGTATCTTTTTCATTAAAAATACTTGGCATTTTAAATGCAATGCATACGAAGTCTTAAATAATCGTAGTTAATATGTAATTATTTCCATTAGTCTCATTTGATTACTGAAAAATGGATTTTATGTATATGGATTTATATATGCACAGTTATTTGTCCAATGTTTAATAGTTTATATATGTTCGCATTCATATAGGAGAATACACTTCTTAATGAGTTTATGGATCGATCTCAGAACGAATCATCCCTATATAAATTGTAATAGTTTTAAATTAGGTTTAGGACCAAAAGGTCACTCCTTTTAATTATTGTATAGAAGGTTTATTCAGTTAGAGTTAGGACCAAAAGGCTATCCCTTTATATTTATTATTATATAAGTGGTTATGTTTAGGATTAGAAACCATTTCTTATGATTATTGTGATAAAAATAGCATTGATGTCTATCTCATATAGAGTATATGTATGTGTATGTATTAGGAGACATGTGAGTAAAGAAATGTTTGTATTCATGGATTCATACATGCATAAAATTATATTTTAAATTTATTGAAGTCAGAGTTAATGGTATCATAAATGTGTTACATTATCTATGAATATATTAACATTATGATGTATAAAGATTAAAGAATTTTGTTTAAGAAATAAGTTGCATCTTAATTAATAATTATACTTTTAAATAAATTATTATATGATTTGTTAATTTATTAAAGAAAATAAATTGTACATCATTAATAGATGCACTTGTAAATAAATAATTATCATATGATTCGTTATCTTGTTTATGTAAGATTGTGTGGTCTACTGTCATTCATCAGAAATAACTTATATTATCCAAAATTTAGCCCAACATTATAAATGGGACTGTGTAATGGTTACATTATTATATTGAATAAAATATTGTTTTAAATATATATGTGTTCGTGTTTTTTCCTGATGCTTAAAGCTGGATGATACCCATGCAATTTATGTAAATAAATAAATAGACAGAAATGTAAAATAAATGAACTATACTAAGTTTGACCATTGCAATATATTAGTAAAAAAAAAAAGTACCCCAACATATGTATGAAAATTCTATTAAGAGTATATATATAATAATAAAAAATAAAAAAAATCAGCAGTTTTTAAAAAGTTGCATTTTTTTTTAAATATTAAATATTTTAAATGTGAGAAATGCATCTATGAGAATATAAAGTTTCAGAATGATTAGTATTTTTTTTAAAAAGCAGGTAAAAAAATAAAGAAATTGTCAAAAATACCAAATATCTAAATGAAAAAAAAATGTATGCATTGAGTAGCAATAGTGATAATTTTAAAAGGTGCAAAACAAGATATAGCATACTAGAAATAATAGGCCTATAATATCTCAGTTCTACACAACATTTTTATTATGATCATTACAACTCATCTCAAAAGAACTTTGCATTCAAAACAATCAAAAGAATAAACTGTATTCAAAGTGCTTATAGCATAGTAGTTCATATCCATGTAATTAAAAAAAGTTATAATTAATTTAAACGAGTATAATTTGTTACTTTATATTGGATTTGTAGATTATGAAAAAACATTTTGACTGATTGAGCATTTTGTAATTATTAAAGCTTTGGAACATCAAAAAACAGATACAAGATATTATCAAATTCTATTTATCAAAATATAAGAAGTGATTATTTTACACTATAACATTAAAAAGACTAACATTTGACAAGGTATTCATTAGGATGAATCCTATACTTTCAATATCTTTTTAGAATAGTTTTATAGGAATTATTTTGTGTGATAAAGTAAAAATAAATAGAAATTTTGAACAAGTGATGATGATTTTTCACATAATGCTCCATCAAAGCTTCAGAAAATGTTACAAATGCTATCAGGTGCAAACAAAAAAGAAAGGCTAAAAATAAATACTAAAATGATTAAAATTACATTCAATTATTATGAAAAAGAAATAAATATTGATAGTAATGAATTAGAAAAAGTTAATAACTATAATATTTTGATCCTGTTATTAAAACATGAAAACATAATGGATAAAATTAATTACAAAATTAGATTTAAGTAAGATGCTTTTGATATAAGTGATTTATTATTAAAAGAAAATATGCCTATATGATTTGATTAATTAAGAGATATGAATGTTGAAAGTAACATGGAAAAATTTAAACTGAAATACATGGATGACAGAACAGGTATAATTGATATCCCTGAAAAAATTAAAAAGGCTAAAATGGAGATGGGCTGAATATATTAAAAGAAATGACCGTAGATGGACAATTGAGATTTTAAATTAAATCTCAAAAGATTGTAATAAACCTAGAAAGAAATCATTTGTGAGATGCATGGAATGATATTGATTCAAGATGATGATGATGAATTACAAAAAAATTTTCCCAACAAATTCTTGTTTACAATACAGAATAAGTCATTCAATAATTTTAATAATCAGATTTTAATCTTTTTGCAAGTATTTTTAAAAATTAGCAATAAAATTATTTTGGAGCCATTTTCTAGAATAAAACCCAAAATCATAAATACAATTATTGGTCTAGGTCTCTAAGATAAAAAAAAGTTAAATGTGGTGCTCACATTAATCAGACTTACTAATTGATAGATATTTATCGGAAAAAAATACTTATTTTTATTTTCAAATGTCTTTATATATTATTTACTTATAATTAAAATATAGATTAAGCAGTTAAAGTGGTACGCAGAACATATATGCTCCATTTATCTAATGATCAGATATTTAGAAAAAGAAGTGCAAGAACAATTCCATTCAATTAACCAAACTCAGATATGATTTTTTTTTTTACTTTCCTCAGATACAGATACCTATAGTTTTTAAGTCAATCCTTAATCACTGGGCCAAATTACTCAAGAGCACTATGACTGGTTGGTTAGTTCCCTTCCACTCACTTTTCTTAACAATTATTGAACATGTGTATGTGTATACATGTATCATCTATCAAGACATCAACTAGGGTTGTATTCAAATGTTCAGAGATTTAAGGCACAATACCATGTGAGATTCAGTGTCGTAAAGTCCTTATGTATGTAAAAAATAACTATATGGTTAACTGCTAAATAATAGTGATCTTAAAGCATCCATACTAGTAATGGATTGAATGCAAATATAACTGAATGAACTAAGATTTTTTTTTTTTTTGCATATTTTACTCAGTTTTGTTTTTTAGCATGTTCAAATTCAAGATTAAATTTAAAATATTATCTAAGTAAATCATAATATATGCTAAAATAAGTTTAGTAGTCATGAGGATTAATTTAATGGGTTCCTTTGTATTTTTGTTTGCATGATAGAAGTCTCATTATTAAATTTCTCATTATAATTATGAATTAATAATGCAATTAAAATATACATATGTATAATCATATATCATCATTTACAATCATAACCAAATATTGCATAATGTAAATCAATGACTTTGCAGTTTTTCTGATCCATACTTGATCTTGATATATACCTATAGCAACTTTTTAAGATTAGGATATACCTTCAGTTGTCAATCTAAATATTTTTTTCTAAAATCATATCTAGTACAACTTCATTTCAGCCTTTTAATTCTATCAATGATATTACTAATATTTCTTTGTTTTCTTAACCTCCCCTTGTAAATTAAAATATATATGTGTCCTCACAACTGGTAAATTTGACTTACCTGAAACTTAGGAATAGTAAGCAAAACCTGTCACACATAAATAAATAATTACAACATGATATTTGACCATTATGGTAATCCTGTACACATATTTGGCTATGGGTCAGAGAGCCCTGCACACACTTCTCTGAAAGCTCCAAATTTTATGAGTGTGGAAAATGCTAGCAACTGTTTTCATTCTTGATATATATTTTTTCAGTTAAAGTGTATTTACAAATATACTAACAAATACATATACAGTTTGATAAATAGAATTGATCATAATTAATTATTTTTCCTTCTTAATTAATAAAAACAAGATCATAATTGTATTAGAATTGTTGTTTACCTTACATACATCAAACCAAAAATAGGTTCAAAAACAGTACATGTTTTTTCTTAATCTCTAAGTATAAAGTATTGAAAATAACTTTTATACAGATCATTTTCAACCATTATTAATCCAATGGCAGATGAAGGTCTTCCCAAGTTCATCCACCTCATATATAGTCTTTTTCTAGGTCTTTTACAATCGGAATCCAGTTTAAGATTTCAACAATCCATCTATTATCATCTCTTCTAACAATATGTCCAACCCAACTCCACTTCAGTCTCTTAATTGTTTCAGATTATGTCGGTAACATCTATTTGTTCTCCCACATTTTATTTTCAATATCTTCTTGTTACTTCTAACATATATCACTCCATACTTTGTTGAGTGAGGTGAAGTCTCTGTATAGCTATTTTATTAAGTGTCCGTGTCTCAGATCCCTAAGTAAAAACTGGTAACACAGATTTATTAAAAACCTTCCTTTTCAAACACATAGGCATATTTCCTTTTGATATTAAATTATTTCTATGAAAAATACTCCAATCAAGTTTAATTCTAACATTAAATTTCATTCATTATAGTTCCATGTAGTAATAATCTGACCAAGATATTTGTAGTTGTTAACTTCTTCTAACTCCTCTTTTATTTTCTTCTTTTGAGAAAATCCATTGAACTTTACTTTAGTCTTTTTAACATTTACCTTTAATCCTACTTTCTTACTTTCATTTAATAATTCTTGCAATATTTTCTTAAACTCTAAAGCATTATTTGCAAAAACAATTGCATCATCTTCAAAATCTAGACGGCTTAAATAATCTCTATTTACTTTTATCCCATTTTAATCCACAAAATAATTCTTGCAAAACCACTGTAAAAAAATTTTAGATATGGAGTCAACTTGTTGAACTCTCTTCTCAATGTTAATCTTTTTGGTATCATGTATGCTAATTGTTGCTGTTGCATTTTTATAAATATTGTTTAGAATGTGACCATATCCTGTGTCTATATTTGATAATCCAATGCTTTAATTACTGAAAAAATGCTTATAGAATCAAATGCTTTTTCATAATCTATAAATTCAAAGCATAATGGCAACTCATATAACTTCTACCAATACTTGAATCTGATTCACCGTAGTACTTTTAAATACAGTTTATTCTTTTGTTTGGTTAAAATTCAAAGTTAGCTGTAGATGAGTTGTAACTGTTTTGGTAAAAATTTTGTATAGAAGCGATAAAAGACTGATAGATCTGTAATTTCTAATACCATTTTTATCATCATTTTTAAATATTAATATTAATACTGCATTCTTTCAATCACCTGGTACATCTTTATCATTTAATCATTTCATATATAACTTTGCCATTTTTTTTTTCTATTTGTTCTGCTTCTTTTAAGATATCAATTATAATTCCATCATTATCTGGAGCTTTTCCCTTCTTCATAAATTTATTTGCATGTCTTATTTCTTCAATTAGAATCCTGGGCACTTCAGAAGATATAGTAGTTGTAAATGATACTTTTCCTTGTTTTTTATTGCAATATAATTCTTGATAGAATTCTTCTTCACATCTCATGATGTAATCTCTCTTTTTAGTAATAATTCCATCCTTTTTTCTTATTGCAAAAATAACTGTCCTACCATTACCAAGATGTTGTTTTACTCTCGAGATTTATTTTATTCTACAGATTTCTTTGCTAGTTCACAATTATACTTTCTTATATCACTATCAATTCTTTTTTGCACTATTTATATACAATCCTTCTTAATGCATCATTTTTATATATCTTCATACTCCTTCTTTTCTTCAAAAATTGCCTTGTCTCAATAAAAATGTCGCTGGTCAATTGCTGTTTTATACCAGCTATCCTTGTTGCAGTTTTTAAAAATAATTCAGTTATCTTCCTATTGATTTCATTCAATTCTGAATCATGTTCAAATTCTGTTAATATGTGAAAATGATTTACAAGAATCTAATTTAAATTCATTGGAATGTTTCTGAAGATTAGGAATATCAACTGTGAATATTGTTTTTCTTAGTAAATTTTGTATCTCTAGTTTTGCATTAACATGTATCTTACATCTCACTAATCAAAGATCACTTTAACTGTTGAATTTTTTAAGAACATTACAATCTTGAAATACATATTTTCTGTTAACCAAAATATAACCCAATTTTGCAATACCTTCATTTGGATATTTCCAAGTCCATTTAACATTTTTCTCAAAAAATGTTTATGCCTTTGTAGTACAGTACATGTCCACTTTATAAATAAATCATCTCTTCATATTTTCTTTTATTATCACAAAGCCTGATAATTCCTATTTAATGCAAGACAGTTTTTCCAATTCTTGCGATCTTGCTTCATTTGAAAGTGATCTACAGTTGTATGTACGTAAATAAAATAAATTACAGCCTGGGTCTGCAACAGGGAGATTTTTAGTATTCTTGACTTTCAGCTACCAACTGCTGCCTTGGTGATGTTACAGCCTTCTATGATTTATTTGTGTCTATATTGACTATAAATATCTATTTAAAAAAAAAAATTCATTCACACACATATTCATCCTGCCTTCAAAAAAACTCAACTTATTACAGGTTAAGATCTATCAGGCAACTGTGCCAATAAACTCATCCTGCTGGCTAATGCATGTTGATGAGCAATCCATACATGTTCATATACTATGTGAATAATCACATAGTAATAATAGCTACAACAATAAGATGTATTGAAACAGTAAGATTTGCTTTACAAATCTTCGTTTCACCTTCTTTCACTTCTTTCCTACCCTCATATCCTAGTTTAGTGTGTCTGTACTGCCACTTATATGCCAAAATCCTGCCTAAATTAGATCACGAATGTATAAATGCTTGCGATATATATAATTTTAAAACCCTAACATTAATAATTTATCAATTGTGTGTATTCATTTTAAAAAATAGGTCATATAAGTCATATTTACACACAGACTGCGATAATATATTTTAAAACTTAAATAAAAATAAGTTTCGTTATTTAAAGCTATTTTTGTTTAAATCTATTTATTTTAGAAATATTACACTTGTAATATTTGTTTTCATTTAGTAAAATAATATTTAACAATAAATAGATTTAAACATTTAGAATTTAAAGAGTAGATAATTTTGTTGTTTTTAGATTTATAAAAATCATGCCACAAATTTTATGTAAAAAGTAAATGAGGGTTGGGAAGAGAACAATAGGCTTAATTAGTTAAATTTTGTAAAATTCATTAATTAGTGGCTTAAATATTTTGCCAGTAGATAAACAACATATGTCCACTCAGGTATTTTTAATTAAAATATTGTTAAAACAAAATTAAAGTTCTAATCCAAATATCTTAAGAGTAAAACTAATTATAAAATCCCTGTTTTGATATTCGGATAAGTGCAGCTTTTATTTTTCCATCTATTTTTGGTTCTAGAGTAATTGCCACAGGGTAGTTCTATTGTGAGCTCTCTTGGTATATATAGAGCCGATCTTATTAATTGAGATGCTATGCTTA
The DNA here is from genome assembly GCA_028023455.1 of Epiperipatus broadwayi. Taxonomy (NCBI): domain Eukaryota; kingdom Metazoa; phylum Onychophora; class Udeonychophora; order Euonychophora; family Peripatidae; genus Epiperipatus; species Epiperipatus broadwayi. The sequence goes on along the minus strand of JAQFVV010000089.1, from coordinate 4,568,107 downwards.
TGCTTTTCTAAATAGATTATGATATGCTTTACTAAGCTTGTCTATTCTGATACAGAGTCGTTCTTAGTTAATTATATATTTTGAAAATTTATTCATTTGAATTAGCAGCTGAATACACTATTATGAGAGTTTAATAAAGCTGAATTTAGTGAAACTATATATACTAAAAGGTCAATTTCGCCTTAAATTTCAACAAGTTCGTATATTTTGATACCAGCCTTTGCCTGTTGAAAACAGAATGCCTGAGTAGAAGCCAGCAAAAAGGCTTTCTTCCTTCTCGAAATGGCCATTCCTGCAACATCAGACCATCAGATGCCCCATACCTATTGTAAACTGCCACTGCTGCTGAAATGTATCTAATTTGATCATGAACCAAGAAGCTGCCACATCAAGATCAATGCTGCTTAACATCCATTAAAGCCTTCAATTAAAGTTGACAGAAGAAGACAAAAATGTGCACGGACTGCCCAATTGATATGAGGTAACTTCAATTAACCCAAGAGCTCTTGTGTTGTATATTTCCTTTTAAGTTATAGTATAATGGAACTATTATCATTCTGCATAACAATAACCTACTTTCAATACAACACAATTCTTTCAACAAAATCAAGAAATGGCTATGGGCTCACCACTGTCATCCTGATTAGCAACATTTACATGGAAGAACTTGAAATCACAGCCATAAAAGCTACTCCATATTCACCTCAAGTATGGTTACACTATGTTGGTGATACGTTTGCTCTATGTCCACATGTTGAAGCACTACTACAAACTTTCTGGAAACACATCAACAACATATCCCCATCAATTAAATTCACAATAGAGCCAGAACAAGAACAAAAATTGGCATCCTTAGATGTTCTTGTGACAAGACCCTCTCATGGCAAAATCAAAATTACAGTTCACCGAAGACCTACACATACAGGAAAATGCTTAGCCTATACATCCAATCACACCAGAAACACAAAACATGGAGAGTTACACTATCAGTATGAATCAGAGCAAAAAGTTTGATCAGAAACCAGCAATGTGAAACAAAAAAAGATCTATATAGAACAAACATGTTTATTCATCTGCTGTTATTAAGAAAACCTTAAATAGACAAAAAGGACCATCAAAAGAAAAAACCATTATTGATATTGTAGTATATCTGTAATTAAACAATTCAAAACAAAACAACACTCTCCATATAGTAGTGCCATCTTGTGCTAACAAGAGCAATCAATGGAGTGTTGTTTTGTTTTGAATTGTTTAATAACAATTATTGTGCTAGTATGAGATAGTGATCATGTGATGTTTAGTATATCTGTACATACGCAAAAATAGCAGACAAATTTAAGAAAAATCTGCAATCAGTATTACATCAGAACAACTTTCCAGAACTATGCCATATTGGGAATTCTAACATCTATAAAGTCTAAACTTGGAATGCTGAAAAGAAAAAACTGCATCTATGAAATATCATGTAAATGTGAAAGAATTTACATTGGCGAAACCACTTGCCTCATTGAAAAATGATTGCAAGAGCACAAACTGATGATTAGAAGAGCAGAAACAGATGTGTCTAAGGTAGCAAACCATATATATACCAATAAACATATATCCAATTAGGAAAATACAAAACTATTGGATAGAGAAAAAGTAAAAAAAAGAATATTCAAAGAAGCTGCTCACATGTCAATGGTGAATAACCACATAAGTCAATCCAATGTGATTATACATAATGTATGAAAATCACTAATCAACTTTACTTTTTGGAAAAAGTGGAGAAATCAGGAGGAACTTCATATGAAATTTCTACTGACTGTTGACTTTGGAAGGATAGTTGTTGGTTAGAAGTTACCTTAAAATTCAATATTCAAGAATCTAAGGGCCAGGTTTGATTCCCATGTTAATACTGTCATTGGTCAGGTCAGCAACACCTGAAGAAAAAAGAATAATACCTCTTGAAACATTGTGCATATACTAGTCTATATGCTATTACTAGCAGTTGAATGTAATTGGAAAATTTAAATAAAGTTAATTTTTCTAAAATTCAATACTTAATATTAGATAGTGAAAATAGTCCAAAATATAAATATTACTAAAATACCATCATCACAAACTTTCAGGAAAACAATGAAATATGAAGTAAAAAAAAATGTGTGAACAATGAATAGAGAATTCCCAGTATAATACAAATTATTGCCAAATAAAATAATTAATTTCCACATGAAATGTATTTAATTACATACTTAGATCAGATGTTTGTCTGAATTTTGTGATAATGGTATTTTGGTTAATATGTTGAATTATTTCCATCATCTAATATTAATTGTTAAATATTTTTTTAAAAATTCAAACTTTATTTAAATTTTTCAAATACATTCAACTGTTAATAATAGTACAAGTCAGCATGTAATACAATATTTTGAATGGTATTGTTTTCTTCAGATGTTGTCTGGTTGACTAGTGACAATACTAGCATAGGAATCAAACCTGGAATCTTTAGATATGTGAATATTGAATTTAAAATTCTAAGACAAATCAATAGAAATTTCATATAAATATCTATCAGGATCTTCATAATTTCTCCACTTTTTTCTTAAGAACAGGATTAATGAGTGATTTTTCAAATATTATAAATTATCACACCATAGGTAATTTACAGGGTTATTTGCGATTGTCATCTAAGCAGCTCCTTTAAAATTTTCTCTAATTTTTCTTCTCTATACAATATTTTTCTTTTTTCTCTGATAAATATACAATCATTGGTACATACATGATTATATTAGATTTTTTTCTTTTTTTTTTCTAATCATCAGTTTGTGCTCTTTTAATTACTTTTAAATGGTGCAACTAGTTTCACATTATTTCGTAGAGAGTTTTTGTTTTTCAGCATTTCAACTTTAGATTTTGTAGAAGTTAAGATTCCTAATAGAATTTTGGAGAGCTGTTCTAATGTTGTTTTACATATGGTTCAAATTGAGCTCAATATGGCATCATTTAAAGTTACAAAGTGGTCATACCGATGATTAATAAAATCAATTAAGAAAATATAAGATAGTATAGTATTTTTAATCAACAATCTTTAGTGACAATGGTTACAATAGTCATATATATTTGTTTATCATATAAACCTTAATTTAGTAAGAGAAAAATTATTTGTTGTACATTTTGTTCACTCTACAAGTTTCCATTATAGCAGATATTACTATATTAGTAATTCTAATAGAATTACTATTTCTCATGAAATAATGCTATTATGATTGTTATATTTATTGATAAATTTTTAGATATAAATATAACTATACATATGCATACATATGATTAGTATATATTTACATATGTATATTTTAATATCAATGTATAATGGAAATATACCTATTTGATATTAATTAATTATTGAAATAACAATGAATTATTTTTTTAAAAAAAGAAAAGAAATAAAAAAAAAGTGTATACAAATTTTATTTTGGAATATAATAATCTCAATTCTCAGTTTATGTTATTTGGAGATAAAGAAAACAAATATTTCCCTTTGTATATATATAAAAGAGGAATATATTTTAATTAGATATGGAGGAAAAAAACAGATACAAAATTTTATTTTGTAAATATAATTATACCAGCTATCTCTTAATGTAATACTTAATTTATATTCTGTTGTGTATAAGACTTTATTAGACAAAGCATTTTATTAATGATTTAATGAAATAAAATTACTGTGACTAAAACTGTGAATGTATGTAATATTGTGATGAGAAAAGGTATATATAAGCAGATAACAAATCAAACTCTTCTCATTTCACTTTGCTCATCACACAGTAGATACATTAAGAAAACAGCCCAAGAACAACTACTAAATTGTAGCTAAAAGAACTACTACAGAAAAATAATAGAAGACCATGAGCATTTGTAGTACTTGATAACATTGGACTGTTCCTTACCATTATTTAAAGATGATGATCAGAATCATTATTGGAATAGAGCAAAATGCACTATTAAAAAAACTGTACCATGGCAGTTGAATTCGGATTCATGTAGTCCACTCATGATAAAAGGTATCCCCTTTGCCTATCATAGAATCAAATAAAAAAGATGAAACATATCAATGGACTAATTAATAATCATGATTGTGTTTGTAAAAAATAAAATATATAAACTTATTGTGGAACTGCCATGGCATCATGACATAAATAGATTTTCAGCCAATTCATATTTGAGGGTTAAAAATTGTAAAAGACCTTGATTTTGACTTAAAAATTATTATATATTAATATTGTAGCCTTAATATACCAAATCTTTCATATTTATTTCAATTAAGTATATGAAATATATAATTTTTTATCATTATTATTATGATTTTGTTCTTTATATTGATTTTATGTTTAATCTTGATTTGATTTTGTATATACTATATAAATAGATATTTGTCATTTAATTAACTTGCAATGACTACAATGTGGTTTTTTACACTCTAATTACAATTGGTATCTCATACTGCTCCTAAGATATTTATTTTATATATTTATATTATTTCAAATTTAATTTTTTTTAATAAACACAATAAATGTTAAATTATTTGTATAATTTTTTTTTTTTTAATGTAGCCAAAAAATTAAATAACATTACTTTTAACTAGATTCAGTTGACAATTTTATAATCAGTCATTTTAATTAAATAAATTTGCCATTTATTATTGTTGCCATTAATTACGGCAAGTTTTATTGCATTTCTTTTAAAAAGTAGGGGGAAAGCTGTCATTTGAAAAAAGTGGGAAAAAATTACTGCCAAGCCTAGACTACAAATGTTTATGTGATTCCACCAATGCAAAAGATGAAAGGCTCAGAGGGACACCTGTTCAAATTAAAAAATAATATAAAATTAAGGCATTTGGAAAGTGATGACAATATATGATACTGATTGTACCATCGTGGATTAAATAAATTACTATTTATTCATGTTAAAGTCCATCTTATTTATATATGATTCAATTTCATTCCAAACAAGCTTTCTAAGTTTTTATTTTTATTCCTAAAGAATCATGCTTTACAATGATGATAAAATGCTAGGTGTAAATTTAATTATCTAAAAAATGGTAAAGGATAGATAACATATTCTTTAATCAGAGGTATCCTTTCTTAATGAAAGGTGGTGCCTATCAGTGAATTAATTCATTGCTCACAAAAATACTCTTCAAAAAAAGTACAGTAGTTGAAATTCATCAAAGAGGTGTAATCACTATCAGTGACTTGTGCTTAGGATAATGATGCTTAGGATAATGAAAAGTCATATATAGTATAGTGCATAAGAATTATATTATCTAAAATTAGTAGTATATAAAATTTATGATATAAAAATTTAAAAAGAATAGAAATGCTTGGGCAATAATGATCAGTGAAACCATTATTATTTATCTAATGGAAATTTATTTTTATATTAAGATATGATAGCTGAACTTAGATGAGACTAAAGAACAGACTGATCTGGATTAATGCAGTATGTCCTAGGTCAGGGATATATGATAATGATTGAATTGGGATGACATATAAAATAATAATGATAAATAAAAACCATGATCCATTACTCAAATGAGCAACCAACAGATGACTAGTGGATTCACAAAATTCTCTCCCCTCTTTTTGACAGTTACACATTATTAAATATTAACATCCAAACAAATATAGCCAGAAAACAGACAACAGAAGATCCACTTCATCCAGAAGGAATTCTTAATGACCATGAGATATAAAATTTTTTGGTCATCTCAAATAAGGATACCTACACCATTAAAGAAATATACAGATAATAAAAAAGGCCTATTATTTCATGATCCAGATCTGTGAAAAGGATAATTTTTGGAGATTATATAAAATATCAAGGTAGTAATTTCAGCGAGTTCATACTTCATTTAGGAAAAAAAAATAGGATTGGAAGGGGATTTTCTGTTGTTCTGCTATACTTTATTTTGTTAGAACGGATGGAGAATCGCCATTACCACCATTCCATGAATTGATAATTCCTCAAGCATATCACTAACTCATTACCAAGTATATATTTCTTTGTACTAAAAAAGTTTCATTTATCAACCTTAAACTCACAAAATCTCCACGAGAAATATTTTGAATTGTAATTAGTAGTATATTGGAGATTTAAGTAGTTATGGGTGTCTCAAGTGAGGTAATATTCCTAGGGTTCATGCAGCATTGGGGATCTTGATTTTTGATGATTGGATTCTTCATGCATCCCTAAATTGCAAGTTGCTGTGCATTCTCTAAACTATTGGATGCCAATCCAATCTCTGTTAAAGTAATTGGAGGTCTATGATTTTGTATGAACTTTTTTTATAAGTGTAAAAATATACATATGCTAAAAATAAAAAAGAAATACGAACTAAAAAAGTAGAAATAAACTTCAAGAGCATGATTCTGTGAATAAAACTTTATTCAGAATGAAAAATGGAAACAAATGTAATTTCATTATCCCATCATTTAGAGAGGGTGTTGTAATTACTCTAAAAGAACTCAGTATAGTGGTATTTGCCTATACAAAGTGTCATACTTATGATTAATAAAACCAATTAAGAAAATATAGGCTATTATAGTATTTTTAATCAACAATCTTTAGTGACAATGGTTACAATAGTTGTATATATTTGTATTTATTATATACAGTGAAATCGTGAATACACTTTCTGACCATATCACTTCAATTATATACTACCCAAAGAAAATTATATACAAACAAATAAAAATAAAAATAGACAACCAAAAAACTTTTAAAATTCACAAATTTTATAATATTCAAGTAGCCATATTACCTTCTCTGAGTGTATCATATTTTTAAAAAAATGTTATATTTATTTATGGTATTCCTCTTTGCACCTCACAATATTCCATCATTTCTGATAATGTTAAGAGGCTTATAGTAGAAAATATTAAAAACTAAAATTGTGGAGTCTGAAACAGTCTTATTTGTTGTATACTAAAGATATTGGCAAAATTAATGATCTTGATTTTAAAACGATCACTAAAGTTTTAAGGTTCAATGATTATTCAATGTCTAAGATAGAAAAATTATTACAAAGAATTTGGGAAGTCAAATCAATAAATGGAGTGGATTTTTCAATGTCTAAGATAGAAAAATTATTACAAAGAATTTGGGAAGTCAAATCAATAAATGGAGTGGATTTTTAGACAAATGATATTAAACATCCTTGAATAAAATAACAATTAAGTATTTTGAATTTCAAATGTCAGTGACTAAATTACATCTTACTTCCAGGATGACAAAAAAGACAGAGTCATACATGGAAAAGGAGACGTGCTTCTAAACAATATTCAGTTTATAATAAACTTTGCCAGGAGAGTTTTAATTAAATTAAAAAGGATTAATATGGCTATCAATCTCTATAAGTCCCTTGTTTTTAGCAGGTAAGTTAAATTTCTAAATCACATTATTGATGGAAGACAATGTAACTATTATTAAGGATTTTAACTTAGTGAAGACTTTCCATTTTGATAGTGTAACTACTATTTAAAGTTCATATCCAGAATGATAACTATAGAAGGTGATAATCTTAATCTCAAAGAATTACAGCGATATATTCCTAATAATTTAAACCAAATACTGCATTTTAGAAAAGGATACAGACATATCAAGACTACAATACATGATAGAGAAACAAATGTGAATTTTGATTATCACCTATGCACATATATAAATACAAGTGAATGATATTTATTTAGAAAAGTACGAGTTGAATAAAATGTAATAGTAAAAAATTAGTAATAATTAAAACAAAATTTGGAAAATAAACATATAAAATCAACATAGATATTTAATGAGATTTTTGTTGTCGTACATTGGATGCAAATATTTTATATGTGATTCATATTTTGTCATTTTTAATAATGTACATGCTGAACTAGATTTATCTGTCATTCTATTTCTCGAACTGAGTTTAATTAAAATTTATTTTTGAAAACAATGATTCACATGCATATGTAGAGGAAAAAATTGATAATACAGTGGTCGCTAATTTTTTTTAAACAATTGTTTCAAGAATAGCATTTCAGGCAGTCAATAGTTCCTCTTCAGCATTCTTTTTGCATATATCCAATAATCGATTATTTTCCATTGTTTCTAAGTCATCCCTCAAGTCAACAAATTTCTATTTCCATATAGAATTAGATTGAATATTAATTGATTGTATTTCCAGATCTTTCAAATTAAGCCACTCAAAAATTTCTAACTTGACACTATCCATTGATGTTATGTCTGGGTATAAAGTAAATTTTTGATATTTCTGAAAATTGTCTGAAATGTGTAAATCTTAAAGAAAATTTATCAATTATTTATTGAATAACAGCACAAAAATCTTGCATCAATTTTACTTGATCTGGTTTCTGAGATTCTAAATCAGTCAAGAACTTTTTTAGATTTGAAAAATATTCGAAGGTGTAAGAAATAACATCACGATTGAAAATTTGTAATTTCATTTGATCAAATCAAACATGACAATAATTGTCTTTCATCTTGCAGTTTCACATTTAATTCATTTAGATGTGAACACATATCAGTAAAAAACATTAATTTTGAAAGCCATTCAACATCCATTAATTCATTATATTTTTCAATGATTTTCTCATTATGTAAAAACAGTTTAATTTCTTTTAAACACTCAATGAATCTTTGAAGAATTTTTCTTCAACTTAACCATGGACATTATTCTACATAAGTAAATCATATTATACTGAGTTTATCTCAATGTGTAGATATAAAATTGATTAACTTAGTCTCAATGTTCATAATAATATCATCCAGTGACTTAAAAGCTGGACTTCATGCATAAAACCTGCTGATGTATAAATAATGCAGTGAAAAACCAAAATTGAATGTCCAATATGGTTGGTAATTAAAGTGAGAAAACTATTTTCTTTTCTAGTCATAAACACCATCTGTAGTTACTGATACAATTTTGGCAACATCTATGTTGCAAATATCTATTCTTTTTGTTGTTAATTACTAATGAGATTAAACTGATCAATTCTTCTTTGATATTATTCCTAACCCAATAGCAAATAAAAATAGCCAAACAAGCTGATCCATTTATATCTGTACTTTCATCAAGGCAGAGAGAAATTAAACTAGAAGATTTTTATATATCTTTTTTTTTTTTGGTAAGTTATGTTGTTAACCATTTGCAGAATTCTTTCTTTAACTGTATTTCTAGCCAATGATAAATCTTTTATGTTCTAAATAATTTTTGCTTTGTTTTCAAAATCTTCAAAAAGAACTGGTGCACATTTCATCCAAGCTTCTTTCATATATTCTCCATCATTAAAAGGTTTCCCATGTTTGGCAATTACATTTGAAATAAAAAAAAACTAGCAGCAGTTATATTTGAATGATTTTTTTAAAAAATTTATAATAAACGTTGATTGAATATTTATATTTTTTAATGCTTGGGCAATATACTTTTTATTCAACTTTACTTTTTTCACAGAGCAATTTCTGATTGTTCTCATCATGCCATTTTACCAATTGGTGTGTTCTCAATACAACTGTTCCAAATATAAAACACATACTACCCTGGTGCCTTTGTTAATCATTCCATATTCATCAGTCCATCTAATTTTGAAATTCTTATTGCTTGATAATTTTTGTTTGGTTTTTTTCACTAGTCATATTAATATAATGATAACAAATTTATTTAAAAGTAAATTTAAATGAGCTTTAATAATTTTATAAATAAAAGATATCATTTCATTTTTACAGCAAAATTTCAAGCAAAAAAAAAACGTCACTTGATAGTGTTGATTACACATTTTGTTCCTTTGTTCGTGATTTTGATTCCTTTAAAAAAAAGAATGGGGTCAACATGTTTAGATGAAAAAAAATTAGGACAGAAAACCATTTGATTATTTTTACTTTAGATTTTAAAAAACTTATTTCAAAGAGTTATAAAATATTTTATTGAGTTTATTTTCTACTTTTAGTGGAAGCATTTGACAGGTTTATAGAAAATGATACCACTGTATGCCGGTACCATTTTATTTGACTTAAAATATCATAATTTATTGCTTCTAATCAGAGTTGAATTGTAAATTAAATTCTAATATAATATTATATTTATTTACTGTACTTTTAGTTTACAGTAAATTTTTATTAGTACAGATTTTAGAAACAAAAAAAAATATTGAAGAAAATTATGATATATAAATAGTTCATATGCCAGTAAAAATTTGAATGTGTCATCTCTAGCATGCATGCCATTGGTTCGCCATCACTAACCTACATCATACTTATCATATGAGAACGCTGTTAATTTCTTTATCAATCCTTTTCCTTTCTTTGCTTTATTTATCAATTTTTCCCCCATTCATCCAAGCAATTTCTCTGATTATTTAAGATGATCCCCAAATAGTTATACCTATTCACCACACTTAACTTTATATCCCCCAATAAAAATTATTTGTCTTCTCTTTCCCTAGTATTAATCATCATTACTTTTGATTTTTTTTCACTAAATTTAATCCCCATCTCTTCACACACCCTTGTGCATGTTCTCAGCATAACTTCCATATCATCCCTTCTTTCTACACACAAAAAGGCATCATCCGCAAATAAAAGATCCGAAAATGTATATATTCCTTTGCCACCTATTACCCCTCTTTCTAGTCTTACTGTAACTCTCTCAATTTCTGTCAAATATAACAAAAACAAATAAGTGACATAGGGCATCTTTGCCTTAGACCTACCCCATTTTTAACTTTAACTAATTCTATATTCTCTAATTGATACATAGAGTAATTATTTTCATATAATTACTTAATCATATCCACTGAGCTCCATCCATTACTCATAATCTATTCCCATTTACTTTATCATAGGCCTTCTCCATATCTATAAAAACCATATATAACTGTCTACCTGTATTCCTATTCATATCCATAAGTTGTGTAACAACAAATAAACTATCTCCTATATGTCTATCTGATTAAAAACCTCCTTGCATTTCTCCCACTATATATTTTCTTCCATCCATCTTGCAACCCTTACAGCCAACATATATGAGAAATCTTTATGTAGCCCTGACATTACCGCTATCGGTCTATAATTGTTTAACTTTCTATGATCCTTACCTTTTCCTTTAAATAATAGCCATAATCTTGTATTACTCCAACTACCCGGAAAATCTCTCTTCTGTGCCATCTTATTAAACATGATAATAGTTTTAATTTTGCCCTATGACCTAAATTCATTCCATCTCTGCTGCCCATCCATCCAAACCTCTTGTCTTTCCGCTTTTCAATTTCGTACTTGCCTCATTCAGTTCATTTTTTGTAAGTCTAATATTCCCATTACTATATGCTTTCATGTTTGCTATCACTCTGTCCTTCACTTCTAACAACTTTACTATATCCATTACATACTTATTTAAGATTATCTCTAATTCGTCTCTAGAGTTACACTCTATTCCCTCATCATCTAGTAATACTATTTCTCTCTCCCCTACTACATTCTTTCTTTTAATGTATTTCCAAAATTTTTTACTCCCATCTCTTCGACTTTTATTAATATCCCTCCAACAATTTACTATTCAATTTCATTCTATCTCGATAATTATCTATTTTAGCCAACTTCTTTTTTTCTAAGTACTTTTCCCATTTAGCACTAACATCTTTTTCACTTTCTTTGTTCTTAATAGTACATTTATATTCTCTTCATGCTTTTTCCCTCTCTTTTACACTTTTACTAACTATACAACCAATTAACTATATCTACTCCATCTATTGGATGTTATTTACATTAAATAGCACTATTTTTAAACATATACTTATATATTATAATCAAATACATAACTAAATTTAACATATTTTATGTCTTACATATACATATAATTTACAATATTCATTTCCATAAACTAAAACTAAAAAAAAAAATTTATACCTATATTTTAAAAAAAATTTTTTTTTACAAATTTTTACAAAAACAATAATAATTAATTACATATTTTATATCACTTTACAATCATTTCCTACACTTTACAATTATTTAATAAAGCCCATTTTTCACCTAATTTTGCTGGACCTTTTACTATATTTACACATTTGTCCAAGTTTTCTTGAATATACAATGTTCCATAATATATTCTCTTATGGTAATCCTTCACATACTTTATAACATATTTTCTTCACATTTCATTTTATGCCCTGTATCAAAATAATGCAAATATGGTCCTGACTTCATATCTTTTCTATTAATGGCTCTATCATGTTCCTTACCTCTCTCAATTGCCATTCCTTTCTGTCCTATATATTGTAACGGTCAAAATTCCTCTATCTTGCTAACACACTACAGAATTTAAACCCTACACATGGAACTCAACACTAGGAAGGGTTACCTCCCAGAAATCCCAAGTTCAAATCCAAAGTCTAAACTCCACAACACCCTCTACGTGATAACGCATTTGATGATACTAATAATATAACTTCATGCCGGTACCAGTGATCAGGGAGAAAACAAAAGACTCTAAATCTAAAATAGCCCTAGGTTCAATTAACAATGACTTATAGATGTGCACCAAGATAAGCCTAATATGATACATAACTTAGATTGCACCCTGAATAAATAAATAAAAGAACTAAATTTAAAAATAATATTTAATAATCAGATATTACATAAAGTTTTAGCTATATGAATTTGATAGCTATAAACGAAAGCAAACAATATTTCTGATACCTCGTACTTGGGTTATAGTTTATATAACGTGTCTAAAATACAGCGACACGGTAGACATGTGTGAGCCACGTAAAGTCTTAAAAGAATTTGATAGTCTAAAACTACTTAAAATTGAAATCTTAAATTTAAACAGAGAATCGCTCGCGAATTGTTGAGCTAAATTATAAGATCGAACTACGCTGAATGGACTTAGAATTCATAAGTAATTATTAAGGGAATGTATGGTGATGCCAGCGATATATAATGCCGAGGAGGGGGTGCAGTATCTTGGTACACAACTTTACAAAATAAAATGAATAAATGGTCTTGGTTTTGGACAGGCATTTCACCTTTCATTTGGGGCATCTCTAGTCCTTACACAGCTCAAGCCTGACCCGCACCCAGGAGCTTCGTAGCTGTGGGGACGTTCACGAAATAATTCTCATGTGACATTCATAGCACACTACTGGGAACCACGGAGTAAACAGGGGACGGATTTAACCATTGACGACCTTGGTGAATAGTAAAGTTTCAGCACCCAAGCACGTTCGCTGGCAACACACAGTTAAATTTTAAAATATTCTTAGTAAAGGGCAATTCAGCTCTCTCTCAAATTTAATATTTTAACAGCCAGCAGACTCTCAACAAAGCTTAGATAGATAAACAATTATTTTGATAAATTTGTTACACGTAAAAAATACATTTTTAAAATCAGATAATAAATGGGGAGGGGGAATGCGTGTTTGCGATTTAATAAATTAATATGGCAACCAAGCATAATTCAATTTCCCCATGTAACTCGCATATACCTGAAGATATTAATTAAAATATTTACATTACAATAAGGAATTAAAATAAAACATTTACAGATACATAAAGAAAATTAACCCAAGCAGAAGTTTAGCATGCATTAAAAGACAGTTTAATAAATACAAAAATATAGAGTATGAGACAAAAGATTAGCTATAGCCTGAAAGTTTCACGAGATCTCGGGTTAACTTTATTACCTCATTCTGACGGATCAGTCCGTAGGCATTTCCAATTTTGCACTAGAGTTCTTGAGTAAATTTTAATTTTCTTTGGGTTTGTCATTCACCAGCAGCATCCAGCATGTAGACTTCAGGAGCGGCATTCTTTGGGCTGGTTCAGTTGAGGCTGGATGGTACGGTGACAGGACATCGGATGGTGAATGACGGACAGCCAAGGCATTGGTTCCCAAGGGAAAACAGCCTACTGCCTCTTTTACCCCATCAATCTAAGGTTAAACGATCTCAAAACTTGATTTACTAACAAAGTAAGCAGGTAAGTCCGATGATGCGAATAAAACAAATAAACAGAAAATATGAATAATGTCCAAATTTTCAGAATCACAGAAATACAATTTTGCTGTTACAATATGCATCAGACTAATAATTAATTACAATAATCAGCCCTATTTATATGCTCCCTCTGATTATACAAATCTAACCCTGCGGTGGTAAAATCCATTTATTAATTAAATTGGAAAACAAGGAATGCACTTTTAATTAAATCTGCTCGTTAACTGTTATCTTAATCTTATCAAAAATCTACTAGTGAAACTGGCACCAACATGTTAAAATTAGCCACTATTGTTCTTTCCCTACCCTCACTGATTTAAAAAGTAAATGGCATGATTTTGAAAAACTAAAGTAAAAATTTTTTATTTACAACTTTCTTTTGAATTTAATGTCCCAAATCTATTTATTAGTGATATTATTTTATTAAATGCAACCAAATATAACAAATATAATATCCCAAAATAAATAGACTCAAAACAAACTAACTTTAAACAACAAATATTTTCATAACTTTTAAAATATTATTGCAGTATGTGTGTAGATGAGAATATGTGACCTACTTTATTGTACAAGCATATATACGTAAAATATACTCGACGGTTTAAAAATAAAACCGTTTAAGACAAATTTAATTATTATAAAACCCCAGGTACCCCATTAGACATATAAATTTAGGCAGGATTTCGGTAAATATACGCAGTACATACACAATATGATAAAATTAGGGTTTTAAATAAGGCATGAGGGTAGGAAAAAGGAAGGCAAAGTGAAATTAAGATTTGTAAGCATATCTTACTGTTTCAATATACTTTATTGCATTTTCCACAGCTAACTTTATAAACTAGCCCCACCATACTACTAACATTATTTAACTCTTTTGCATTATTTAACCATTTACCCAAAGACTTATTATTTTTCCAAACTATTTTTACATTATTTGGCAATTTTTCTTTAATCTTTTATATACTTTTTTCTGAACATGGTATAGATACCCAATTACTATCTCTATACTCATTCCTATTATTCTCATTTATTCTATCCATTTTATTATCAAAAATCCTTCAGATTGCTTTCTCTTTGTAACCTATTTTTACATAATCATTTTTCACCTTTAATTTCTGTTTATATGCCTGTTATTTTTCTCTAATGTTATCCTATCATTCTATAATTTAAATCCCTTTAAAACTCCCATTTCTGACACCGTGGCTGATAGGAATTTGGATCAATCAAGCCTCTAGTCTTTTCATCTTTAATATAATATTCAACAAATGTCTCACATAGGGCATAAAATGAAATGTGAAGAAAATATGTGTTATAAAGTATGTGAAGAATTACCATAAGAGAATATATTATGAAATATTGTATATTCAAGAAAATTTGGACAAATGTGTAAATATAGTAAAAGATCCAGCAAAATTAGTTGGAAAATGGACTTTATTAAATAATGGAAAGTATAGGAAATGATTGTAAATATGTAAATAACTTTTTTAAGAGATATAAAGTATGTATTTAATTATTATTATTTTTGGAAAAAATTTGTAACAATTTTTTTTTTTTAATATAGATATAATTTTTTTTTTTTTTGTTTTAGTTTATGTAAATGAATATTGTAAATTGTATCATATGTAAGATGTAAAATATGTTAAATGTAGTTATGTATTTGATTATAATATATATGTTTAAAAAAGGTACAATTTAATGTAAATAATGCTAAGTAGATGGAGTAGATATAGTAAAATGAAAATGTTTGGTAGGTTGCAGTTTATGGATGATAAAAGAATAGCCAAAATAGTATTTAATTGGGTTATGAGTAAAGGACAGGCAACAAGATGGGTGAGAAAGGTAATGTGGTATGCAAAAGATTTGGATAAAGAATTTATATCAGTATACTTGTATAAAAGGTGGGATGATTGTGTTAGGAGGATTGTTGAGTGTTATAGTGGTAAGGAATGGGATAAAAGAATAGATGCATTAATAAAGAATAGGGAGCTGGAGAGATGGAGAACTAGTATGAAGAGTAAAAAGAGTTTAAATATATATAGAAGTAAATGGAATATTAGGTGCGAGTTAATTTATGATAATAGTAAGGAAAGTAGCTTATTGTTTAAGGCTCGAACGGGATCTTTAGCAACAAGAGAATATACATGTAAATGGAAAAATATGGATGATTTAGTTTGCAAATTGTGTAAGGAAGATATAGAAAATATTAGGCATCTGTTGATTGAATGTAAATGCTTGAAAGCAGAAAGGATACAAATAAAGAAGTTATGGTAGAATAAATATGAACAAAGTGATTATACAGAAAGTGGGTTATTGGTTTTTATGCTGGGTTTGGAAAAGATAAGGGGGATTTAGATATAAAGGCCATAGAGTTGACAAAGATTATATTGTGGAAATGGGATGGAGCAGACTATGGGAAAGCTTAGAGTGGGGAATCTGAAGGGGAAGGTAAAGTGGCTAACAGGTTTCTCTGGGCATAGTTGCTGAGAGATTCCTGACTCCGTTTAAGGAGAAGTCACGGTACATCACATCACATGTGAATTGTATAGTATAATATCTTGAGATCTCAATGGAGATGAAAGCCAGTTCGATAAATATTAAAATATAGTTATTAATAGTTTATTTCAATCTTGTTTTGATTGATTATTTATTTATGTACTTGTAATAACATTATGGACAAATAAATTATATTGGATATTTGATCATTATAGTAACAATTTAGTACTGTATCGCTAGTTGATATCTTTTTTTATACTTTTCTTTTATGAATTTGGTTATCTATTTCCTTTTTTTATGATTTGTCTCTTTAAAAGTATATCTTGGTTTTTCATTTTTATTTTACTTTCATGATATAAACCCATTTGTTAACCAATCCTGGTTGGCTAGCTCAGCTATTACCTGAAAAATAAAAAATGGCTATTTGGGTTCTGAAGAAAATTCAAAATTTTATTCAATCTCATGCCATGGGATAGAAAGGCTAATACACTATTACCAGAAACCCTTTATATTTTATAACTACATACTATTGCTTTTTTAATGATGCTCCCATCCTAAATTCCTTAAAGAATAATAAGGTATATCAGAGGTCCTTTATAATAAGCAATAAAAAAATAATAGGGTATCAAAGACTAATATTTCAACAATTAATTAGTTATGGAAATTTTTAAAAAGTCAACTTGATAAACAAGCATGGAAGCAATTCAAAATGTCCATTGAACTTAAATATTTACTAGATTGAGATTTTTTTTAAAAATTTGTTTATCGGGTAACAATTTCCTATTTTTTAATCACTATCAATCAAGAAAAAAGTAGAATAAATAAATTTTAAAATTCCTATAAACTTTATGTCTCATGCAAAAATAAAAGCAAATTAATGACAAGAATGAAATTCTTTTTTAATAGCACAAAATTTATCATTCAATGTTAAGGCGATGAGAAGAACCTTCTAACCAACATGCAAAAAAAAAAAAATCTCGTACTCACACAGGATTAATTTTTTATGGTCAATTCATGCCCGAGAGAGAAAAAATGCAAGAAGAAAATAGCAGTTACTGAGTAAAAAATGAAAGTTATTAAATTGATAGAAATCACTCAGATTGTAAAAAATTTATACAAAAAGAAATGTGGCTTAGTGAATTTTCATTTATCAAAAATAGTTGTAACTCACCAATGACCAAATGAAACTGTCCTTCTTGAAGCTTTTGCGCTGAAAACACTGAGAAGGCAAAAAAAAAATTATACATAATGAAAAAAACAAGATGAATTATTAAATTATATTTTTAAAAAAACAAACAAACAAAAAAACATTATCAACTGGATATTCAACAAGTAGAGTATTTTAGAAGAATAATTATGTAGAAATCAATCATAAAGACTTAATAACTGGTAGACTTCTCTTACACAATGATAATTAACTCTGAAATACGAACGTTATAGCAACTTCATGGTCCGAAATATCATTTGTTTAAATATTTTTTATGGAGTTCTTTGATAATAATTAGTCATAAAGATTTACTCTAATTTTTAAAAGTTTTCCATTGTAAACACACAAAAAAAATGTCAAGGGTAGACACGATTTTCAATTATAATCTCTTAACATTACTTAAAATCGGATTCAATCTTTATTATCTTTAATTAAAAAAAAGCACAAGCATTTACATAATACACATACTTTTGTCATACACAAATTTTCGTCCCGAGAAAAGTAAAAATAGCTTCAAAGAAAATTTGAAAAACTGACTTAAAAAAAATAATTTGCTAATAAAGACTACATTACAATAATGAGCAAAATCGCAACAAACTCATATATGTAGGTAAATTAGTAATATAGGAAGTAAAAATAAATAAATCTCTATCTTCAAATTAATATATTACATAGGAAAAATCGTAAAAATAATTTTACGTGAAGATGAAAAAAACGAACTATAGTTGCATTGAAATAATTTCTCATTTTTAGAACAAAAGAAACTATAATCAAAGATTTATTAAGAAAAATATAATTAATATTAAAAACAGCAGATAGTTTACTATTTCAATCAATCCTTGCAGATTAAAAAATCTCTAAAAGAGTGCATTTACCATTAAAAACACTTTTAACAATGGCAACGCACCTGCAACAGTAGTTGAACGACTTGAAAAGTTATCTCAGAAATTATACTTTTAACAATAGTTATTATAATCGCAATACTTTACAGGAATTACATGTATCTACAAAACGACCTTCTCATTAAGTTTATATGTACTATTAAAAAAAAATCTCGAGTCATGCGGCACACATAAAAATAACGTTCATAAATCCTTATGTAAACATATATAGTTTGCAAAATATTTATTACCTTAGTTTCAGGAGGCGGCAGATTTTCGGTAGATGTTGAAGTTGATGAACACAACGATTTACTGGGAGAATGTGAGCTTTTAGAATTTACACTACTAGCTATAGACTCTGCATGGCCAAGCTTAGAATTAAGTGAACTAGATTTATCGGATGCAGAACCTAAACTTCCCATAGAGTCAACCCGTCCTTGGTTTGTATATTCTCCATCAACATCAGCTAATTCTATATTATTCTTCCCATCCATTTTAAAAATAAGTAAGAAAATAACAGAATATCAACATTAAGCTGGTTCCCTATCTTCCACCCTCTTCTTAAGCATCTACGTCTATAAACATAAGTTTACAGCGCTATCTTGTGGCAATACGTAACAATTTTAAATCAAAGATCTGAATTCTCTTGTTTCCAATTGAATTTGTTTCCGGAAGTCGATTGTTATTATCTGATACTCCCATTGACTGTGGAAAATGGTTGACTAACTTTTTTTATTTTCTAATATTTGATTTTTTTTTTTTGTAGTAGTTATTTATATAAAACATCGGGTGCTTTTTTTTTTTTTTAAATCAAAGACGTCATATTTGAACACCGCAGAAATCTGTTTTATATAATTGATTGATTTTTCATCCTAAATTGATATTTTTTTTTTGTAAAGTCGGAATTCACATGTGATAATGGTTTTTTTTTAAAAAAAAAAAAAAATCACCGTATGACTGCTGTACGATTCATATTTAAAAAAAGTTTGCACTATTCTCAGTAGTAAATATTTTCCTCTACAATCATCTATATTATTATTGGACTAATGTTTTCGCTTACTTTCAGCCACTTTTATCCATAGGCAAAAATATTATGGATAGGAACGTGGTTATCGTAAAGCAAATATAAGCAAAGTTTAAGGATTCTACTTTGTTAAGATCTACAAACAAATGTATAATGATTTAAAGGTTAGACATACGTAACATGACAATTTTTTTTTTTTTATGCTGAACTCTACAACAGTGTGATACGTTTAAAATAAGGAAGAAATTCTTATTAGTAGTTGCTGTATTTCTTCAAATACATTAGCCTGTCTAAAAGTTCCTTTCGTGCGCTTACATAGCGCACATACCATTCAGGCCTGATATTAGCTTCAATAACTGCTATTGACTTCTTACTGCTATCAGGTTGATCCTCGGTTTTTTACTATTCCATCGATAATCTCTTATTGCACGACATCACGCACACATCTTTTTTTTATGGGGGGGGTGTGTGAGATATTTTAAATATTCTAATTATTATGTATAAATGGTTCATACCCGTACGATTTTATTTATTTCGATTTGCAAATCTTGACTGGGCCCGTTTGTAGATTTTTTTCTAGAGTAGTTAAATTTGAAATAATTAAATAATCTGTATGTATTTACAAAAATTAATAATAAATATAGGGGATTTGAACTCAGACTATCAAGCAACCTTCAACTATCCACATTATCTTATACTACTGACACGAAATACGTATATTGGTGATTATCTTTTCTACATGTGTGTGGTCATGTGTATCAGTAGTATGAGATAGTGTGGATAATTGAAGGTTGGTTGATTGTCTGAGTTCAAATCCCCTATATTTACAATTAAACTCCAGGTATAAGAATGCCTGTATTTCAAATCTTAAAAATTAATAATGAAATTTATTTACTATATATACATTATACACACAGACATTTCAGTGGTACATAATGTACCGGACGAAAGATTTTGGTTTCGCATATACTAACCACAAGCGCGCCACTAGTCCAAAAATCAGAACTAGACATTTATTTTAAGGGTGAACAGGATATGCGAACCCGAATGCGCCGGACTAGCTCAATCAAGCAAATGAGATCTTATATTTGTTCAGAAAGTTGGAAAGGTAGCAACAGAAAACAAAATCAACTAAGTAAAAAAAAATGAATAAATATTTTATTAGTTGTATGATTAAACAAACATTAATCTATATAACAAGCTTTAAAATACGCTTAAAGTGCACTACTCGTACATTCGTCAAAATTAAAATATTTTTTTAACATTGCTTAGAAATGATTTCTGCGCGTGGTATAACTATAGTGGGAAGAGTGCGAAAATACTGACAGTAGGAAAAGTACTAGTAAGTATTCAGTAATCTCACATAAAGAAAAGGGGGACTTAGCTTCTTGCTTATAATCCATGGTTATAAAAAGAATGAATCTCAGTATTTGAGATTTCTGAGAGCTTACGTCGAAACAGGAGAAATGCAAAGATAGCTTCCAAAACGTTAACTTTAAGAAACAAAACAGATTGAAAGTTATTACTTTTAATCAATTGACCTCCCTTACACTGAAACAGGCTAGAAACTCATGATCTGGCTATTGAAAGGGTTAAAACGATCGTACATGCCCCTAATAAATGAATTGGAGGCTCAGAATAAAACTAATGACTTATATTTCATAATAATCTATTATAAATAATTATAGTTTCTTGACTTAAGTAGAACTAATAATAAAATGGGTCACGAGCCAAAAGCTAATTAAAATAGTCTGTAATATCCAGACTACTGTCTATAACAAAAAGGAATGTGATATTTCAAATAAGACTATACTATATTACTTACTAAGACTTAAATGGAACATACAATACAGGTTTGAAACTACTACTCATTCAAGAGAAAAATATCAAATGCACAGAAACCAAATTACATAAAATAAAAACTTGAAAAACATATATATTTTAAAAAGAAAACAAACTTAAGACAACAAAATTATTTAAATTATAAAACATAAGGTACCTTAATAATTTAGTTAAATGCTAGTGCACTAAGCTTGTTGAGTGTGGTCCATTGATCTGGATTCACTGACGGTAGGCTTGGGTGAGTCAATTAGTAATTTTTTGTAGTTGGTCCTTATTGCATTATATGCAGTTAATGGAGACACAGCACGAACCTGTCCTGGCGAAAAGCTTAGCAAATCATGATATGAGAAAACATCTTTGTGGTACATTTAGTGTTCATTCTAAGTGAATATAATTGCAGGATCAGCTTTCTTTCAGAATATGCAGGAATAATTTGTGCAGGTATCTCTCCGATTTTGTCTAAGTATCTCTCAGAGTTGGTGCAACTATATCTCAGAGTTAGTGTCAGTATCTCCTAGAGTTGGTGCAATCATCTTACAATAGCCTGATTAAGCTTTTATAGCTGAATCTTCACATCTGAATCAATTACTTTTTTTTTTCTTAATTAAAATTTACAAAATTCTTCATTTAGCTAACAATAGCTATCTAATTAAAGAAAATAAATTGCCTTTCACAGATTTAGGGATTAACAAATGAAACATTCTTTTTTTTTCTTTTTAATTAATTATTGTTATCAATCTAAATCCTAAATCTGAAAAGCAATTTATTTATACAATTTAATTTTGCTGTGTGCTGCGCTAATCAAATCACATGCACACAAGTTGTATAGACTTGCTCAGATCGAGCATGATTTTTAAACTGGATTGAGCATGTAGCACCGCAAACCAATAGGAATAGTTATGGATATAAATGACCAATGGGGGAGAATGTCTACAGAATCCTATGCTCACAGTCTGGAAGGGGAACTAACTATAAAAGATATCTGGTGCTGAAGATCTGACACTCTAAATCAGAAGAAGGACCTGGACTGGCTTTTCTTACCCAGTGAATCCCCGCTGAAGGTACAAAGGAGCTTTAAAGGCCAACTCGGTCTATATTATTATTTATTAGTAAGCCTAATGGCACAGATAAAAGTACGGTAAAATTACTTATGTAAAATTTTGTATACTTTTTGATTACCATAATTCGTTGTAACTAATTATACTCTGTAACCTTTTCTAAATTGTTATTAAATAGTTTAACCTGACTGTCACTCTGAGAGTTCTTTTCTTTAAAACTATATATGCTAGTACATGTTCGCAAAAACAGAATAAGTTGCTGTATGTAATTAGAGTCCGAACATAGCATACAATTGGCACAGTTGACAGTTGAAAGAGGACAAAGTGGTTAAACTAAAAAGAGAAAAGGTGTCAACAGTTAGTTACCAAGGAAGATGGCTACAACTCAGCCAGGTATTTGTGAATTCGATGTTAATAGTCCTTCCGAGTGGCCCCAATATACAAAACGTATTGAATATTATTTCATTGTTAACAAAATCAAAGATGACGTAACGAAAGTAGCCACACTATTACTTTTCAGTGGACCAGGTGTAATTGAAGTTGCAAACCAATTATGCGGACCCGAAGAACCGGAAAAACTATTGTACTCCGATCTAGTTGGGCGGCTGAATAACCATTTTAGCCCAGAACCGTCAAAACACATTGCTCGCCTACACTTGCGCAACAGACGCCAAATAAAGGGAGAAAAGTGTAGAGATTTTGATACCGCCTTAAGAGATTTGGCACGAAAGTGTGCTTATGTAGACCTAGAAGAAGCACTATTAGATCAGTTTTTATGGGGGATGAGCGATGACAAATTACGTCAACAACTATTGGCCATCCCAGATCTGACATATTCCGAGGCTATCAAAAGAGGGATGTCCCACGAACTAGTTATAAGCAGCTCCAAAGAATTCCAACAAGCTAACCTGGATGCTACGAAACAAACTTCAATAAGCAAAACAGAAGAGCTACCAAACTCGAAAACTGAATGTTATCGCTGCGGCAAAATTGGACACATTGCACGTGAATGCAGCTGGAAAAATGCAAAATGTAATAAATGCGGGAGAGTTGGACACCTGGCGAAAGTTTGCCGTACTAAAAATAGAACTAGAGCGAATGACAAATCCCCAGTAAACAGATATGCCAAATCGGAACGTTATACCGAAATAAATAAGGCAGAGACCAAAAGCTGTCAACAAATAATGTTAGCAGTAGAGATATGTAACAAAGCTATAGAAATGGAGATAGACAGCGGAGCTGGGGTGTCCATCATATCGCAAAGGGATTGGTCCGAGATAAATAAAAACGTTAAAAACCAGCCAAGAGTAGCTAAAACAGAACTCAAGGCAAATGATGCAAATGGGAATCCTATTCAAATAGTCGGAGTAGTAGAGGTTATAGTAGCCATAACAATCGCCGGAAAAAACTAAACCTATATATTGTCAAGGGCAATATAGCACCCTTATTAGGTAGGGAATGGTTTACCCCGTTAGGCATTAAGATCTGTATGGTAAACAAAATTAACATCGAAAGGGAAATAAAACTTAAATTCCCTAAACTGTTTACCGAAGAACAGGGACGAATCACTACGACAGCCGTGGAAATTGAGCTTCGCGAAGGTGCAAAAGCAGTTCACTGCAAGCCTAGGAAAATACCTTTTGCTATGAAATCACGAGTTGAAGAAGCTTTAGAGGACATGATAAGTTGACTCCAGTCGAAGACTCAGAATGGGCTACTCCTATAGTGATCGTAGCAAAACAAAACGGACAAGTCCAAATATGCGGGGACTACAGACTAACTGTAAACAAAAGTATTACCAAAAGCCCATATCCTGTTCCAAATGTTAGAGAGATATTAGCTGGATTGGAAGGCGCAAATTTTTTCGCAAAGTTAGATTTAAATGCCGCTTTTCATCAGATTCCAGTGACAAAGGAAACGGCGGCGCTCCTTACCATAACAACACACAAGGGATTGTATAATTATAATCGCTTACCTTTCGGCGTAAAAATCGCCCCGAACGCTTTTCAAGCTAAAATAGACACGCTGTTGGAGGGACTGAAAGGAACAACGCCATATTTTGACGACATTCTGGTAACAGCGGAATCCGAAGCGGAATTACAAATTAGATTAGACGAAGTTTGCAAATGGCTAGAGAATTTTGGTGCAAAGCTAAACATGCAAAAATGTATTTGGTGTGCTAAAGAAATAAAGTTTTTAGGCCATATCATATCAAGCACTGGTGTTAGACCCGATCCGGATAAAATTAAAGCTATCATAAATGCACCAAACCCCAAAAACGTCAAAGAACTGCAGGCTTTCTTAGGATTGGTTAATTTTTTCGAAAATTTTCTGAAGGGAAAAGCACATGTAGCCACACCTTTGTACGAGTTACTTCACAAAAATCAACGATGGTGTTGGAAGAACCCGCAAGAGAGCGCTTTTCAGAAAATGAAAGCACTGCTAACGTCAAACCACTTGTTAGTACATTATAACAGTAGCCTTGACATCATATTAACAACGGACGCATCCGAATACGGAATTGGGGCGGTACTCAGTCATCCGTCACAGAATAGCGAATGCCCAATAGCATACATGTCTAGAACGTTGTCAAAAGCTGAAAAAAATTACAGCCAATTGGACAAGGAGGCATTGGCCATTGTAACAGCAGTTTGGAAATTCCACCAATACATTTATGGCCGATCAGTTAAAATAATAACAGACCACCGTCCATTGTTGGGGATATTCGCCAATAAAAAAGCCGCCCCTGACCATTTGAGCTCGCGAATGATTCGCTGGTATAATTTACTGTCTGCATACGATTACGAACTCGTACATCAGAAAGGTAGTCAAATTCAACATGCGGACGTGCTTTCACGCATACCAGATGTAACAGAGGAAATGGACACCGAAGTAGACGTAAATTACTTGGACCATTGGAAGCTGGAAATTATAAATAGCAACACTATAGCCAGATGGACTCAAGAAACAGCTGGATACCAGGCACTGGTAAACTGGATTACGAAAGGATGGCCTAACAAATGACCACATTATTTACATAAATCATTATGGAATATGCGTCAGCAGCTGTCGACATTAAAGTGATGCATAGTAATTGCAGATAAAGTATTGGTTCCACCCGTCGGTCGTTCTAAGATATTAGAAATGTTGCATCAAGGGCATCCAGGGGTCGTTTGCGCAAAAGCTCTATCCCGCAGTTATGTGTATTGGCCGGGCATGGGTACGGACATAGAAATGTTCATTAAAAAATGTAAATCTTGCCAATCAACCGTAAACATACCTCCAAAGAAATTTACACCGTGGCCCAAAACAGATAAACCTTGGAGCCGGGTCCACATAGAGCATGCTGGACCAATAAATGGCAAAATGATTTTAGTGTTGATAGATGCTGGCTCAAAATGGGAAGAATATAAGATTGCCAAAAATACTAGTTCTGCAGAAACAATTCGTATTTTAAGCGAAATATTCGCACACCAGGGATCACCAGAAGTCTTGGTTTCCGACAATGGGACTGCTTTTACTTCCGACGAATTCAAATCATTTGTGGAAGAGTGGGGAATAAATCACATCCGTTCTCCATATCACCCGGAATCCAATGGAATCGCGGAAAAGGCGGTACAACATTTGAAACTAGTATTAAATAGATTAAATAAAACCAACCTATCCGAGGCGCTAAACATTACAATGCTGCACCAACACATTACGCCCACCACATCTACTGGGAAATCACCAGCTGAAATATTGATGGGCAGAAAACTGCGTAACAAGCTGACCATTCTGATGCCTGATCATGGAAAATCACCACCAATTATGAAAAATACTTATGCTGCCGGAGATAATGTATGGATGTGCGATACACTACGCAAGATGTGGACAGAAGGTGTAATAACCAGGATTATTTCAGACCAAATCGTTGAAATAAAAACCAACTCGGGAGCAAGCTACCGTCGACACATAAATCATGTCCGGAAAAACTGGACAGAAGTGAATTTCGACTACAATATAGAAACTCGAGATGAAGATCCACTCGTTAATAAACACGGTGCAGAAGACCTCATAGAGTTAGGTGATGAAACAGCGGGAGTTCCAGATGAAACCATGATACAGCATCCCGGATTGAATGCGACTGGCGATCATGAAGAAAACAGACTCCGTCGTAAACGTCGCCCACCTGCCTATTTACAAGACTATATATGTCACTAGTTAATAAATGGTAACAAACCAGCAGTAGAATGGCATGCTTAAAATTAACTTCTAGTGTAAGCATTTGTTTGTTTTATTTGTTTTAAATTTTAAAATGAACTACGCATGCAAATCTTGACTATATAAATATATATATACATAAATTTTATTATTACGAAACCGTTTTGTCTGATGCAATTCGGAATAATTAAATAACGGGATTTTGGCCGCATGGGAATTGTGTTATTTATTAAAGAACATTTGTAAAATAAGCAATAATAGTAGTTTACTAAGTGATACTGAAAGCCAAAAAACTAATTCAATAATTACTATTGAATGAAGAAATAGACTATTAAAAGAATATGTGTGACTCCAGAGAAGCAGGCTTTTCTCAGGAGTAGTGGGGGATAGTGCTGTGTGCTGCGCTAATCAAATCACGTGCACACAAGTTGTATAGACTTGCTCAGATTGAGCATGATTTTTAAACCGGATTGAGCATGTAGCACCGCAAACCAATAGGAATAGTTATGGATATAAATGACCAATGGGGGAGAATGTCTACAGAATCCTATGCTCACAGTCTGGAAGGGGAACTAACTATAAAAGATATCTGGTGCTGAAGATCTGACACTCTAAATCAGAAGAAGGACCTGGACTGGCTTTTCTTACCCAGTGAATCCCCGCTGAAGGTACAAAGGAGGGATCTAGGCAACTTTAAAGGCCAACTCGGTCTATATTATTATTTATTAGTAAGCCTAATGGCACAGATAAAAGTACGGTAAAATTACTTATGTAAAATTTTGTATACTTTTTGATTACCATAATTCGTTGTAACTAATTATACTCTGTAACCTTTTCTAAATTGTTATTAAATAGTTTAACCTGACTGTCACTCTGAGAGTTCTTTTCTTTAAAACTATATATGCTAGTACATGTTCGCAAAAACAGAATAAGTTGCTGTATGTAATTAGAGTCCGAACATAGCAAATTTTATATAAATTTTTTAAGTAATAGTTTTAACAAGGCTGTTACTGAAATAAGAGTGAGCGTTTAATAAATTTATAATTATAAATTTTTTTAAAAAAGTAATCTTTGTCTCTTTTTTTTTTCAAAAGTAAAAACTATATATAGCTGTGGCACATACATACATATATATTTCTACAAACATAAAAAAAAAAACAGCAAAACTTATAATCATGTTTTACAAACAACCGAACTTATAAAAATTTATTTTCTTCACCCCTACAAAACTTCAACTTTGTAATGGTGTTTTAAGCATCTATTACAACTGCCTCTCCATCATCGCAAAAAAAACTTAGCTGACTTTGCTCTGCCTACCATTCACAAGTTTTTCCTAAGTTTGTTTCCCTCTTTTTAAAAAAAATAATAATAATAATCCGTCTGACTACCCTTATAAATATATTATTTTAAATCATTTGTTATCAACATATAAATTTTCAGGACAATCTATTAAAATAATTTACAACAAAGTAATACAATTACGATTGCCACGATACTTTTTGCTAAACGAACATAATTTAAAATATCAAAATGTAATATTGTTTACTACATACATATATACACCTGGCTCTTATTTTATGCGATAGATAGGTTCCTCAGAAAACACATGCAAACAAAATCACACAAAAATAGACGTAACTTACATTGAAAAAGGGGGGATGCGGTCTGTGATTTTTCAAAATTCGCATAAGAGCAAAGCACCAACGTAAAATTACTTTAAAATTCACACACAAAAAAAATAAGGAAATAAAATTTGACTAATAAAAAATTTCAAATTTGAAAAAAATTGATACAAGACAAACTGTTTTTAATTATAATATTTAATTTTATTCAAAATAATATATTTTTATGCATAATTTACAGTACAGTAATTTACATTTTTTATACACGTTTTAATTATTAAAGCTATTTGCCGATAAACAAGTTCGTTTGCAAACTGGTAAAGATTCTTCACAAGAGGAACTATAACTAGCGCCAACTTCACTCTCATGTTGTTGTTTTAATGGTTTTCTAGTGACAACGTAATTAGTAATTAATCTTTGAGAAGATGATTTTATTAATTGTTTATGAAGCTCGTGATATCCAGACATACAACCATTTAGCTCTCATTGGAATCTAAGAGCATGGTCATGATTAGTGTTATTAGTAAGAAAATAATTTGCCAACTGATTAGAAAGTTGAAGACCTCGAATCATTTTGGAAGTGAAAGGAACAGGTTCCACTTCTGTTTCATTATCTTTTTCTACATTTTCTTCTGTATCTAAACTTTTATTTTTGTCTTTAATTTTTTTAATTTTCAATTCCGTTTAAAAATCAAATTTCGTTTCACTGCTATTACTCACCTTTTAAAAATAAACTTGTGGACACTAAATGATTAATAATTGATTAAACATTCTTTTTTAAAACGCAAAACAGAATGTGATTTAAAATGCAAAATTAACACGCACAATGTTTGAACAAATTTACATTATAATCTTGTAAAATTTAATGTGTGTATACATAAAATGTGGAAATCATGATTTTAATTTCATTATTGCATAAAATCTTACCATTATAAAGCACTGAAAATATTGAAATTACTAAGATGAAAGTCGAATTCCAATAATGTGCTATTACTTACAATATAACATAAGTGCGCGAAAGTTCGACTTCCGATGAATCATGAATCGTGTAACTTCAAAATCATGTTAAATAAGTCCACGTAAAAAGAGACCCAGGTGTAGTTGTAATTATATAATATTATTTACAAATTTCATACAGGCTTATCGCCTACATCAAAATAATTTTCTGTTCTCAACTCGTAGTCCAATTACAAATCCCTTGGGTTTTTTAGCAGTACATCTGACCAATGTTACGCTCAGTCAGGTTGTTGTTCCTTCCTTCCTACTAATTCTCCAATGTACATTCCTTTCCCCCTTTTGTCTATCCCTCACTTATAATTTATTGCCTTGTTTCTATCTTGTTCTGTTTTATCTTTTTAGCTCGTTTACCTTACAACCCTTTAGCTGATCAAAATATACAATTTATCCAAACTGCTCCAAACACTTTTTAGCAAAATTCTTTATTTGTACATATACATACACCTACATTTTTAATGACCTGCAGTCTTCTTCAGAGCTATGATATAATGAACAAAATAAAATAAACAACATAACTATATAATAACACCATAAAAAATTAAGCAAAAACAAAGAAAAGAAAGTCTGAGCAAAATATATTTGCAGACCGCCTTGCTAATAGCAAATGGAATGAATCACTATTCTATAGTCTTTTCAAATAAAATTGCTCTATAAATAGCTTTTATCTCCACCTTAAAATCATACTCCTTAAACTTTTTCTTAACACTCTTTCTTTTCAAATTCATATTCAAACCCAATAGTTATTTTAACCAATTTATTTTTAGTTTCTCATGGAAACTCTTTTATGTTATCTTTCATCTTTTGATCCACACCTTCTACTCCACCATCTATCTGTATCCAATCTCTACCCATTTCTATCTTTATTTCTACCTTGCCTGTTATAATGCTATCCTGTTCTAATTCATCTTTCATGTATTTCATATCTTCCTTTATTATTTCAACTTCCTGAACCTCCTTATTCAAATCTTTCTCTATGAATTCTATAGCTGCCTGCTTTTTGTCAACTTTCTCCAATGTTTCCTGTCTCATTCCTTTCATTTCTGCTCTGAGCTTCTCCAGTATTGTTTGTTGATTCTGTTTTATTTCTCTATTTTCTTTTATTATATTTTGTTTCATTTTCAGTAACTCTTTTTGTATTTCCTTCATCTCAGCTTTTATCATCTTCATTTGACTTTGTTTCATTTCTATTATCATCTTCATCATAATCTATGTCTCACTCTCTTCTTTAGCTTCCATTTTCAAAATAAATGTAGCCCCACTAAATCTAACTTTTTATTCAAATTACAAACAGAACTTTTCTTCTAAATCTGTTTATTAATGTTTTTTATCTTCAACTGCTAACTTTTTTTTTATTTTTAAAATGCAAACTTAAACTCTCTTCTTTTTTTAAATTTTACAAACATAGAAATAATAAACTTCTTTTTGAATATTAAAACATTAAATATGGACAGATTCGAAACTACCTGCATCTCTCCATTAACTTTTATCCTGACAACTAACTTTATTTCCCATATTTTTGCCTACTATGTCTGTTTATTTTTTTCCAACCATCTGAACAAAACATCCCACGTAAAGTTTTCATATTGGTCCCAGGTTGGGCACCAAAAATTCTTAACCTATGTACCAGATGAAAGATTTTGCTTTTGCATATACTGATCACAAGAGTGCCACTAATTCAAAAATTGGAACTAGACATTTATTTTAAGAGTGGACAGGATATGCGAAGCCAAATGCACTGGACTAGCTCAATCAAGCAAATAAAATCTTAGGTTTGTTCTGAAAGTTGAAAAAGTAGCAACAGAAAACAAAATTAACTAAGTAAAAAAAATGTATAAATATTTTATTAGTTGTATGAGTAAACAAACATTAATCTATATAACAAGCTTTAAAATATGCTTAAAGATCAAAATTAAAAAATTTTTAATATTGCTTAGAAACGATTTCTGTGTGTGGTATAATTATAGCGAAAAGAGTGTAAAAATACTGACCGTAGGAAAAGCACTAGTAAGTATTCAGAGATCTCACATAAAGAAAAGGGGTGTTTAGCTTCTTGCTTATAACCCATGGTTACAAAAAGAATGAATCTCAGTATTTGAGATTATTGAGAGCTTAGGTAGAAACAGGAAAAATGCAAAGATAGCTTCTGAAACATTAACTTAAAAAAACAAAACAGGACATTGAAAGTTATTACTTTCAATCAATCGACCTCCCTCACAGTGAGACAGGCTAGGAGCTCATGATCTACCTATTGAAAGGGTTAAAATGATTGTATGTGCCCCTAATAAACAAATTGGAAGCTTGAAGGAATAAAACTAATGACTATTATATTTTATAATAATCTATTATAAATAATTATAGTTTCTCGACATAAGTAGGACTAATAACAAAATGGGTCATGAGCCAGAAGCTAATTAAAATAGTCTGTAATTTCCAGACTGCTCTCTATAACAAAAAGGAATGTGATATTTCAAATATGACTATACTATATTACTTACTAAGAATTAAATGAAACATACAATACATGTTTGAAACTACCACTCGTTCAAGAGAAAAATATTAAATGCACAAAAACTGAATTACATAAAATAAAAACTTGGAACACATGTATATTTTAAAAAGAAAACAAACTTAAGACAACAAAATTATTTAAATTATAGAACATAAAGTGCCTTAATAATTTAGTTAAACACTAGTGCACTAAACTTGTTGAGTGTGGTCCATTGATCTGGATTCACTGACGGTAGGCTTGAGTAAGTCGGTTGGTGGTTTTTTGTAGTTGGTCCTTATTAAAGCATTATAGGCAGTTAATGAAGACACAGGAAGCACAAACCTGTCCTTGTGAAAAGCTTAGCAAATCATGATATGAGAAAACATCTTTGTGGTACATTTAGTGTTCATTCTAATTGAATATAATTGCAGGATCAGCTTTCTTTCAGAATATGCAGGAATAATTTGTGCAGGTATCTCTCTGATTTTGTTTAAGTATCTCTCAGAGTTGGTGCAACTATATCTCAGAGTTGATGTCAGTATCTCCTAGAGTTGGTGCAATCATCTTACAATAGCCTGATTAAGCTTTTATAGCTGAATCTCCACATCTGAACCAATTACAATTTTTTTTTCTTAATTAAAATTTACAAAATTCTTCATTTAGCTAGCAATAGCTATCTAATTAAAGAAAATAAATTGCCTTTTGCAAAGATCTAGGGATTAACAAATGAAAATTTTTTTTCTTTCTTTTTAATTAATTATTATTATCAATCTAAATCCTAAATCTGAAAAGCAATTTATTTATACAATTTACTTTTACATATATTTTTAAAAAAAAGTAATCTTAGTCTCTTTTTTTTTTTTCAAAAGTAAAAACTATATATAGCTGTGGTATTAAAATATAATTCCCATGTACATACATATATATTTGTACAAACATAAAAAAAAAAAACAGCAAAACTTTTAATCAAGTTTTACAAACAACCGAACTAATAAAAATTTATTTTCTTCACTCCTACAAAACATCAACTTTGAAATGGTGTTTTAAGCATCCATTACAATAATTTTTATTTGTTTATATGAACAAGGTTGCCCTTCATAAAGGGGTCTGAGTGCAAAATTTTTTTAGCCGTCCATATTTCAAATAAAGAAGTTTAGATTTCATTAGTGATATCAGTTCAACAATGTCCTATATATAAAATTATAGAAATATTTGTATTATGTATTTTTTACTATTAAATATAATACATTATGGATAACTTTTATAAATAATCCGCATTCAAATCACAAAAAATTCTTTGAAAAATATTTTTAAAATGTGACTTTGATTGATTTTGCTCGATCTTCATATATTGCAGAGCGAAGAAAGGAAATTCGAATTCTGTGTTCAAATCCCCCTAATTACATCTACTCTAAATATATGGACTATACTTGTATTTAAATATTACACATTCAGCCTGTATTCTGCCCATTCCTCTTCTGTGTTTTTAAATGGTCTTAAGGTTCTACATATAAGGGTTCAGGGTAACTTATGGTCAACATGTGTATGCTAGTAAAATTGGCAAACAAGGACTTTGAACGTAGTAGAGAAGATTGAAGCATGACTATTAAAGTTTGAAGATTTGCAAACTGAGCACTGATTATATATATATATGCATGGGAGATGATTTGCAAACTGAGCACTGATTATATATATATATGCATGGGAGATGATGAGTCCTGACTCAACATGAAATATGTATATTGGAGATCATTTATTTTTTTCACATGTATGTGATTATATGTATCATTTATATAAGATAAAGTAGATGACTGAAGGGAGCTTGAAAGTATGGATTCAACCCCCTCTAATTACATCTAGCTTATGTATATGTACTATACTTGTATTTAAATAAAAGAATGTTCACTAATTGAAATTGTCATGGTTAATTTGAAAAAAAAAATGTTATTACAATTAAGGCATTTGGAGAAAGTTCATTAAAATTAATATCTATTATTATAATATATTCAGGACATACATGGTTTACATCTTTTTTCAAAATCATTTCTTTTAATGATAATATTTCTTAAATAAGATCTACACGTTTTCATAAAATGTTACTATATTTTTTTCTAATATTTTGTTTTCTAATATTTGTTATAGGCGTATTTAATTAAAAATTAGGCCTATAAAAAATATTACAAAACAAACTTTTTGAATCTTTTTTATTTATATATTAACTGTATCAATTAAAATCCATCTAAATTCTTTGATAGGATTCTTTGACATTTCATCTTCTGCTTATTTGGAATGTATTACATGTATTATAAAAGAAGGAATTTTTATTAATGAAATGAAACCTGTAATGAATAGGTTGTTAACTGAAAAAAAAAAAAGATAATAGATTGATTTAATTAAATAATTATAGGAGATTATTTTAAGAACCGTATTTAAGAAACGAATGTAATGAAATTTAAGATTGTTTGTTAGATGGGTTTTAAGATAATAATTATTTCTATGTTATATGTATTGGGATTATTGTGGAATATTTTCAGAAGAATTTTAAGTTGTTCCTTGATAAAAACTATAAAAAAATATAATTGAAATGTTAAAGTATATTTTTGTAAGTTATAATTGTTCATATAATAAATCAAGATTTATAAAAAAAATTGTGTGCGGTTTGTGTGTGGAATATTTGTAATTATATTTATTGTTTTTATGTATTTTTTAGTTGTTCCTTGATAAAGACTCTAAAAGAATATAGTCAAAACGGAGTGTTTTTTGTACTTTATAATAGTTCATATAATAAATCAAGATTTATAAGGAAATTTGCATGTGGTTTGTTTTGTATATATATTAATGTTTCAAGACGTGTAATTCTCAATCCAGCAATTTTAAAAAATTCACTAAAATTAACAATAAAGATTTGAAAGCATCTCTTGGGGTTTCATTCTTAATTGCAAAAGACAAAAAACTGCATACCAATGGGGAAATACTTGTACTCCCTGCCATTGTAAAAATGGTAGAAATAATTAATGTAAAAGAATATGCAGATAAACTAAAATGTGTTCACCTGCGAGCAAAAACTATTGGTAGACGTATAGAAATCATTGCTGATAATTTAAAGAAGCAACTATTAAAATAAAGTAGTCAATGTGGAAAATTTGCTATGCAACTGGATAAAAATACATGTTGTCAACACGTCTGAGTTATTAATATTTATTAAATATTTTAATAATGAATTGTATGAAGAACAACTTTTTTGAGGCATTTAAAGAAAGATGTACTGGGGGAGGCATCTCGATCATAAATAATTTCTTTGTTAAAACCAATATTTTACAGGAAAACTGTTTAAGTATAATTATTGATGGAACAGCTGCTTTAACTGGTACAAAAAAAGGATTCAAAGTAAAGATAACTGAAATATCACCACGTATGAAAGTCATTCACTATATTATTCAAAGACAAGCTATTGCAGAAAAAAAAAGTGAAGCCTAATATACACAAAATACTGCAGAAAATTATTAACAGTTTATTTTATAAAAAGGAGATCTTTGAATAGTAGAATATTTATAGTACTATGTTAAGAGAGAGACAGTATTCATGAAATTCTTCTATACCACATAGAGATTCGTTAATATCTCAAAGAAAAATGCTTAAACAAGTTGTATAAAATTGAAAAATGAATTACACATTTTCCTACTGGGTAAAGATAAGAAATTTGCAAATCATTTCAGTGACAATAGGTGACTGTTATTAGTATGCTACCAAGTTGATATTTTTAAAAAGTGAACATGCTTTATTTATCTCATTAAGGAAAAAATAATATTTTAATAATGAATGATAAAATAACTGCATTTTGAAAGAAAATAGTTATTTGTGGAGAATTTTGAAGAGATATTTGGAAATGTTTCCATCTTTGTCTGATTTTGTTTCAGAAAATTATGTAAATGTGGAACTAACAAAAAGTCTTACATATGCACATTTAAACAGTTTTGAAAATTATGATTTCTTTACAGATCTTCCTAGTAAAGACATTTATTGGATTTTATATCCATTTGCTAAAATATAAAAATTAAATACCCTTACATATTTTCCCAAAAGCAATTAATTGACATTAGATGCAATACAAAGTTATGAAATGAATTTCAGCAAAAATCTCTTCACAATTGATGAATGAGACTGAAATTCAAGTATCTCAATTCAGTAAGCACATCAACTGATGCATTCCTACTGTTTGGTTCTACTTACCTATGTGAGATATTTTCTGTCAGGTTAGGTATTAAAAACATATTGAAATAAATTAAACTTGGATCCATACCTTCATATCACTGTATCAGAAACTGGAATGGTCAGATATTAGTAAACAAATATGGTCCCATTGTTCACATAAATAATGAGAAAAAAATATTTATGTAAGCTATTTATTAAAAAAATGATGTGTAATATTAGTTTGTTTGATTATTATATAATGACTTACTTCCTCTTCACAATATATATAAAAATAGATTTCTGTTCTTTCAATTTTGGAATATGTGGTATTTATTATTTGTATCTTAGGAGTATGTGATCAAAAAAGTTTGGAGATCAATAATCTGATAATAAAATAAATATTTAAAAGCATAAACAAAAAAATTGTAAAACCAAAAAAATTCAAAAAAGAACAAATAAATATTTTAAAATAATCCATTACCATCATTTTTAACTTTTGTTATCCACTGCAGATCTGTCTAAGTTTAATCTAGTTTCTCTGATTTCTAATCTTTCCAAATCACACCAGAAAATTTGCGTATTTCATCCATCCATCTTATATGTAGCCTTTTTCAAATTCTATTAGAATCTGTTTGAACCTAGTTTAAGATTTCAACTATTCTTCTATTATCATCTCTTCTAGAAATGTGTTAGCCTAGTTCCAATTGAATCCTTTAGTCATTTCAATGATGTCAGTAATACCTCTTTGTTTTCTCATCTATGTATTTCGTTTTTGATTCCTTCCTGTCATTCCTATAATACATCTCTCAATACTTTGGTGAGTGGTCTGAAGTCTGTATAGCTCTTCTGTAAAATATCCAAATCTCACATCCATAAATAAAAATTGATAGAACTCATTTAACAAACACATAGGTATATTTTCTTTTAATATTGTTATTTCTCCCAAAAACAATCCATCCAAGTTTAAATTTATGGTTAATTTTACCCATTATGTTTCCATATGTATTATTAACTGACCAAAGTATTTGTAGTGGTTAACTTCTATTTCATTGTTATCAATCTTTTTTTGAGAAAATCCATTGAATATTACTTTAGACATTTTAGCATTTCTCTTTTGTCTTACTTTCATCTGATAACTCTTACCGCATTATTTGCAAAAAAAAATTACATTATCTGCACATCTAGATGGCTTAAATAATATATTTACTTTTAATCATTTAGCTTCCCATTTTAATCCACTCATACTTTTAACTGTAAAAAATTTTGGAGATATGGAGACACCCTGTTACATACCCTTCTCAATATTAATCTTTGTTGCAAATTAATAAATATTCTTCAGAATCTGACAATTTCAGGGATCTATATCTTGATGATACAATGCTTTAATCACTGAAGAAATGCTTATATAATCAAATGCCTTTTTGTAATCCACAAATTCAAAATATAATAGCAACTCATATTCACTGGTCCTTTCTGTAACTTCTCTCAATACTTAAAGTGATACACAATACGAAAACAACTTTTGAATTCTTCTTGTTCTTTTGGTTAGTTAAAATCCAAAATTTGCTGTACACAAGTTGTAATTAGCTTGATAAAAAAATTTATATAGAACTGATAAAAGACTGACAAGTCTCTAATTTCTAATGACTTTTATCATTTTTCCTAAATATCAATATTATTACAGCATTCTTCTAATTATCATCTTTATTTATCATTTAGACATTTAGTATATAACTTTGCCAAAAAAAATCTATTTTTCCCTGCTTATTACTGTAAGCTTTTCCTTTTTGCATACATAATTGCATGTCTCATCTCTTTATTTAAAATGGTGAGCAATTCAAAAGTTATAGTAGTTGTAGAAGGTACTTTTCCTTGTTCTTTATTTCTGTATAATTCTTGATAAAACTTTTCCACATATTTCATGATGTCATCTCTTTTTTTTTGTAGTAGTACCATCTTTTCTTTATATTGCAGAAATATTTTTTCTATCAATTACAAAATATTATTTTACACTTTTGAGATTTTTATTCCCTTTAATAGCTTTTCTTTCTAATTCACAATTACATTTTTTATATCATTATTAACTCTTTTTCATGCGATTTTACAAACTCTATAATTCATTTGAATATTTTTTTATATTTCTTCCTTTTTAAATACATTGTCTTGTTTCAATAGAAATTTACCATTAAATTGCTGCTTTCTTACACCAGCTATCTTTGTCACAATTGTATCAGTTATTTTTCTATTGATTTCATTCACATTAAAACCATATTCAAATTATGTTGTTAATATTTTTAAAAATTTTGCAAATTCAAATTTAAATTCATTGGAATGTTTCTGAAGGTTAGGAGTATCAACTGAGAATACTGTTTTTCTTAATAATTTTGGTCTCTCTGTTTTTCCATGTGTTTTACATCTAATTAATTGAGGATCACTTCCTGGGTTGAATTTATTAATAACATTACAGTTGTGAAATAAATATTTTCTGTTAGTCAAAATATCCAATTTTGTTGTACTTTCATTTGAATGCTTCCATGTCACTTTCTTTAGCATTTTTCTTAAAGAAATAATTCATAATATACAGTTTTTCTGCAAACTCTACTAGTCTGTGTTTTTTCTCATTTCAATCACTATAACCAAATTTATCCACTACACTTTCAGTCACTTGTCAATTCTAGCATTAAGGACTCCCATGACAAATGTTAAAATGTTCTCTGATCTGATCAAAAATACATCTACATAAAAATTCTCTATTTCTTCATTAGAATAAAAACTTTCAAGCATTAAACTTAAATTATCTGCATTTAGTATCTTACATTAAGTTGAATAACCAATCTTGTCATTCTAATACATCATCAATCTCAGCAACATTGTTCTTCCACATTTTATTTATAATGAATCCAACTCCACTTTTTGATTCAATATTTGTGCTTTTTTAATAAAATACATAACTACTTTTTAAAAAAGTTGTCTCATTTTTTCCTTATAACTTTATAAAGAATAACAATGTCCCATTTTCTTCCAATTTATTCATTTTTCTTTCAGTTGAGAATGATCACCTAAACAAAACTTGTCATTCATTGGCAGCCTAGGTCCATAATCAAGAGATTTTTAATACCTTCCACTTTTATTTACCAATCCCTGCCTTAACTGGTGAATTTACAATCTTTTAGGATGATTATACATATCTATTTAAAAAAGTTTATTCACAAGTACATTTATTATACCTTCAAAAAAATTCAATATTTCAATTAAGAATTATCAGGCAATTGATCATAAACTCAGAGATAAAAAGCAATAAACTTACCACATTGGCTAATGCATGTTGGTGAGTAGTCATTTCATGTTTAAATTATCATAAATTAATAACAGCTACAATGACAAGAACATATGGAGTGGGCATTAGGAATTTACACTGCTTATTTCTTTAAGGCTTCAAAGAAAAATCTCAATTAACACTGAACTCCTTTTGGCATCCAATCTATTACAAAGAATTAAATATCTTAAATTTTAAAAAAGTTAATAATGATATAAGAAAATATAATGAATTAGCAGAAAAAATTTAAATGGAAATAATATTCTTAAATGTAAAAAACAACATCCACATATTAGAAGAAAGATTATTTCAGCAACATAAAGAAAAGATAAAACTATTGCTAAAAAAAAAAAAAAGATGTCATCATGAAATGTGTGGAAGAGTTTGCTAAGTATTATATAAAGAGCAAAAAAACAAAGTTACCTATACAATTACAACATTTTGAATTATCATGGTGAGACATGCAATTAAATCTATATTCTAAAAAAAAAAAAAACATTTTCAAGAAATGATGGAATTATTATTTATATCTTAAATACAGCAGATAAAGAAATCAAAAAATTGTTAGCAAAACTATATATCAAATATTCAAATAAAAAAAATATGCCAGTCTATTGAAAGAATGCAACAGTGATTTTCTTCAACTACTTCTTCACAGCTGGCATGTCTTCAAGCCCACACACTTCAACATCATTTGCACATTTCAAGTGACAAATATGCTATTATCAAAATGGAGTTCAGCATTCCCTTTTCCAACAAATGGCCAATCCATCCCATATAACCTTAAATGTAAATTTTATGTAAATTAACCTGCCAACAATATAATATACACTCACACACCCATCACAATTACTGCTATGTTTATGCTTAATTAACATTATTACATTATTAAAGCATTACTCTATATGTCCTGTGTATTTGTTTATTACATTTCTTTAGAGATAAAGCATCAAAATTACAATAGTGATGTAAAGAGTTAAGAAATGTGTTAATTGTTAAATTTTCATTTATCACTGTCAAACTTCCTCCACTCACAACTTTGACACCATCCAACTTGGCATATAATATATATATATATTATAACGGTCGGGGTGAAAGATCAATAGAGTCTTACGGTCTCTGCACTACAAGGGCGCCATCTAGGCATTTGAACCTAGAAAATTTATAGAGTAGGCACATATGCGCTGTTAAGATCCCACTTTATTTTATATTAAGACCATTAGTTCAAGTCACTAGCTCAGTAGAGATGCAGAGATAATAATATATATCTTTAATTTATATCTTAAATATAAAAAAATAAAAGCCACTACCCGTAATTAACACACAAACAATATTTATTTACGCACATATATAATCATTTAAATTTGAGGAATAACATTTATTAATTTATATTTTAATATTAACATTTAATTTAAATTATTATTTTAAAATTTTAAGATTGTCCGTACAAATGAATTTAATTCTTTTTTTTATTAAGATTGTCGAGTATGAATAGACTACATTGATTGTATTTGAAAAGAAAATATTCTATCCCTTATTTAACCTTAGGCCAAAAGTTCGCAGTCAAACTGGCGTCAATCCATCTGATACATTGATGTATTCAATATAGCATAAAAATATGATAGCACAAATGTATATACCATACTGTCAGGAAAATACATCTGAACAGCATGGTTAGAGAAGACGTTGACTCTTGTCCAATACATGAATGTTACATCTGTATGGCAAGAAGAACAATAAAAAAAAACTCCATAGGAAGGGACTGCGTTTTTTCATCTTACTATTCCCTTTCATAGGCAAAACAGGAGTGTGCAGCATATACAGCAATTCTGCACATAGCGAACCTCATACTACATCTACTAATTACACCAATATATCAAACCCATTGACCTAATTTAACTATGAAACAAATAACCTAAGATTACCCTCCCCTAATTAATTAATATAACTTTACAAATCTATCTAGCCATCCATGCCTGACTTAAATTTAACATTTATATAATTTTGCACAGATAGATTTATAAAAGTTTGTTTTATAATGTTGAGTATAGATCGGCTACATAGATTACTCAGTCAAAAACATTTCAAAATAAACATAAATGATCAAAATATAAAGTCATTGATGGAGTTGCAGAAAGAAATTCACAAGAAATACAATGGCATTCATCATAAGATGCTGCATTGACACCAATAACTTAAAAGTCATCTGAATAAATACATTTTAGATACCGTAAGGTATCATTATTTATCAAATGTATATATATTTTAATCAAATATGAAAACAAAAACATAATTAACTGATAACGAATCCATGCAAGCATCTATACCCAACTTAAATTTAATGCATTTAAAATTTAAACAATAAATATTAATACAAATAAAAAATATAAAAAATAAAATGGAAATGATTTTTTTTAGCAAACAAATATGTAAAAATTAAACATTTATAATTAATTTGAAACATAAGTCAGATAAAAGTTCCTTTTTAAAATTTAGATTAGCTGATCAAATCTTTAAAGTTCTTAATTACTTGTAGTAAAAATTTTTCCGTTTATATCTTACAGTAGAAGAGTCCGGGTTCCTGGTGCCAATTCCCGCGACATCTCTATTTGAAGTTCGATCTGTTGTTCTGGAGGAGGCCTTAGCTGGTTCATTCCTGGTATTTCAGACATTTCATTTTTAAATAAATGAGAGAGGGTGACAAGTGCATCATATCACACCTCTCACAAAATCAAGTTGGAACTCAGGAACTGTCTTTAATTTCAATATTTTTCCTTTTATAATCATCCTCTGGATTCAATGAACAAAACGTCACTAATCCATCATTTTCATTAGGGTCCGAGCTGAGGCTTGGTGCTTCCATTGGTCAAGCTAATTCTTTTTATTCTCTTATCTATATCTTTCCTCTGACTTTTTAATTATATAAGAGTCCCAAGGGCTAGTTTGCTTTTCAATTAATTTATAAAACAATCATTTCCATTTACAAAAATATTTTATCTTTTTCTTATACTTTTTTCTAAAAAAGTACGTTCAAATACCTTTTTTTATTATTTAAAAAATAAATAATTTTTAAAGTTTTGCATCTGTGCGAATATATATATATACGTATACACGTTTAACAATTCTTTAACTTTTTTTTTAGTTTTAGTTTTTAATAAATTTATTTTTATTTGCGAACTTAAAGTTTTTATTTTAAATTAATGTAATGGCATATTTATATATCGTTACAATATATATATATATATATATGAGAGATAGTGATCTGGGCCAACTAATGAGTGGTGGTTCAGCACAAAATGCATCTTGGGAGTCATTTGTCTTTTATTATATTTTTTATTTATATGAATTTAAAAAGAATGGGGAAATATGCAGGTGTTTATTATATCTATAAAAATATTAGATACGGGATGGAGAAAGGTGAATAACTCCATGTGTGTAAATTTAAAAAATCAGATATATTAATCTTTAACTGAGGTTTAAAGTTTATATCTATGCTAGAGATAATCTCTAGTTTTGAAAATGATTAGTAATAATCATTAATGTATTTATCTGAAATGGATCACATCAAAATTGTGAGTGGAGGAAGTTTGACAATGGTAAATGAAAATGTAACAATTTACTCTAGATAAATACTTTGCATATAATAAAGATATATAT
Organism: Epiperipatus broadwayi; assembly: GCA_028023455.1. Lineage (NCBI taxonomy): Eukaryota > Metazoa > Onychophora > Udeonychophora > Euonychophora > Peripatidae > Epiperipatus > Epiperipatus broadwayi. The sequence goes on along the minus strand of JAQFVV010000089.1, from coordinate 4,525,078 downwards.
GAGAGATAGTAACTTGGGCTAACTTATGAGTGCTGGTTCAGCACGAAATGCATCTTGGGGGTCATTTGTCTTTTATTATATTTTTATTTATATGAATTTAAAAAGAATGGGGAAGTATGGAGGTGTTTATTATATCTATTAAGAAATGTGATAAAGAAGATATTGGAAAACTATAGAAATATCAATTTTCTTTCATTGCTATTTAAGATTTTTACCAAAATAACCACAACTCATCTATAGAAATTTTAGACTCAAATCTATCAACAAATCAAGCTGCATTTAAATGTGACTTTAGCATAGTGAATTGCATCCAAATCCTGAATTTAGTCATAAAAAGATTCAATAAGTTTGAGTTGTTTGCTATTATGCTTTATATTTATAGATTATAGGAAGGCATTCCCACAGTGATTTATATATTCGGCATATTATCATATTTTCAAAAATATTATCATGTAATAATAGTGACTAGATTACACAGTGAAACTAAGATCAACAATAATAAGGGTGTAGGTATGAGTGGTTGTATCAAAAAATTTTGAAGCAATTTTACAATAAGTATTTTGTAGCTTAAAATAGGAAACTAATGGAGTAAAAAGAAAGTAAATGGAGATTATTGAAACCATCTACATTTTGCAAGAATTATTGGATGAAAGTAACAAGAAATACTAGAGAAAAATACTAAATAAATTTTTAAAAGATGAATAATCAGGAATTAAAAAAAATTAACAATTACAAAAATTTGTCAGATTTTAATACCAATGAAAACATAATGGATGAAATTAATCATAAAATTGAACTTGGATCAAATAATTTGGATAAAATCAATATATTAGTAAAAAGAAAATAAACGTGCATTTGAAAATCAGTTTTTAACAGATGCATTTTTCCAGTTCTTACATATGAATCTGAAACTTCACATGATCATTTCCTATGTTTATGCAAGCTGTTAAGACAGTGACAAACTCTCCATACAAAATTGCCACTCAATGCAAGTCATAATAATCATTAGATGCAAGAAGGTTTGTACATAAAATCCCTATCTAGCACCTACTATTCGAATATTACCAAACTAGTTTCTAGCTTGTGACTACCATGAGTGAGGAGCTTTGGATCTGAAAGCACTGCACTTAGATCCTAGGATTTAATGCAATCCTCCAGCAGATACGTTTTACCTTTTTAGTTATGTATAAAGCTATGAGTCCAAAATGAAATCACATATTGATTTCAAACTACTTGTATAGTTATATATATTGAAACAGTAAGATATGCCTTACCAATCTTAGTTTCATGTTGCCTTCCTGTTTCCTACCCTCGTGCCTTATTTAAAACCCTAATTTTATCATATTGTGTGTGTGCTGGGTATATTTACTGAAATCTCGCCTAAATTTATATGTCTAATGGGGTACCCAGGGTTTTATAATAATTAAATTTGTCTTAAACGGTTTTATTTTCAAACTGTCGAGTATATATTACATATATATGCTTGTACAATAAAGTAGGTCACATATTCTCATCTACACACATACTGTGATAATATTTAAAATTTATAAAAATATTTATTTAAAATTTGTTGTTTTGAATCTGTTTATTTTGTGATGTTATTTTGCTATAATTAGTTGCATTTAATAAATAATATCACTGATAAATATATTCTGGAAATTAAAATCAAAAGAAAGTTTTATAAATATAAAATGTTATTTAGTTTTTCAAAAACATGCCATTTTTCTTTTTAAATCAGTGAGGGTAGGGAAAGAACAATGGTGACTAATTTTAACTATATTGGCGCCAGTTTTACTAATAGATTTGATAAGATTAAAAACAGTGCTTACGAGCAGAATTAATTAAAAAAATGCAGTTCGTGTTTTCAAATTTATTAATAACTTAATGAATGGATTTGATCACTGCAGGGTTAGATTGTAATTGTAATCAGAGAGAGCTTATAAATAGGGCTGATTGATTATTATTAGATTATTATTTAGAGAGTTTAGTGAATCTGCCTGATATTGTGACAGCAGAAGTTATATTTTCTGTAATTTTGAAATTGATTTTCTATTAGCTTTTATTTGCATTATCAGACTGACTGGCTTGTTGGTTAGTTTAGAACAAGTTTTAAAATTGTTTAACCTTAGAATGATGGGGTAAAGGGGCAGTAGGCTGCTTTTCCCTCAGAAGCCAGTGCCTTGGCCATCCGTCATTCACCATCCGATGTCCTGTCACCGTATCATCAAGCCCAACTGAACCAGCCCAAAGAAATGCTGCTCCTGAAATCTACTAACTGCTGCTGCGGAACAAGGAACCAAAGAACCTCATCATTTGCTTAAGAACTTTGTTACCAATTTGGAAATGCTCACGGACGGATCTAAAGAATGAGGTAATTAAAATCAACCCGAGATCTTGGGAAACCTTCATGCTATATAGCTAATAAATTTTGTATATTCCTTAAATGTATTTATTCAAGTGTTGTTTTTTTAATGCATACTGAACTTGTGCTTGGGTTGATTTTCTATATATATTTGTAAATGTCTTACTTAAATGTACTATAATGAAATATTTAATTAATTTCTTTAGGCAAATGCGAGTTACATAAGGAAGTTAAATAATGTGTGGTTGCCATTTTAGTTTATTTAAACTGCAAACACGCATTTTCCCCTCCCATCATTTATATATTTAAAAGTAGTGCTTACATATCATCAATTTTGTTAAATAAGTAATTATTTTTCTTATATATGTAATCACTTTGCGAGTGACTCTCGGTCTCCATTTAAGATTCCAATTATATATAGAATATTCAAATTCTGTTAGGCTTTACATGACTCGCATATGCCCACCATGTCACTGTATTTTAGACACGTTATCTAAATGAACCCAAGTACGAAGTATCAGCCATTTTGTTGTTTATTGTATATAGCTATCCAATTTATATAGCTAAACTATTTTCTATATCTAATTATTAAAATATTATTTGTAAATTTATTTCTTTTCTTTATTTATTCGAGGTGCAGTATAAATTACATAGCACATTAGACTTATCTTGGGCACATCTATAAGTTATTGTTAAATGAACCTAGGGCTATTTTAGATTTAGAATCTTTTGTTTTCTCCCTGATCACCATCACCAGCATGAAATTATACTATTAGTAGCATCAAATGTGCTAGCACATAGAGGGCATTGTGGAGTTTGGACTTTGGATTTGAACTTGGGATTTCTGGGAGGTAACCCTCCTAGTGTTGAGTTCTATGTCTTGGGTTTAAATTCTGCAGTGTGTTAGTGAAATAGACAGGTTTTGACCATTACAATATCAGAACCCAGTTCAGAATCTGCATATTTTGATGTCTTTGGTTCTTATAATAATTATAGTCATTATCATTCTATGAGCAGGAATGGTATTAAACCACTAAATATCACATGATCATTTCCTATGCTTGTATAGTTATATAGATCAGAAACCAGTTCAAAATATGCACATTTTGGTGTCTTTGGTTCTTTGATAACTATAGTCATCATCATTCTATGGGCAAGAAAATATTAAACCACTAAACATCACATGATCATCATTTCTTTTGCTTACCCAAGCCATTAAAACAGTTCCAAGCCCTTCATATAGTAGGATCACCAAGGGAAAGTCATAGTAATTAATGGATGCAAGAAGGTTTGTGCATAAAATCTCTATCTAGTGCTTACTCATCCAATATCTCCAGACTTGTTTTTAGCTTGTGGCTTTTATCAATGAGGAGCAGATCTAAAAGCACTACACCTAGATCTTAGGATCTTATCCAACCCTCCAGAAGACACCTTTTACCTTTTTAGTTAATCATAAATTCATTAGATTAAGCTCATTCACTTATATAGTCATATAGGTCTGAACTCAGTTTGGTATGTATATATTTTGATATCTTTGGTTCTTTAATAATCATGATCATCCCATAGGCAGAAATGGTATTAAATCATGAAGCATCATATGATCATCATTTTCTATGCTTACACAAGCTATTAAAAATGGCAAACTCTCTATACAGTAGTGATAGCAAGCCATAATAATCAATGGATACAATAAGATTTGTGCATTGATTACTATGGCCTGCACTGGATGACACTACTGTATGGAAAGTTCTTCAGTATTTTACAGCTTGTTTAAGCATAGGAAATGGTGATCATGTGATGTTTAGTGGATTAATACAATTCCTGCCCATGGAATAATTGTCACTGAAAGATCAAAGACATTAAAATGTATAGATACTGAACTGGGTTCAGATCTATATGACTATACAAATAAATAATCTTGAACTGAAAGCATCTGCTTTCATTTTGGAGTCATAGCTTTGTAGTTAATTAAAGAGGTAAATGGTGACTTCTAAGGCAGCATTAGATTCTAAGGTCTGTCACAGCGCTCTCAGATCCAAGGCTTCTCATTGATGAAAGCCACAATCTAGAAACTAGTCTGGGGATATGGGATGAGTAGGTACTAGATAGAGAGCTTGTGAACACATAGAAAATGTTGATCATGTGATTTTGGTAGTTTAATACCATTCCTGCCCATGGGATGATGATGATTATAGTTATTAAAGAACCATTTCATTGAACTACTTAAGACTGAAATAGAGCTGGATTCAATTTATTGCTAGGAGAGAAAATAATAGACAGACAATTGAAGTCTCAATGTCTAAAAGATCTGGGGGAAAATCACGTGCTATGGAAGAATAAAGTAAGAAAATTTGTTGGTATGATGTGGAGAATGGATTAAATTTGCAGACCTTTACCCTGCAGTGGATTAAATTCGGAGATATTTAATAGTTGAAAACGATGATCATCAATTTTTTTCAATAGAATCACTCATAACTATGTAATTAAATTTTTTAACTCTATTTATCTTAAGTAAAAAGTTAATTTGTATATAAAATAAAAAATTACTTATATAAATCATATAATTTAAAATATTTAAGTATAGGAAAATAATTAATTTATCTTAAAATTCGACCAGACTTGACAGTAAAAGTTTTTGTAATAAATGCCTTGCCACCCATACCCCCGCCCACCGCCACAAAAATAAAGAAAATGACGTAATGGGTTCAATGTATTGTCAAGTCGAAAACTTTTTGCAATTGAACCCTTCTCATTGGGATAGGGTAGAATGATTCATTTAGTTTACTTTCTTTCCTTTTTCGGTTTAAGATAGAAGTTAAAATTATTATCATTTTTTTTCTCTTTTTTTTTTTGCATCTTATTATTATAAAAATTTAGAAGTAAATGAAATATATGTAGTCATTTTTGAATAAAAATAAGGGAAATACATCTGAAAGAGGTGAGGAATATTATTTTCATTAAAATGTTTCCAAACTTTTTGAAAAAGTATTTTATTTGGTAATCCAGTATTTACCTTGCTATGACATAATTTGCCTGAAGGCACACAACTGTAATTATCCGATATTTGCATTGTCGGAAGAACACATGAACGTTGTCATGGCAACGAAGAGACTGACATGACTAATTCTAGAGATTTGATTTTTTGTTACCTTGCTATGACATCATAAGCCTGAAGGCATACAGCTGTAATTATCTGATCTTTGCGTTGTCGGAAGAACACATGAATGTTGTCATGGCAACGAAGACGCTGATATGACTAATTCGAGAGATCTGATTTTTTCATCCACGAGATTTTTTTCGACCCGCGAGATTTAAAAGTGGATTTCTTCCTATTTGTTGCATCGTTTTTTTCAGTGCAGCAGCGTTTTTTTTCAGTGATTTCATTTTCAGTGTTTTAATAGCTCAGCAATTTTTTTGTGTCCTATTTATTAATTTTACCATTTTTTTTTCAGGATGGAAGCCGCCGGCATTATTCTGTACCACGTGCCTTTTTCTCCGTTTTGACCTCATGACCCTGTACCATGTGCCTTTCCCCCGCTCTTTGTTTCTATGATGACATTACCCTGAGGGCATCCTATTCTAATCTAGCGATCTTTGACGTAATGTCACCACGTGATATGCCGAAAAAATTTAGCGATTACATTTGTCCACAAATCACTAGGTGACGTTATCTTAAAAATCGGGTGGTTAGAGTAGTATGCCTTCAGGATAATGACATCATAGCAAGGTAAATACTGGACTACCTTTTATTTAGACCTTTTTCTGTTGGGTAATAAAAATTATTTTAAAAAAATTAAGGCTCTTTTTTGTACCTATTCAAAACTTCTGAGTCTGAGATAGTCATCTTACTGCCTCATGACTTCAGCTTGGTAAAGTATCTTTTAATTATTTTTTTTATCTACCTTTTTTTTTTGTTTTGCCACCATTCACAATACGTGATTTATGTGACTTGTATAGCGGCACCTCTTTGAGAATCCTATTTATGAATAAAACTCTCATTCATTGACATAAAAGAAAAGTGGATAGAGTCATAATTGGTGATACATTTATCTATTCTCCTTAACAACATTCTTCAAAATTATGCCCTTTTAACAAATTTTTAACTATGTTTTCACTATCTCTTCATTGTTCCATTTAATATAATTAACCACAGATCTCTGGTAAAGATTGTAAATTTGATCGAAACAGAAGGAAATAATGGCTTTAAAAGGTGCAAAAAAAGAGAAGGGATGTATTATATTATTTTTTTTAATTCTTTAGTATTCTTGTAAGATATAAATCAATCTTATTCTTCATTTTTATTGATATTGCAATAAAAAGTATTAAATAATTTTACAAGAAAAAAGAGGTGGTTATAGTTGCTTCATGCATTTGTTATATTGTTTTATTTGGTTTTCATTTTACTTTTTTTTATATATATATAAAAATATAGAATATTTTATTCTAAAATTTGGTTACAGCTTATGATAAAATTAGACATAAGATACATTAAATGGTATTCAGAGAGGTAGAAGTTCAATATTGACACATCTTGCATGGCACAGCCTATAAGGACTAATATGATGCATAGAGGCAAAGGAAAGAGCCTGGGATTTAGTGTCTTAGTAGTAGGTGACTAAGCTTGCATGTCTTAAAATATACAAAGAGAGTTCTAAACTTTGGTCCATGCAAAGCCACAGCTTTGTATAGGTAAACCGACACTTCAAAATGGAAGTCGTCATAATACTCAGGGTCTGGGCAAAAAGCTTGAGAAGTAAGGCAAATCATAATCAATCCTAAAGGAATGCATGCAAATCAGTCCCTAATCATTTCCAGTATAGGTGATTTCTATTCAGGTATGAAAGGAATCAGCATTTTCATTTTACATTTATAGTGTAAAATAATTAAATAACCCACATTTTATTACATTTTGATTTTAAATATATCGATTTACATAATATTATAATTTTAATTACAAAATTTTAAAATGATAATGAATTTAATATTATTTAATTCCTATCTGGTATATTTTATATGCTTATTCCCTCTAACTTGAAAACTTGGTTGTGTCTCTAGATCGGGGTGGCAAATAGTGGCCCGCTAAGAGTTTTTTGAGACCTGGCAAGACAGTCAGAAAAATTCGCCTTGAATCGAGATTTCCTTCCAGTGTGCGATTGAAGATTCATCTCGTATTTTCCACTAGGATGGCCACATCAATATGCATGTGCTGTGTAGATACGATGCACAGTGCTTTTCTTGTTGATCAGGTTAATTTCAATTTTGTCTTTGCAACAGTAAATCTATAAATTTCCAACTTTAGTGAAACCATGAACCCTCTGAAAAAATGTAAAATCAGTGATGAATGTTGTGTGTTTAATGAAGAATGGACAAGCAAATATTTCTTTGGTAATACAGGGAATAAAGCAGTGTGTTTATTGTGTCATGAAAAAAGGTGTGGCCCTCTGTTAACCTCTGCTTTCACAAAGTGGCCCCTGATGTGCACCATCCACTCTTGTAAATAGAGACATTAAACTATTTCATGATTAGATGCAGGTTTAAACTTGGAAAAATTTGGAGAAAAGAACTGGAAAGTTAAAATTGGAAAATGGAAAGAAAAGAATTGGAATGCCAAACTTGAAAATGGAAAGAGAAGAAATACTGTTAGATATAATAACTATGGAATTAGAATAAAGTATGAGATTGACTAATAGATTTGTAAATTAAATTACTTTTTTTTATTGCCAATGCATTTTTTAAACAATCAAAGTGCTAACTTTACATCTACATTTCACATATAATTCTTCTCCATTTCTTCTTTCTCCCTCTATATTTTGCTTCTTTTTTTATTGCACTATAAATTCATCTATACTCCTTCAACACTTTAAGCAAATAATTCTCCAAGCGATCAGCTACTTAGAGAGTCATTTATGAATAGTACTATTAGTGACATTCGTTAGAACAAATCCTTTATACAGTTCTTTTAAGAACTCTTGTCTTTGTGGATTCGAATAACTATTGGAGACAGCCTAGGAAAATTTATTGAATAATCCTCGTTACTATTTAGATATATAAAAAAAAAAAGTGGATATGAAGCAATATACTAGAGATTCCGGCAAAATGACCGTGGGGTAGACAACTAGCCAGTGCACTGCCCTTTCTCTATCCTAAGCCGCCCAGATGTGACCACGCCAATTCCAACCGCCCAGGAGGATGACCAGTGCCGCCTTACTAAATGGAAGAAATCATCACCACACAGCCAGTTAACTTGAAGCCCACTCAGCCCAGAGGAGAAGAATGAAGACGCAGATATAAGTTTATTTTAAGATATTTATTAACATTGAAATAATTAACTTTTCTATTTCCGATTAGATATATTTTTTTTTTGTTATTATTATTTATCATTTAAAAATGAGAGAGTCTCTCGCATATGTATAAATTGACGGTTATTGCGGTCATAAATGGTAAAGCTTTTACTTAAATCCTTTGAGTGAATGTTTCTATTTCAAATTAGTATTTTCAACAAAGATTGCAATGAGATTTTTTTTTTGTTGTTGTTGTTGCTATTCGTTTTGCTGTTGTTGTTATTCCTGAAATTCGTCAAATATAAATATGCATGTATATATATATGTATGCGTACATACGCTTATTATATTCGGTAAATATGATATCTCATGCTGAATATCAAAAAATGTATTTAACCGTATATCCTTTTTAAGTTATTTTTTTTGTGACTGCTACACCTCACGATGAGTGTAAGAAGGGATTGATTTATTATAGATTCCCTATAAGCAAGTACTCTAATAACTTTATATTTAAAATAATAGTAAGTGTATAATTGGGCTGCACATATATACATGTATAGAAATTTATCTTTGGCAAAACGGAAATAGATACAGTACCTTATGGTGAGTACGATATGGTATCTGAGCCAATGCAACATATTGACTTGTTGAAAATATGAAATTAGTGATATATTTCATTGTGCAAATATGCATAGTTTTTATTATTATATTTCCTATCAATAAAAAGGTTTTAAAGTTATCAGTAAAAGCGTATGCCTGTATGACCGAAAATCTCATATCTGTATATCAAATCACACAACTTAAAATTTATTTCTATTGGGTAAAAAGAGCTCAGACCACTTCCATTACTTATAAACATTGTCAATAGTTTTAGGGAATTATTATTGTTCTTATTTAAATTTGGATTTTATCTATTTAAACGCTTTGAAAATCTATATATATTGGGATAATTAATTATTTAGTATTTTGTTATTATATCATCATTTATATGAAACGGTAATGGGTATTTGGGACTAAATAAATATTTAATCACATTATTAAACTTGTTTCGTTTTTATAGTATTAGTTATATCGATAAAATGTGTTCTTTCCTTATCAACCACATACCTGTAATAATCATTTAACTTACCCATTTGAAGACCCTAGATGTAGAGTGACTTGAGCTAGCCACATGGGATATCGCTCTACCAGGGTGTTAAATCTTATTCTTATGCTCCGCTGAACATATGGTATTGCACACCCTTCTAAGAGGGTGAAAAATTCATTTTTTGATTCTTTTCTAGAAGTGGCGTGCAAAGGTCTATTTTGTAAATAGATTTTTCAAAGGTGTGTACTTGCCATTGTTCTAAATATTCGGGCATTAAAATAAGAGATCAACTAAAGGGTATTTTAACTGGAAGATTCCTGTCAACCCACTCTTTCTATCAGTTTAGCTGAAAGTACTGATATATATGAGTATAGAAATCGGCTAAATTGATATCCATTTCTTTACCTGTTAGATCTTGGTCACTTCATGCTCAGTGCAAGATTAGGAAAAGAATTCCGCAGGGAGTATGGTCCGGTACAGTAAAACTGGCGCAGATGGAATTTATATGAAATAAATTGATTATATTTTTGGCATCCACTTATAGAACATCTCAGTTTTGGATAACAAAAATATCTAAGAAATAGATTGTAGATTAAATCACAAATTACTAATGTGAGTTGTTTGCAGGTTTATTTGACATGTAGTTATAATCTAGATAGATAGCTATTCCATTTAGGAATTAATTTGAGGGTTTTGATGTAATTAATAATGAATCTGTTAAACTAAAAATAAAGAATGAAATAAATTATGAATTTTAAAAAAACTTTCAATAACATTAAACTATGAAAATTTAAAATAGAAAGGGGGACTTATAATTCACTAATATTTTTCAGAAAACCTATTTATTGTTGAAATTTTCCATTTATCCACTAAATATCATGGATGATAGTTTCTATTTTCAATATCTTGCAAATATTATTATAATAATACCTAAATACTTTTTGAAATTTTCTATTTAGCTTACTTAAGGAAAAGATTTTTATTTTTTAATTTAGCTTATTCTTTTTGCAATTAATACTATATTTTGACATCAAGAAGATTTTAATCCTTTATGTTCATATGCTTGATTATATGTAAATTCGGATGATAATAACCATGTTTTTTAAATTAATAATTGAACTGTCTTCTAGCTGCCATATTTAATATTTTCAACTGTATTTTCGATCTTTTTATAGAGTTATTTAGAACAACAAAAACCAGAGAGCAGTTTTAGCCTACTTATTTTATTGTAAATTGATTTTGAGTTGATTGGTTAATATCACAACTACTAATTTTCTGTATAGAGTTAAATGAGTGACAGAGTATGACTCAAAAGCTAAAGATTCTTCAATAGCATCCATACACTTTTCTATACCATTTTGCAATAAGATTGTTACAAATAATATAGTTTCTATCATTGAAGCATTGAAATCCCTGAAAAAGAAACTGACTTTGTAAATGATTCTGAATAAAGATTTAGTTCATTGTCTCAAATCAGTAGTTGTTCTTAAAAATAGACTAGTGTGATTATTTAAAAGGAAGCTAAAGACAACCATTTCATTTTACTAGATAATGCTGTTTTTAGTGAAAAGATTTTATAAGTAATAAGAGAATGACCAATATAAAGTTTTACAAAAAGATCCTAGTTGTAAGGTAAAACGTATTTGAAATTGAAATGTGTATAGTGCCACAACATTAAGCCTGCAGATATATATGATATTTTAAATAAAGTTTTATTACAGAAAAAAAAATAGGGTACAACTTACATAATTATTTATTCTAGCAAAATTTACAAGAAATTAGCAGGCACTGAACTTAATTTGTGTATGCAAATTGACTATATAAAATGTGTAGAACACATACCCTAAAAGGCAGGAATAGAGGAAACTTAAAAAAATCTGATCTAGATTTTTTTATTCTCAAGTAATGTTTTATGCAGAAATAAAATATAACTTCAAAGATGTTTACATTAGAAATTGTCTCCTCAAGAAATATTGTTTCATTCTCCTATCTATACATATCTTATAAGTATAATAAATTTATATTTATTTTAATGTTGTCTGTTTATTTAACTGTGACATGACTGGTATGCATATATCTCCAACATATGCAGCAGAATAGCACAGATGACAGGAAACCTGAAGTACAGCAGAGTGGCTTCAATCAATAGAAGAACTTGTGCAAATAACAAAAGTACTATGAATAATTAAAATGTCAATATTGTAATTGAAGAAAATGTGACATTATATATATATATATAAATTGAACAAACTTCGATAGTATATATATAAATTGAACAAACTTCGATAGTAGCATTCCACAATAATGTTAATGAATTTGATGTTAACAATGTAGCAAATTTATATTTGTATGTGGAGCACAAAAATATATATGCTCATTAATAAAATAGATAATGACAACCTAAGTTTATGTAGTTGGTAGGTAAAAACATTATTCAAATAGCAAAAAAAACATTGTAAATTAAAGCCTCCAGAAAAAGTAGTGTACTTCAAGCTTAAAGAAAAATTAAGTATATATTTCAAACTGATGACATTTAATGACAAGAGTCATATCTACATTTTAAAAATAGAAGACAAGCACCAAATGACAAATATCAACATTATAATGTAGCACTGTTGGAATTAGTGTAAAATGTGAATTTAGTGTTGAACTGGATGATTTGCTTCTTGATTCAGGGGCCATGGGGGATGACTAACAATAAGTTACATCAAATAGTGGGAAAATGTATAAGAATTACTCATGGAAGATGCTACAAAATTTTAAAATAGTAGAGATATAGCAACATATAAAATGGCAGTAAATAAAACTGATATTCAAACAATGAGCTGTTGAAGCCCTATGAAGTCTTTTGTATGCTAATGTTGTTGGAGGAAAGGAAAAGACATGAGTGCTAAATGCCACATTGCAAGAAAACTGGTCATTTACAATGTGCCTGTCACATAAAAGATAAAGTTAGAAAAAAGGGGTTATGAGCAGGTTTTAAATTGTGGAAAGGAGAAATCAATAGTAAAAATGAAGTAAAAATAATAAATAGTGCAGGTAATAACCACATTTGATTAAATGTGAAAATTCTTGAATAATAAAAAAACAATGCAGAAATTGTTAGCAGCAATTGTCCTTAATTTTACTAAAAGATGGGCAAAATTAATAAATAAGATGAGAAAAAGTATGACTAAAGAAAAACCAGGAATTATAGCCACAAATATAAATGGAATTGATGTATGAAGTAAAGTAATGATAGCATTTAAAATGAAGACCAAAATAAAAATACTGCCATTATATATACTGAAAAATATCTTACTCTAATTCAAGAAAGGAATTGGTTATGGCCACTAGGAATTCAAATAAAGAGAAAGAATGCAGATAATTTACAATGGTATTACAAATTGTGGGAAGAAGTTTGGGCCAATAAATTGCAAGACAGTAAATTTCCAAATTGTACAGATTATCAAGTGTTGTAAAGACAATCAGTATACTGTTATGATGCCTTCAAAGAAGATAGAGGTCTGAAATAAAACAAGTAAGCTTTGGGAAAGGCAATGTAAGTTGCTCTGGTACAATTAATGGAAATATATTCCTGATACTGATAGATTCTTACTAAAAACGAACAGAATATAAAATAGTTAGAAATATGAGCATAGAAAATACTGTGAACATTTTAAATAAAATTTTAACATATCATGACCATTTCAAAATAATTATTTCAAATAACGAAGCTAGTTTCTCATCTGATCTATTTAAAAACTTTTTAACAACCAGAAGGATTCACCAAGTATTAACATCCATTTATCTTCCAGAGACTAATGGTTTGGCAGAGAAAATAGTACAGCATTTGAAAAAGGTGCTAAATAAAACTTTGAATAGTGATGTTAATAGAGCTTTAAACATCATTATATTCCATCAACATTTCACTCCATGTATGTTGACAAAAAAGACAAATGAGAGGTTATTGCATTAAAAAATGCTAAACTTACCTGTCTGTATTAATGCTAAATAATGCATCAAGACAAATTGACTTGGATAAAGAAAGCTATAAAGTTGGTGATGCCATCTGGATTTTTAATCTGTTAAAGAGAAAATGGTTTCTGGGAGTAATAACCAGTATTGTTTGAAGACAATTAAGGGGTGTAAACTTCAAATGGTAGGAGATGGAGAAGATGGTGAAATAATTTGAAAGATCACTATCCAAAGTCATCAAAAGAATCAAGTGTTAGTGCTAATACAATGATAAATGATACTACTCCACTAAAAAAAGAAAGAAGTACTGATATTGACTACTTAAGTTTGATTAATGAGAACAACTTATCTGAAAAAAATGATTCATTAAATAAATTAAAGACTGCCAAAAATAGATTTATCTCCTTCAAAATAGCCTTCATTGAAAGAAGAGAAAACTACTGTGCATCAGGAGAAAAAATATCTAACTCTAACAAGTTTGCCTGAGTGTGGCAGAAACCTCAATGGATGCAAGATTATTTTTTGCAAGATAAAATTATTTTTTTTTGAGGGGAGAAATTGAAATATATATAGTGTTATAAAAAATTACTTTTTAAAAGCTCAATTAAGAATTACTAAAAAAAACCAGTGAACTATATGTAAACTAATTGCCAATAAATGTAAAATGAGCTTACTTACATTTTCGCTTTGATACTATATAAACAAATCATTTACTAACATACTTACATGCAGAGCATGATTTATATATACACGACGACTATAAGCAATTTTGAAATAACTATAACTAATTAATTGGAAAGGCTGAACCTCGTATTTAACCACCTTTTAATATTCAACTAATTTTTAGTTAATAGATGTAAATATAAAATTTAATAGCCTGAATTAGATAAAATAATGTGGAAGTACTGAAAAAACTCAGCAATCTATATGTAAACCAATTGCTAGTAAATGTATGTCAGTAAATGGTATGCTTCCATACGATCAAAATTAAACCTTTAGGTGGGTCCATTCTTCATTTAGTGGCAGTTAGTTTATATATAGCTCATTGAGAGTTTTCAGTACTTCCACATTATTTCAAAAATATCTATGCAGATATATTCATATATATAATATTGTAAATAAATTTGTATTACAGAAAAAAAATTTCCAAACAACACCTAATTATTTACTAGCAAAATTTATAAGAAAGTAGCATGCCCTGAACTTAAATTATGAATGCAAATAATATATATTGTAATGGTATGGGTTCCTTAAGGAAACGTCAAGGCGGTCACATCTCTCTATAATCAGATTTTGAGTTTTCAAATAGGATGCTGTGAATAAAATGATCTAAATTTAATCCAAAATTGAACCTATTTCAAGTTTAATAACTTAATATTAAATATCTAATATAGATACAATTTATAATAAATCATTCACCTTCACCTTTATTAATTTTCCCATTGTGCTCAGATTTCAAACTCAGGGAGAAGCTGCGGTTAACTCTCTTCAGGGGTTTCCATAAATGCTAAGGCAATGACTATATTCTAAATAATCTCAAATATATAAGTGTGGGTATATGGGTTTGAATATAATTTGCTTTCGTAAAATTAATAAACAAATTAGAGACTTCATTAATATTTAAAACAAACATTAACAATATTTATTAAAAAATAAATAATCGAGTTAATATAACAAACATAATTATAAAGATTTATTTCACGTTTCTACTATTTTAGAAGTTTAAATATAAAATAACTTTCTATATTTATTTAGTAGTGCTAAATGTGTGTGTATGTGCATGTATATACAAAATACGGTTAACTAGTAATAAAAATAAATGTAAAACTAATGGATTGCTAATGGTGTATTGTAAATAATTAAGTGATATATTAACGGTAAACTATAAAGTAATTCATCAAGAAGGTTAGATAATGTAAACAAAGCCATTGCTTAAAATAGACAATGCTAAAGGCATGGCATTATCTAATCAGGGATCGTATAGGAACTAAAGAGATGACCACCACGTGGACAGCAGATGGCCAATGAAGGGAGGCTACTCCAAAATCAAGGTGTGACAAGTAATGGATCTAATATTGAACTGAGAGAGGACACTTGCTAAGTGAAGCTCTTGAAAGGTAGATGTGCCATTTCCTCGGGTGCTCCAGTCAGCTCCTTTGCTTCACCTAGCCTTGCGAAGAGGTTTACCTCCGGACGTGCCAAAGTAAACCTAGGGAACTATAACAGGTTGTACCGATCTCTTTATTATTTTACTCTGCCTTCGGGCCCCTTATTTATATATAATAATAATAGCATGTGTATATTATTCATACTTTGTATATATTAATAGTGATTAACTCATATATAATCCTGTAAATAAATCTTCGTTATTTAAACCTACTTGCTGGGCTGCCTCATTAATTATTTTATATTGTGTTATTGATAGTTGCAATCCAGCGAGCAAGAGAGTGCCACTGGACACTGAATTGGTGCAGTTACAGTTGATTACAAACCTCAACGGTGTAATTCTCAGTAATGACAATCAACACATTGACAGCCGGATACATTATACCGGACAAAAGCTTTAGACTCGCATATACTGACCGCCAGGGCACCACTAGTGTGAAATTTGGAACTAGACATTTATTTTTAAGGGGTTACAGGATACGCAAATCGAATGCGCTGGACTAGCTCAATCAAGCAAATGAGATATATGTTTTGTTCAGTGAGTTGGAAAGGTAGCAGCAGAAAACAAAATCAACTAAGTAAATGAATAAATAATTTTATTAGTAGCATGGTTAAATAAACATAAATCTAAATAATAATCTTTAAAATACACCTAAATTATGTACTACACATACATTCGTCAAAATTAAATTTAAATATTTTATATGGCTTTGAGAGCAATTTTCTGTGCGTGAAAGAGTGCAAAATACTGACAGTAGCAGAAGTATTAGTAAGTATTCAGTGATCTCACATAAGCAAAGGGAGGTTAGCTTCCTGCTGATAACCCATAGTTAGGAAAAGGCTGAATCTCCGTATTTGAGATTTATGTAAGCTTATGTCAAAACCGAAGAAATGCTAAGGTAGCTTCCAAAACATTAATAATAATAAAAGAGTGTTGAAAGTTATTACTTTCAATCGATTGACCTCCCTCTGAGTGAGTCAGACTAGGAGCTCACAATCTACCTATTGAGAGGGTTAAAACGATCGTACGTGCCCCTAATAAGCGAATTGGAAGCTTGAAGAAATAAAACTAAAAACTATTCTATTTCATAATCATCTATCATAAATAGTTAAAGTTTCATGACATAAGTAGAACTAATAACAAAATGGGTCACGAGCCAGAAGTCAATTAAAATAGTCTATAATATCCAGACTGCTTTCTATAATAAAAGGAATGTGAGATTAAAATAAACTACTATCTTACTTACTAAGACTTAAATAGGATGGATAGTAATAGGTTTGAAACTAGCACTCGTTAAAAAAAGAAAGAAAGAAAAATCAAGTACACAGAAATCGAATTACATAAGATACAACTTGAAAAACATTTATATTTTTTTTAAAAAAAGGGAACACATATAAGACAACACTATTTAAATTGCAAAACTGTAAGGTACCTTAATAATTTATTTCAATGCTAGTGCACTAGACTTCTTAGGTTAGTCCGTTGCTCTGGATTCACTGATGGTAGTCTTGGGTGAGTTGGTTAGTGTTTTCTTTGGAGCTGGTTCTTATGGCATTGTAGGCAGTTAATGGAGACACAGGACATCCGAACCTGTCCTGGAGAGAAGCTTAGCATATCATGGTAAAGAAAATATTCTTGCTGTAGGTTTAATGTTCATTCTGGGTAGAATAATTACCGGATCAGCTTTCAGAATATGCAGGAATAGTTTGTGCAAGTATCTCTCAGAGTTGGTGGAAGTGTCTCAGAGTTTGTGCAATTCTCCTGTCAGAGTTGGTGTCTGTCTCTTTGCACTGGTGCAAGTATACTAGCTGATGCAAGTATTGAAAGCTAGTCAAAGATAATCCAATCCCTGATTCAGCCTGTTATATCTGAATCATATCTCTTAAACCAATTACCAAACTTTTTCTTTTTAATTAAAATTTAAAAATTCTCTATCTAGATAACAATAGTTATCTAATTAATGAAATAAATTGCCCTTTACAAATCTAGGAATTAACTAATGAAAAATTCTTTTCTTTTTGTTTTCTTTCTTTTTAATTATTCTTATCAATATAAATCTCAAATCTGAAAAGCAATTTATTTGTACACTTTACTTTTACATAAATTTAACAAAAAAAAGTAATCTTAGTTGTCTTTTTTTCTTTAAATTAAAAACCAAATATAACTGTGGTATTAAAATATAATTCCCAGGCACATACATATATATTTGTACAAGCATTAAAAAAAAACTTTTAATCAAGTTTTACCAACGAAATCTTATATAAAAATTTATTTTATTTTCTTCACCCCTATAAAACTATAATTTTTATAATGGTGTCTTAAACATCCATTACAATGTTGGTGTCTAATTATTTGATTTCATGAGGAGATAAAAGTACTAAGAAAAATATTTTTATATTTTGTTAAATTGACTAAGTTATCGTAATATTTTTATATTTTTGTAAAATTGACTAAGTATCTTAATGCAGCTGGCAATATCCTATTTTGACATCAGAGAGGCAAGTGAGTGGCCCCTGTATATCCACCAAATTGAAAAACTGTTACTTATTAACAGAGTAAAAGACGATAAAAGCAAAACAGTGACCTTATTGTGTTTCGCTGGCAAAGAAGTAATCCAGATCGCAAATAGGCTCTGTGAACCTAAAACCTGGGAAGAATTAACATTTGAACAGCTCAAAGATCATTTGACTGACTATTTTAATCCTCATGAGTCTAGACACATTGTCAGACTCCACTTTAGAAATCGCTGCCAAGGCAAGAATGAGCGGACACAAGATTATGATACTGCCCTGTGGAAACTCACAAAAAACGGCATCTATAATTCATACTTGGAGGAAGCCCTCCTTGAACAATTTTTATGTGGAATGAGCAGTGACAGTCTGAGACAGCAGTTATTGGCAGATACGGATATTAACTATAAAGTAGCTATCAAACGTGGTATAGCTCACGAACTCATGTTGCAGCAATCAAAGGCATTTGCGGCCATGAAAATAGCGGACAACGATCCTTATGAAGTCCACAAAGTAGACAAACGAGATAGAAGGGTGCGTGATCAAAGTGGAACAACAGATATTAAGAAAAGTCAAATTAAGTGCTTTTGCTGTGGAAAACTAGGTCACATGGCACGTGACTAGTTTTATAAAGACCAACACTGTAAACACTGCAATAAATTCGGCCACTGAGAAAAAATGTGCAGAAATAAACAATTTGATAATTATACAAAGAATACTAGCCAAGAGAGTGTTATGAGAAAACATAAACAAGAGGAATTTTTGGCAATTAATAATGTGTCTTCAGACCAATCACAAAAATTTGAAATATCTGTCAAAATTTATGGAAAATCACTATCGATGGAAATTGACAGTAGTAGTGGGGTGTCGTTACTTTCCATTAAAGATTGGAAAACCATTGTGGCAGATATGAGACAGCCACCTAGACAGATGCATACGAATCTAAAGGCTCGAGACATCAATGGTAACGCTATAAAAATTAAAGGAGTAATTCAGGCTCCAATTACTTCAAATAATGCAAAAAAAATAGTTACATTGCCATTATACATAGTACATGCCCCTATAAATCCTCTTATTGGCCATAATTGGTTTCAGCACCTGGGAATAAAAATTGCTCGGGTCAAAAATATTGACATTGAAAAAACATCAGACAGTGTTTTCCTAAACTTTTCAATGGAGTACCGGGAATGATAAAAACAAAACCAGTTTCATTAGAATTATCGCCCAAAGCAGTGCCTATAATTTGTAGACCGTGAAAGATTCCTTACGTTCAGAAAGAAAAAATAGCGGAGGAAATAAAGCAATTGGTTAAAGATGGCATGCTTGAAGCAACAGAAGAAGCCGAGTGGGCGACAGCCAAATGGACAAATACGTTTGTGCGGCAATTATCGTGTATCAGTCAATAAAGCACTAAACAAACACGCATACCCCATTCCTAACCAAGAGAAATCATAGTGTCGCTCCAAAAGTCTAAATATTTTTCAACATTAGACCTCAACTCGGCCTTCCACCAAATCCTGGTGACCAAAAAAGCTGTGAACATTCTAACACTTACTACACACATAGGTTTATTTAGATGCAAATGTCTACCATTCAGAATAGCTTCAGCACCAAGTATATTCCAAGCAAAAGTGGAGACTCTGCTAAACGGACTCGAAGACATCATCCCCTACTTTGACAATATATTGGTCACTGCTAATTCAGAAAATGAATTGAGCACTTGTATCTCAAAAGTTTGCCAAAGACTGGAGAAATTTGGTGCAAAATTAAATGCGAAAAAATGTATTTGGAAGGCTACTGAAATAAAATTCCTGGGTCACATAGTGTCTAACTCAGGAATAAGCCCCTCCCCTGAAAAAGTCAAAGCAGTATCTGATGCCAGAAGACCGAATAATGTAGAACAACTACAGGCCTTTTTGGGCCTGGTGAACTATTATGAAAACTTCCTGAATGGCAAAGCACACATAGCGATGCCGCTGTACGATTTATTAAAAAAAACAGAAATGAAATTGGGAAGCAGCACAAGAGCAAGCATTTCTCCACACCAAAGCCCTTCTCACATCAAATAAACTACTGGTCCATTATGACAGCGAGCGTGAGGCAACCGTGACAAGTGATGCATCAGAAAATGGTGTGGAGCAGTGATATGCCATCCATCCCACTCTGGAGAATGTCCTATAGCATACACATCATGCACCTTGTCCAAGGCGGAAAAGAACTACAGCCAGCTAGACAAGGAAGCCCTCGCCATAGTGTTCGGAATTCATAACTTCCACCAATATCTATATGGACATCCTTTCCAATTAATAACCGACCATAAGCCACTCTTGGAATTCTAGGCATGAAACAGATACCTGAACATTTAAGCCCTCATATGTTGAGATGGCTTAACATACTCACAGGTTACAATTATAACCTCGAATACAAAAAAGGCACGAAAATCGGTCATGCCGACGCATTATCGCGAATGCCAGATCAGCTCGAGAAAGAAATAAATGATGTAGAAATTAACTATATCGATGCACTAAACAGCCAGACACTTAACAGCGCAAAGGTAGCTGCATGGACCAGAGAAGATGCTGGCTACAGATGGATCATGGAAAAATACAGCAAAGGTTGGACAAAACAAAGACCATTTTTTTTTTGCACATAGAGCTATGGAAAGCTCGAGAACAACTGTCCATTTGCAAAGACTGTATACTCAGAGGCAATCAAGTACTAATCCCCGTAAGTGGCAGGTCGCAAATAATTTATTGCATGAAGGTCATCCGGGCATTGTAAGGGTGAAAGCATTAGCTCGCAGTTATGTCTGGTGACCGAAAATTAACAGTGACATAGAGCAATGCATAAAAAACTGCACAAACTGCCAGTCATGTGCAAATGCACCTCAGCCAAATTCGAGTCCTGGCAAGAAGCAGACAAGCCATGGCAGAGAATTCATATAGATCACTGAGGTCCTATTCAAGGACAATTATTTCTAGTAGCAGTGGATGCCTATTCAGGATGGGCCAAATATAAAATAGTTAAGAACACAGGTTCAGATGAAGCCATCGACAAACTGTTGGAAATGTTTGCATAACACGGTCTCCCAGAAACCCTAGTATCCAACAACAGCACAGGTTTTACATCAGAAAAGTTCGCTTACTCGATGCACGAATGGGGAATTAACCACATATTTACTCCACCTTACCACCCCCAATCAAATGGACTGGCTGAAAAAACTGTACAGAATTTAAAATCCGCCATCAATAAAATGGGAAAACAAAGTCTGCATGAAGCGGTCTTTAACACGCTTCTTTATCAACACTCTACGCCTACAGCTAAGTCGGGTAAATCACCCGCAGAGAAATATCTAGGTCGTAGACCGTGAACAAAACTTGATAAAATTATACCAACGAAGGAAACCGAAGTACCTTCAGGCAGAAACTATAAATTCTCACCACAAGACTGCGTATGGGTTAGAAATAATCAGGATACACTCTGGATTAAAGCGGAAATTGTGCGACATTTAAGTAAGTAAGTGGTTGCTGTATGAATGGAGAATGGAAGAGAGTTACACAAACACATAAATCAATTGTGTAAAGATGAAAGTATACAACAAACGCCGCAGCCATTTCCGAGAAAAGATGATGCTCCAGATGCGGAATCGGACATCCCCCCAATGTTCTAAGAAGGAAAGTAAAATTCCCTCCCACCTCAGTCATTACATGCTAAGTTCAGAGAAAAAAAAATCAACAAACTAAAATGCTATCTCTGAACTTGGGGGAGGTATGCTAAATGTGTGTGTATGTGCATGTATATACAAAATACAGTTAACTAGTAATAAAAATAAATGTAAAACTAACGGATTGCTAATGGTGTATTGTAAATAATTAAATGATATATTAATGCTAAACTATAAAGTAATTCATCAAGAAGGTTAGATAATGTAAACAAAGCCATTGCTTAAAATAGACAATGCTAAAGGCATGGCATTATCTAATCAGGGATAGTATAGGAACTAAAGAGATGACCACCACGTGGACAGCGGATGGCCAATGAAGGGAGGCTACTCCAAAATCAAGGCATGACAAGTAATGGATCTAATATTGAACTGAGAGAGGACACTTGCTAAGTGAAGCTCTTGAAAAGTAGATGTGCCATTTCCTCGGGTGCTCCAGTCAGCTCCTTTGCTTCACCTAGCCTTGTGGAGAGGTTTACCTCCGGATGTGCCAATGTAAACCTAGGGAACTATAACAGGTCGTACCGATCTTTTTATTATTTTGCTCTGCCTTCAGGCCCTTTAGTTATATATAATAATAATAATAGCATGTGTATATTATTCATACTTTGTATATATTAATAGTGATTAACTCATATATAATCCTGTAAATAAATCTTCGTTATTTAAACCTACTTGCCGGGCTGCCTCATTAATTATTTTATATTGTGTTATTGATAGTTGCAATCCAGCGAGCAATAGAGTGCCGCTGGACACTGAAAGTAGATGCGCATTTTATAATATGAACAGATTCAAATAATGTATAATATAATAAATATACAAATAAATAATAGTATTACATTATGCCATCCGTGTGATAGAATTATATTTTCTTGAGACTATTCCTATGCAAAGTTATTATTATTGAATATAAATTCTTCATACAGAATATTAGTTATTCATACAAATAAGAAGAAATAAAACATTAATTTAATTACATTAATAATAACAATATAATCAAAAAAATATAATATAAAGCGTGATAAACCCTTGCCTTCATATTAATTTTACTTGAACCTTAATTTAAAAACCATTTGTCAAGTCGCTTTTATTTGAAGACTTACACTTTAATAAATATAATTTTAAAAAAAAGATTTAAGTTCATGATCTTCTGTTCATCTTCGTTTAGTCTCTTATAATTGAATTATTCCAAAAGTAAAAGTATTTTAATAATGAAAGAAGTAAAATTAAATGTTTTAAAATGATAATTTACGAAGACGATGTAAGATGATGAAAAGTTCACATTATTGTCCTATTTATTTCCATGTTGAAGGAACAATCATTGTAAAGATATCCAGACATTCAGTTATTCCTAACCATTCTTCTTATATGATATTGGTATCTTCTTCTGTAAACGATTTTATTAGCAATTGGAGTTTTAAAAGATTATGGAGATAAAATTCATATAATATCTAGGCAATTAAGTAGGATAAGCAATTACATTTATCTGTGCGGTCAAAACAATAGCATTATATCCTATGGCGATTGGAATTTACTGACCAGGCATTTCTTTATACATTTAATCTTCTTAAATTAATATTGATCTTAATATATAAATGATTTTGGAAAAGTTTATATACTTCAGAATTCCAATTTAGTTTGATATTTTTAAGCTTTTAAATAATAGTATATATATATAATTTTGATTTAATTACACATTATATTAACAGAGAATAACTTATTTATTCTTTTATTGGGCTAATATTAAAGTTTGTTTCTTAATAAAACTTTTCTTTAATAAATAAATCGTTCAATTTGTTAATTTATTTTTTTAAACGTATTCTATATTCGAACACATTAAAATCAGGATGCGAGGTATCTAGTACTTCGGCAAAAGATAGAAGATAATAAAAATTTTGATTCAGTATAAATAGTAAAATCGTTTCAAACATCATGTACTGCATATATCATTTGTTTTTACGAATTTACATTTTATAATGAATAATTGATATTTTAATTTTATTTTCCTTCATGTTATTTGATAGGCTGTGAACTGACTTTAAAAGTTATCTTTATGTCACTTTATTATTAATGAACTTTGTTAGTTTAAACAATGTTAACATATTTATGTATGAAAATAGTATTTCTAATTGTTTTTAATTTTATTAAAAAACAATTATAAAAAAATAAAGTATATTGTAACAGTCCAGTCGATGACGTGGCAAGAGAAGGTCGCACCTGACTACGGTCGGACCCAGGGTCTTCATATAGGATGCTGGCGACGACATGATGACTCATGATTACATCTATCTTTAGTAGACTAACCTAAGACCTATCTATCAAATTTACATGTAATTTAAGTCAGTTCATCCACATCTCACCATTCTCTTTTGGAATCATTGCCTCAATGTTCGAACTCAGGAAGAATTCGCATTCGACTCTTTTAACAGGATTTTAGTTACACATACTCAAGTCAGATCAGCTTACTAAAATTAGTATTTATAAATGACTCTTATCTAAGAACTTTCTATAATAGTGATATAATAATATATGTCATCATCATCATTATCAACCATTATCAATCCATTGCAGGATGAAGGTCTCTCCAAGTTCAATTTATTTTCTCTGATCTTTAGCTTCTTTTCTTCGCATCACCCCTGCACACTTTCTTATTTCATCCATCCATCTCACATGTCGTCCCTTTCTGGGTTTTTTAAAATCTCTTGGAATCCAGTTAAAGATTTCAATTGTCCATCTATTATCATCTCTTCTAGCAATATGTCCAGCCCAATTCCACTTCAGTCTTTTAATTTTTTCAATGAGGTCAGTAACACCTGTTTGTTCTCTTACCCATATATTACGTTTTCGATATCTTCTTGTTACTCCCAAGATGCATCTTTCCATACTTTTTGAGTGGTCTAAAGTTTCTGTATTGCTCTTCTATTAAGTGTCCAAGTCTCAGATCCATAAGCAAGAACTGGTAAAACACATTTATTAAAAACCTTTTCAAACACATAGGCATATTCCCTTTTAGTATCAAGTTATTTCTACCAAAAGCACTCCAACCAAGTTTAATTCTATGATTAATTTCATCCATTATGTTTCCATCTTTATTAATAATCTGACCAAGGTATTTGTAACTGTTAACTTCTTCTAACTCATCACAATCAATCTTTATTTTCATATTTTGAGAAAATCCATTAAACATTGCTTTAGTCCTTTTAACATTTATCTTTAGTCCTACTTTCCTACTTTCATCTGATAACTCCTGCAACATTTCCTGCAGCGTTAAAGCATTATTTGCAAAAACAACTACATCATCTGCAAAATCTAATTGACTTAAATAATCTCCATTTACTTTCACTCCTTTAGTTTAACCATTTTAATCCACAAAATACTTCTTGCAGCACTGCTGTAAAAAGTTTTGGAGATATGGAGTTACCCTGTCTTACACCCTTCTCAATGTTGACTTTCCTAGTATCATTATGTAATCTAATTGTTGCTGTTGAAATTTTTATAAATATTCTTTAAAATATGACAATATCCTGGATCTATATCTTGATGATGCAATGCTTTAATCACTAAAGAATTGTTTATAGAATCAAATGCCTTTTCATAATCTACAAATCCAAAGCATAATGGCAACGCCTATTCATTTGTTCTTTCTATAACTTCCCTCAATACCTGGATAAGATATATTGTACTAAAACCACTTTTAAATCCAGCTTGTTCTCTTGGTTGGTGGAAATCCAATGTTCTCTAAAGACAAGTGGTAATTATCTTGGTAAAAATTTTGTATAAAACTGATAAAAGGCTGATAGGTCTGTAATTTCTAATATCTTCTTTGTCATCCTTTTTAAATGTTAATTTTAATACTGCATTCTTCCAATCATCTGGTACATCTTTATTATTTAGATATTTGGTATATAACTTTGCTAAAAAAAATTATATTTCTTCACCTGCTTCATTTAATATATCAATTATAATTCCATCATTACTTGGAGCCTTTCCTTTCTTCATACATTTAATTGCATGTCTCACTTTTTCATTTAAAATTCTGGGCAATTTGGAAGAGGTAATAAATATAGGAGATACTTGTTCTTTATTACTATATAATTCTTGATAAAAACTGTCTACCCATTTTATGATGTCATCTCTCTTTTTAGTAATACTTCCATTTTTTTTTCTTATTGCAGATATAAATTTTCTATCAATACCAAAATGTTGTTTTACACTCTTGAGACTTTTATTCTCTTCTACAGCTTTCCTTGCTAGTTCACAGTTATACTTTTTTATATCATATTCAACTCTTTTTTTACTCTTTTCCATACCATTTTACAAAATTCAAGATATTCATTCCTTTTTAATGCATCATTTTTGTATATCTTTATATTCCTTCTTTTCGTCATAAATTCTCTAGTCTCAGTAGAAATTTTATTGATCAATTGCTGCTTTTTTCTATCAGCTATCTTTGTTGCAGTGTTTAAAAGTGTATCAGATTTTTTCATATTAATTTCATTCAAATCTGAATCATGTTCAAAATCTACTAATACTTGAAACTGATTTGTAAGTTCTAATTTAAATTCATTAGAATGTTTCTGACGATTAGGAATATCAACTGTAAATATTGTTTTTCTTAATAATTTTTGTCTCTCTAATTTTGCATTAACACGTATCTTACACCTTACTAATCAATGATCACTTCCTGAGTTAAATTTATTAAGAACATTACAATCTTCGAATATGTATTTTCTGTTAGTCGAAATATAATCCAATTCTGCTGTACCTTCATTTGGATGCTTCCATGTCCATTTCCTTTTAACATTTTTCTCAAAAAAAAAAAAAAAACAAAAAACGAATTTATAATAAGTTTTTCTTTTTCTGAAAACTCCACAAGTCTATGTCCTCTCTCATTTCTATTACCATAGCCAAAATTACCTACAGCACTTTTATCTTTCATTTGTTTATCAATTCTAGCATTAAAGTCTCCCATAACAATTTTAAAATGTTGTTTGCTCTATTCAACAGTCTTTTGTACATCCATATAAAAATCTTTTACTACTTCATCACTATGAGAACTTGTTGTGGCATACCTGAATTATCTGAAATTTGGTATCTGCTATTAAGTTGTATAACTAATCTTGCCACTCTGTCAGACAGAATAATATATGTATGTGGGTATACATAGGTATGGTATTGGCTTTTTAGGTGAATACAAAGGCTTGTTCTATAAATGAGAGAAACTATTTATTCAACAAAATTTACAAAATCTATTTATTAAAGTAAACTCTACTTAAACAGTAAATAAACTTGAATGAATTAAAGAGATATTAAAAATATTTACAAATGGATATGAGATTATACATACACATTTACAGTTTAAATGTCTGTAATGAGCATCTATCATATTAGTGATTTCCTTAATCTGAAGTTATCAACCCTTAATCCCCATGATAGATACTCATGTTGCCAGCATCTCTAACTAAAATCATACTATTAGCTTTATTATCCACATAACTAATTAACTAAAATTAATTTAATATTTAACATCAACATTGATTCAATCCATGGCTCAAGTTGTAATGATTTAATTTGCCTATAGACCCTTTTGTCATTTATCACATAATAATAAAGAAACCTTATCTAATATGATAGCAGAGCAAATATATTCAGGAAGTCAATCATTTATACAGAAATACCAAGTAACTATCATTAGTAAAACAAACAATATATAGTGCAACTTTGCTTTCATAAGTGTGTGTCATTAATGTCCAAAAAAAATTCTTACCTCCAAATTTCAAGTATATGGTTGTGAACAAGGGTCAAGTGCTTGGGATGGGAAATTGAATCTATATTTTATTTTAAAGAAAAGAATTTGGTCTAAATTGAACATTTCACCCCCACCACCACCCCCACTCTCCTTGCATTTTCCCAAAATGTTGAATCTTAACAATAAACATTTTCACAAGATATGAATGAATTAATAATAATAATAATAATAATACATTCATAAAAAAATATTCATAACATGTAACATAATATATATATATATATATATCAGGAATTATTTGAAGAATCAATCATCAGACTCTTTTCATTAAAGTTCTTTACATTTTACAGTTCATACAGTTTACATGTACTCCTCTCTCCAAAATGTGAATCACTCACTGTTGCTGTCATGTAGCACGCCGTGGACAATTCTGCCTTAATGGATTCTGGTTTTCTTCCATTCCTCTTTTAACCATTCCATGCTCTATAAAATAAGTATGTCAGAAGCTATAAATGTATAGTTATGGCTATATACTTTCCATGGCTATGGGAATGACACTCTACTAACCCACAACAATTGATTGTTCTAGCCTGACCACATTGTGATGTCTCCTTATATATTAAAATTTAAGTTCAAATACAGCTTGAAGTCAGAAGAAATATTTTTCTTAAACATGATAAAATTTGCTTGTTCTAGTGTCTATTGTATTAGCTATATATATGCATAATCCACAGGTTTCTTTCCCAACTGCTTAATTTTATCTGCAAAATTTGTTTATCTGCAAAGTCTCTAGTTGGTTTTTTGAAGTCCTGTGACAAATTTGTTTTACAAACTTTAAACAAAAAAAAAATTTCAACTGACAGTTTCCACATTGAACAAAATGCTTGTTATTTTTCTTTTTTGTTTCTTAAGTTGACATCTCCATAGCAACCTTATTTTCTGTGTCTATTGCTGTGTTTATTTGTGTATCGCAATTATCAATTCCTGAGGTTAAATTATGCTTTATTACTTCATTCCTATTTGAGTAGTTTAGTGTAGCCCTTGACCTTTGTTCATTACCGTGATTAGTTTTGTCATTATTTAAATCGTTGTTTAGTGTTTGTCAATGATGTAAAAACATATCAATGATGTAAAAACATAACAAAATAATTGACATCCCACATATATATTTGTACAAATAATTTTTAGTATTTATTTTAAGTAATTAAATAGTTAATATTCAATTTACTTCACATATATGTGTGTATAAAATATAGTAATATTCGGTTTCAAATTCAATTATGGAATAACTATTTAAATTATGTTTTTATAGCTATTTACATTTACTTCTTCAAACTTTGTAAACAATATATGAGCAACATTTTTTTAATCCTATTAGATATAAATCCTAATCAAAGTTTAGTTCAACATTTCCGATGGCTAAGGTCAGCATGAGAGTGATTTCAAGCTACTTTCACAATTCCCCTTTCCTTACAGAATTAAAATTTTACTTAGCAGTCAAATTTTGACTCTCAGTGAGCATATCAATGGGTTAATTCTGGCATATTTATTCCTTGTCTAATGTTGAAAGATCATGAAAGTTAATTAACTGTACCCCCCCTCTAATCCTCCATTTACAACTGTCTTTCCTGGCCTTCCCTTCATCTACTTTTAGTTTTCTTTTGAATGAGGAGTGTTTTTAAAGTTTATGGATTGAACTCTACCATTTATATATCTCTATTATAGATGATACATGCATTTGCTTAGTAATCTCTCTTCATGCTCTATTCTTGAGCCTTTCAGGATTTTGAAGAATATCTAAATTAGAGTATTCATCACCATATGTGGATAGACTAAACAAATGGTTTTGGTAGGTTTTAAGGTATCTTAGCAACTATGCTATAATATACCCTCACAAACATATAAGATTCACCATTTTCCTCATTAACATTTTTTTTATTCTCTTACTTTGTTTTCCATATTCTATCCATCATTTCTTAGCTACATTTTCATATATATTGTTTGGGGTGTAATCGGTAATCATATACTCATAGTGATTGACCAAGATATGGTTTTAGTATCCTGGAATTATATGTGCCTCTGATCTCTCCATTTGCATTTACTAAAAAGGCATTAGGGCCAGTCTGTTTTATTATGATATATGTTCATTCATCTTGATTGTAAAATTTTTGATACTTCTGGGGTTTACTTTGGTGGTGAGTCTATAATACTTTATCACCAACTTGGAATGTGTATAAATTTTTTATTTTCATTTTTACTCCTTGGTTTCACTGTTGTGATAAACTGTTCATATGCTTTTGCCTAATCACTTCAGCATTTATATCTTGGTGTACAGCTGTGGGTATATATATATATATATATATATATATATATATATATATATATATATATATATATATATATATATATATATATATTACAAATATTATTGTTGACTCATAACATTATTGTATAGTTGAGGTGACCTATTTTTTATGTCTTAGTACACATGTGCATTCTTCTTTGCTCTAGTTGGCTTTCAGTATTGTCTTCTAACATCCATGTCACTGTCAGTTACTTTACATATATACACTGATTTAATTTTTCCTCTTGGAAAATCATATTGGGATTCAACCATTTAGAAAAGACCATTTTCACATTCCAAGTCTGCAATTTCTGAAGTCCATCCCTTGCTACATGCCTTTTTTTTCTTTAGGCATTGTCAACCATTCACCTCATAAATGTAAATGGACCTTCATATATGTTGCATAACTTATGGAATTGGGAACCTTTCTGGCTACTACTGTGCAATATGGTTGTTTCCATTATCTCTTGATAACTCTTTTTGATTTTGGCCCTTTGATTATGAAGTGATTTCCTGTGTCATAATCTATACTTAAGGTGACCGAATCTATTTGTTTCATTTGCTTTATAACAATTAGCTTTCATAACATGGCAGTTTTTTTCTATAATAATCCTTTGAATAGCTAAAAGTTTTCTCTGGATGTGATTGTTTTCTTCTGTAATAATCCTTTGAATAGCTAAAAGTTTTGTCTGGATGTGGTTATTATGATCATAAATGTCTTTGAATTTAGGCTGCCTATTGTGACTATCTTCTTTTGTGTTGGTCATCTGAGCTAACATTGCTTCAATCTGATGGTTGACATTTAAGTCATCAATATCATGCCTGGAGAATACTTTAACTTTGCTTTGATGGCAAATATGAGTGCATGGGTATAATCCCAAGTATATGTCCCATTTGTTTACCATCCTATCTATTTTCATGTATTCCCTCATGACATCTTCAAGGTGTGATGTTGTCTCAACTCTCATGGGTTCATCATTTAAACCATGGTTAACCATGGAGTCTCATGAGCTTAGTTTCACTTGGTATGTGAATGCATTGTCTGGCCATTCTCCTTTGAACTACTGAGATTTACAATCCAGATCAATTACTGCATTATCCAAAAGTGGATTGGTCATGCAGTTCAAACTTTCTGGTTGATTTGGTAACTCGAGTTCATTTTCTCATGACACTGTTAATGTCTTATTGCCTTGAATGCTCTGTACCTTACTCACATTTCCTCTAAGATTTTTTTATCAAGTTCAATAGTTTCAATAAAGGCATGATGATTCTCTACATCATTACTCAGATGTATGACATGATGCTTGTGACAGCTTTCTTCTGTGATAGTCAACAGTGCTAATAGTGGTTTATTCTAGATATTGTTATAATTACTAGCCAGTTGACTGTGATGGTACATTTGATCTCTTTTAGTCCCTGTTGACATCTTATGCCTTTTTCACCCATCTCCTTTTTCATTTCATTCATAGTTTCAATTCTATATTATCTCTCTGTATATTATTTAAATTAATGGACATTTGCTCTATCTCTGCAGACAGTTTGATTTCAACATCTTTAATTTATGCTTCTATCCTATCTAAGTCTCTCCTCAAACTCTCTCTCTCTTAAACCACATACACTTTTCTTTATCCCTTTGTCTATCCTAGCTTTCATGTCATTCATATTTTCCTTCATCCTACACTCCATCTTTGTCTCCAAATTACTATTTATTTTGCTCTCCAAATTATCTATATCAGCCATGGGTTGCCATGGTAGCCTTCATATCCTCTATCTTAATATTCATATCAGTTTTCATAATATTCATCTTGGAGTTCATTCTTGTTTCCATACCATTCATCTTTTCTTTTATACAACTTATATTATTGTCCATACTTAGCTTCCATGCTGCTCATACTTTTGTTTAACACTACTGTTTTTTCCTTAGTTGCTATGATAACTTTTAAACATTTCATACTTTACTCATGCTGTCTATCCTACTATTCATATCAATCTTTATGTTGTTAATACTGTAGTCCATTTCTCTTTTCATTTCTTCTTTCATGCTATCCATCTTTGTTTCTACACTATTCATCTTAGTCTCCATTCCTGCATTTATTTTAGTTTCTAAACTACCCATATCAGTTTTAATTTCAGTTTTCATACCATCCATATTGACTTTTATACTATCCACTTTGGCTTCCATATTATTATGTATCCTCATTTCCATACTATTCATATCTGCTTTCATACAATTCATCTTGCTGTTCAGATCAATATTCATGCTATTTATATCAGTCTTGGTTGCCATTTTTGCCTCCAAGTTACTCATGTTCTTATTCATTTTTATTTCCAAATCGTGCATACTTTCTTTCATTTCTTTCATCATTGTTTGGAACATTTGTTGCATGATCATCATATTCTCAGTAGTTTTTGCTATTTCAACTCTGGGTATTCGATTGACTTTATTGGAAAAGTCTCTTGAAATTGAGAAAGTGCTTGATTCACAACATGTTCCCATGGAGAGTGATTAGCTTCGGTGGAATTATTTGTGGTGGTGGGATTTGATTATCTGGGTTAGTTTTATTCATGCTTGGTGTTATTTTTTTCCAAAATTAGTTGGGTGCTCTTTTTTTCACTTTGGCAATCTGAGATGTCTAACCAGCCAGAAATCCAGGGTCAAGTGACATTTCAGCAACAAGAGAGTGTTCAGTATCTACGTAAGATCTTAAAATGAAGCCAGACAACTCCTCTTGCAAAATAATGGCTTGCTGCGGTTTAAATGACTGGTAAATAATAATTTTTCACCATTTTTCTCACATATAAAAGACCAATTTCTGATAGCTAAGCATGTTGAATCAGGAGCAAATGAAATAGATTGCTAAGAGCACCAGGTTTAACTTGATTTTGCACCCTCTGCAGTTCTTTTAAAAATTGTTTATGATTTTTTAATCATCTTTAGATATACCAGCATTATCACTAAGTTAAAATTCTTCATCTAACATAAACCAAAAACATCCCATACTACAATTGGATATCTCTAAAGCTACAGCATTACTTCAAATATATAGAGGGTATTGATCATGAACAATGCACCAGTTCTTCCAATGATAAGGTTTACCAAATAAAATTTCGACTGCCTCCACCAGTATAGTTTCTTCACCTCCCTTTGTCTTTTGACTCATGCTTCCATAGTAGATAAAAAAAATTTCAGTCTTGATTATCATAGATTCAACTATTTGATTAGATATTTGAGTGACTTCTCATTGTAATATAAATGAATGACTCACAGGTTTTCGCATTTTCCTAACCATTGTGTTTTTAGCCATGACTTTTAGGTTGGTTTAATTTCTGATGTTATGTTTGTCTACATTTAGTCTTCTAACCTTTATTCTGCATGACTCACATATTTTATTCCTGATTTATCAATTAATCATTTAGTTATTTTGTCTCCAAGCAGCTGATTTATTAAGATTGATTTTTAGTTTGAATCCCTCTGTATAATTTTCTATGATTTTTTGTAGTTAATCATTTAGTTATTTTGTCTCCAAGCAGCTGATTTATTAAGATTGATTTTTAGTTTGAATCCCTCTGTATAATTTTCTATGATTTTTTGTAGTGCTTTGCAGTTGCTTTTTTGTTTTTAGAAATATAGTAATACCATCCATATAAACTATGCATGGAATAATATTTAATTTATAAAGCGCAAACAGTATTTGAAATTAAACTGAGAGACTGCAAACCTCTCGTGCTTATTAGCCAATCAGGTGTTATTAATAGTGTTGTATCTTTTGGGTAATTGATATTAGTAGTCCTTGTATTTTTTTTCCAATTTCTTCTAATAAAGGGTTTATGTAGAATGTGAAGAGTAGTGTCCTCTGTGATAAACCTTGTGGTATTGATTGAGTGGGATAGAAGGATGACAAGGATCTTCCTTTAAGGGTGATATGTATTTCTCTGTTTAAGAGTAGATTAGCTATTGTGTATAATATTGATCATGGTATTTGTTTGTTTTAGCTGGTTTAGTAATATTTTTATTGGTACTGAGTCAAATGCACTCTCAAAATCTAGTTATACAGCAATTGGAGCATATTTCTTTTTTAAAATAACCGAGTTAATTATAGGTTTAAACATTAGTGCTGCCTGACCTGTGGATGAACCTTTTTTTGCATATTGATGTAATATTTTTGGCAGTATTCATGATTCAATCTTCACCTTTATTACTTTTTCTACAATTTTAATTCCTAAAAGCTCCATTGATATATATATTAAGTTGATGACCATAGTAATAGGTTGTTTTTTTATGAATGGTATCGATATGTTGTATAATCCCTGTATGCTATATATTTTTTTGTGATATGTGATTTGCTAGTTGGCATAGGTATGTGTTTGTAAATTGGCTAAGATGTGCAAGTATAAATTGTGAAATGCCTGGATGACATGTGGCAGGAATTGATGCTAAAATTACCCTGAAATCTTCAATTTTGAAGGGCGTTTTGTCGTCAGTTTTTCCAAAAAATCTTCTGAAGATGTGAATTGTGGATGATTGGTTAATTTTGCTTTGAAGTGGTTATATATAGGTACCATCATGATAAATTCTGCTGTAGTTTTATTTTCTGATTCTAGTGCCATGGGAACTTTATTTGTGGATGGATATTCCAAAGCCCATCTAATGTATCTGCATGTCCAAGTGTGTAGCTGTACTAGGCAATTTTTTTTCTTTTTTTATGTTTAGATATTGATTTAACTTATTGCAAGTCTGTTTATAGAATTGAGTGAGTTTCATTATGTTTGTTTGGTTATGATGAAATGGTTTAGACATACTGATTCTTTTATGCATTTCATCTGCTAATGTGAGTAGTCTTGAGTGGGGGTAGTTTTTTGTGTAATATGGTTTATATTAAAGGAGAGTGTATCGGTGTAAGCTATGTTTTTGAATATCAGGTCTAGTTCTAATTAATTTATTTTATTTATCATTACAGAAATTTCTGAGAAGAGTGACTCAGTAATATTGTCTGGTAGTAGAATCCAGATTATTTATTGTGTTGTGGTATGTATTTATATTTAGTTTTAGTATTTGTGCTGCATGGTCTGAAAAAAGTGATGGTGAGAGGCTAAGCTCTATTGAGTGGTGTAGCATTGGGGAATAGACCATTAGATCTATTAGTGTTCCATGCATATTGTTATAAAAAATATATAGAGTTAGGTGGTAGAAAACCTTCTGAACTCATGAGTGGGGTTGTTAACTGGTGTATCCATTTTATAATAAATTTTTTATAACTCATGTTGAAGTCTCCCATAAAAATGGTTGGGTAGGGATTGTTTGAGAATGTTGAGTTAATTCTGTTAATTACAGTTGTCCCTTGTGGTATGTGTACAAATATAATATTTATTGAGAAATTTTTGTTGTTAAACATAGTTATTAAGAGATTTGCATCTATATATACTATTTTAAATGTTGTGAAGGGGCTTTGTTGATTTATAAATATTCCGTTGAGGACGTTAGTATGTCTCTTGAGCATGTGCAGAATCCCATTTTACTCATTAGTTGTGCTGGATTGATTTTCGATCCATTATAAAAAAAATTTTCTACTAGTCCTAATATTGTAGGTTGGAGTTCTTGTATCCAGTGATTGATTTCCTGTATTTTTTTTTTAGTTTAATTCTCGAACATTTATTTCGCCTATTTTAATTTTCATATAATGTAATTTGTCTTGAGGGGGATTTTTTATGTATTATTGCTCCTTCATGTGTTCATCCTTTTGCATTTGTAAGTTTTTTTTCTTACATTGATTCTTATGTTTTTGGTTATGTGTATTATAGCTTATGATTTTTTTATAGTTTTTTGTTTCTGAGGTGGTTAATTCTATTTCCATCTTTTCATCTGGGGCTTGTTCTACTAAATT